>JAQFVV010000030.1:4040688-4640688 GCA_028023455.1 Epiperipatus broadwayi | reverse complement strand
TGGAGTTGGAGATGTCATTTCACATCGCTCTTACGAGAATACTCTATTGCATATGCCTTGAGATAATATTCACTATTAAAAAGTATTATCAATATGTGTATGGATGTAAATTCTTTACTTTCACGGATCATCATCTATTATTGGGAATTTTTGGACACTATTAGGAAACTCCTGAACATGCTAGTCAGCATATAATTTGTTAGATTAACTTATTAGCAGCATATGATTACATATTAGTTTACAAGTCCAGAAAAGAAATTAGCTACATGGATGCTTTATCACATTTGTCAGATGCTTGTGAATTCCAGCAGAAATGTATGGAAGTAAATTACATTGACACTTGGAAGTCAAAAACTTTGAATACCTCCAAGGCTGAAAAGTGGATTAATAATGATCCTAGTATAAAAGCTTGACAAAATGGATTCGATTCAGATGGCCCAAAAGTCATTTAAGTTGCGTTGCAAGACCTATCTGGAATGCTCATAAAAGCCTTTCTACATGTAGTGACTGTAATCTAATAATGGATCAAATGCTCATACCATCAGAAGGTTGGCACTTAGTTTGCTACACCAAGAATACCCAGAATGTGTGAATAAGGCCTTAGCTTGTTCATATGTTTGGTAGCCTAATTTAAACCAGGACATTGAAAAAACGGTTAAGAACTGTGTTGAGTGCCAGTCTATTGCTTATTTGCCTCCAAACACTTTTGATTCTTAGGCAAAAGCAATGTCACCATGGCAATGCATACATTTAGACCATGCGGGTCCAATGAATGGATGTATCTTCTTAGTTGCAATTGATTCTTATTTGAAATGGGAAGAATATAAGCTTGTTAAAAATACAAGTGTAGAGTGTACTATTTGCAGGTCATGGTTTTCCAAAAACAATAGTATCGGACAATGGGATAGGATTTACATCGCAAAAGTTCCATGAGTGATTTAGCTGAAAAGGCAGTGCAACATTTGAAAATGACATTAAATAAAATATCTCACCAAGGCATATATCAAGCTTTGGTTGTTGCGCTGTTTTATCAACATTGATGTACCCATAATGAAAGCACTAGCTGAACAGGTTGCTGCATTATAAGTGTTATACATACTTAATGAAGATGTTATATAATAAAAAAGTTGTGAATAATAATTTTGATATTGAAAAGTTTAAAATAGAGGAACTAGCGTGGAGTCGTGATATTTCCTGATGTTGTAATGGAAGTTCCCTCTTAAGTATATTAGAGTAAAATCGAGACACATCAATCATTTATGATTTCGGCAGAGTATAAACAAGAGATGTGGATAACGCCTAAATTATATTACCCAATAAACTGCGAACTTCTAATGATGAAGAGAAGCATGTTGTCATCTCCTCAGAAATACAAAATAAGGAAATACCCACAGCTAATCAAAACAACAATCAGATGATGAAGTTATTCAACCATATCTAGTGGAAGTAATGGATAATCAAAAGGCAGAAAGAGATTTACCTCCCACCAGAGTTCGACGACAACCAACAAAATTTGCAAGATTATTTTTTATAACCGAGAAGAGCTGTTTTCTACAATGGGGGAGATGTGAACTGTCTGAGCACACATATATTTAATGTAAGTTTAAAATCTTTTATTTTATGTACAGATAGTACATTAAAATTATTATCGATACAAATGTATTCTAAAAAATTAGCACAAAGTTGAAAATCCGGATTTGATATTATTGAGTAAGGTCATGTAAATGAGCCCTACTATGTAGTAAGAACTTTATAATTATAACCGAATACATTCTAGCAGGGCTGGGGAATTCTATACAATTGTGTGAGTAGCCATTGTGCAACCTTGTAAGCAGAAAAGTTCAATATGAGCGCTAATCGTTATAGAAGTTAGTAAAATGGTTGGACTGATATTAGAAATAAGATTAGAAATATCTGTGCATCAAAATCGAAGTAAATGGATACACACAGATAATTGAACTTGTATATAATATTTGTGTGTATGAACAGTTTATCATGCTGCCAATCATTGAAATTGCTTAAAGAAGTTAAAAGTGTAAATATAAATACAAGAATATACATACATAAACCCATAATTTCTACATATTATACATATTTCATAATATAAATTCTTCATTTTAATCAACATAAATACTCCCTTATATATATATACCTACATAAATATCCTTAATCACTTCAATCATTTTTACATTTATGTTATTTTTAATATTTTTTTTTTTATCATCTACATATATTTTTGTAATAAATTGTTTTTCTCTTCACTAGTAAAAATTGTAATTATAATTATGCGACTTTTTTTGCATGCGTTAGTGAGCTATAATTATACTATAATGTGTAATAGGTCTGCTTAGCGCTTTCGAGATTTAATGTTGGAATCTCATACTCATAGCTTTGTGAATGAAGACTGTTGTGATTTATTGTACACATGCAAATGAGTTTAAATTTTTAATTAGTTAGTCCATTGTTTGGAGACAGCAAAGCATGCCTCTCTTCTATTAATGGCACTGAGATCATTTGCTATGTAAAAAACTTCTTTAATTTTTATAATTTTATATTTTATTCATTTACTATTTTTTATATTCACTTTTAATTCTAATATATTTTTTATTTTTAACAAATTCACTTTTGATTCTAACTTTAATATTACATATTTAACCTATATATTCTAACTTTAATGTTATATATCTAACGATATATATCTAACATTATATACTGTATTATTCATTTTTTCATCTTCCTATTTTTTATTAATATCCTCATCTAATATCTATTCTTAATCTATATTCACAATCTTAATTTCTTTTACTTTAATTATTTTTAATGTATTATTATATTCTATTTATATTTTATACTCACCTTTTATTTCTAAATTAATCCTACTGTCCACTGTTTAAATTTCAAATTTTTTAATAATTTCTCATGGCTCCCCTTTTGATAGTAAAATAAGTCTATAATGCATTGTAAAAAAAGGAATAAAGAAAGGTGATTGATATTAATATTGAATAAATTGGGCAATGAAATAAAGAAAGATTAGAATTGTAATACTTCATAGAGAAGTTGGTGATTTCATTCATTTTGCTTTGAAGTTGTTTTTATTACTTTAAGTTAATACTGTTGTCTTATTAAATTATTACAAGATGCATATATAGTTGGTAAACATAAATCTTACTCCTGTATATAGCAGAATGATAATATTTATAAAGCGTTATCATATTGAAACCATTTTTATACAATATATATTATTTGAAACGTTATATATCAAATATTTAAAGTAATGGATGCAACGCAGTTAATAATGTTTAATTAATAAAGTTTGCCAATGAATAAAAACAATACCTTTCCCCCAATATATCTATCTTATATAGTCCTCTTTTCTCTTAGCATAAAATTCACTCTTTCTGATGATCACACTGCTTTTTGATATCAATATTTTTATGAAATCCATATTTTATAAATCCAGTATTTTTTAAAAAAGTTGAAAATTGTTTTAGTGATAAATTTTCTGAAAATTTTACATCTGTCAGATATTTTTTTTATGTTAGTACATATTATTGTCATTATTACATTACTAATGTTATGTTATCTAACATCTTATAACATCAATCCCTTCCCATTAAATTCTTTGATTTTTAAATACTCAATGGATACCAATGAAAATTAAAGTGAGTAAAAGAATATTTTATTATTTAAAATCTAAGATAAAATTGTAAAAGACCTGTTTTTAGAAAGGGGGTCTACATATCAACTTCAGAAAAATAAAGAAAATAATTTAAATTATAAAAATTTCTTTATAAATAAAAAAATAAGATTACCTGTGTTAATACTTTCAGTAATTTCTTTATCCGTATATTCCATATCTTCTACGTAATTGTTCTCAGGTAAAAGCTTTGAAATATTATTTTCTTGGTTATAAGAATTTTCTATTTGACATGATTCTGAATTATCAAATAATTCTTTGGAAGTACGTTCGTTAGAAATCTCACTATTAACTTTTATGGGGTTAACGTTAGGATTTTCTTGATTATCGGCCATTATTTCTGAGATATTACTCACTGAAACACAGTCTTCCTGGGTAGTTTCATGAAAACTTAAGTGTATTTTAAGATGATTTTCTGAATCAAAATAATACTGACAATCTACGCAAGCAAATGAGCCTTTAGTATGGGCAGTTTTCACGTGGAATTTATAAGAATTGGCATTCTGATATTCAGAAGAACAAATATAACATTTAAAAGGCTTATCATTTAAATGAAAATATTGATGTTTCAGAAAATTATTGTAGCAAAAAGTACTAAAATTACATTGTGAACACCGAATTTTGTTTTTACTCAAGTGTTTTAAACAATGTTTCTGTAAAAGTTTTAACGATTGCGCTTCGTAGTCTCCTAATATGCATGAATATAAATCATTTTTGTTTTTAAATATTTTATGAAATGCAATGAAAGAATGAACACATGTATTGGAAGAATCATTTTCTAATGTTTTGTTGACATCAGAAGTTTCGATACCACACAATATGCACATAAAATCTTTCCCTTCATGAATGCTTTTGTGAGTTAAAAATTCTGGTATGAGCGGCGTTTTAAAACCGCAAATTTCGCAATAAAATATTTCAACATCTATGTTATGCAATTTCCATAAATGCTTCCTCATTGTAAACCAGTTTGTGCAACCCCAAGAGCATTCAGGACACTTGTAGTTCTGCTCTAGCGAATTATGACAGCACTGGTGGTATCTGAATGCCTCTTCAGTCTTAAAGCGGCAGAAACACTTACAAATATATGAATTTTTATTAAGAACTTCCATTCCTAATATATTTTAATAAAAAACTTTTTAAGAAAAATCCTGAAGTTTATTTTACCATTTTAAAGGATTCCTAAAAACAAAAATAAAAATACTTGTAATTATATATGCACACACACAGAGTAACATTACAAAAGAAAACGTTTGATAAATTATCCTACACTTTTTTTTTTATTCTTGCTCCTTACTTTTTTCAACTCTGTTAAACACTCATCATAATGTTTCTAATCAAATGTATATATAAAAAAAGGCAAAACTCTCTCCATACAGTAGTGCCACCCTGTGCCAACCAGAGTAATCAATGGATGCTTGCTGGTGATCATGTGATGCAAATGTATCAACTGAATACAAGTAAAGATTCAAAAGAAAGAAAAATGTAGAACCATTCTATAAAAGTTTTAATTAATTAAAAAATATGCTTTATATGTAATAACAATTACCCAGAATTCATGCTTATTTTAAATTGATAAATAAATGCACGTAAATAAAAAAAAAACAAGAATTACCTTGCACTTTTAAAACATCATTTAAATGTGTTTAGTGAGAATGTATGTTTGATTTAATTTTTTTTTTTAAAAAAAAATGCTTTTATCACTCAAAAAAAATAAAACCATTTAGTATTTGCCTGAAGCTTTGCGCTGACAGTATATTAGATGTGATAATATGTTGGGCTATTTCCATCATCTATCAGTAAATGTTGAATGTATAGAAAATTTTAAACTTTTCACATACAAACAACTTGTTAGAAATAACATATAAATAGACGTGTTGTCTATTTGTGTGTTATTACTAACAAGTTGTATTATTACAAAACAATTTATTATTAAAAATATTAAGCCAATAAACATCACATGATCACCATTTCTTAATAGGATAGTGGTGTCTATAGTTATTACAAAACCAAAAGACACCAAAATGTATAGGTACTGAACTGAGTTCAAACCTATATGACTATATAAGCTAATGAGTTTGGATTGAAAATATTATGGTGTTTTCAATTTGAGACTTGTTTTGTAGTTAGTAGAGATAAAAGATGGTGGAGGGTTGCATTACATCCTAAGATCTAGATGCAGTCCTCTCAAATCCAAAGCTCCTCACTGATGAAGGCCATAGCCAGAAACTAGTCTGGGGATATTGGATGAGTAAGCACTGGATGGGGATTTTTCTGGCATCCATTGATTACTCTGGCTTGCATTGAGTGGCAATACATATAGAGAGTTTTGCCTGTTTTTTTTATTAAAAATATTATTAAGAAGTTAATGATAATTCTCATATATATAGTAAAATTTCTTTAATGATCTTTTTTCTTTTTTAAAAAAAGATTGATTCCCTATCCTTTTTGCATTAATAGTATCTGAGATTAAGATAATATTCAACAATACACTTGCTACTCTCTCAATATAAATTCTCATAATTTTTAAAAACCATATGTTGCTGGGAACTCAAACAAATAACAATTACGAACATTAATTAATATTTTTAATACCTATTGAACGTGCCTTTATAATATACTCTCTATATTAAATTTACTTTTACATTAGCACAGCATCTTTACAGCAATTAAAAAGTATCCCCCCCTCTTCACTTAATTAAATATAACAATATAGATAGTCCACTATTAACGGAAATTCAAATAGTATGATATTATAGAATTGTGACTTTAAAGAATAATACAGTACTCGTTTTTTAGTGTGAATTAAATTCAATTAATATGCTAATGATCTAGATTCTTACCAATCAGAAATCTTGTTTATCACAATGTCAGATATTATAGCATTATTGTTATACATATTGTTATTTGTTTTACTTCGGTATTTTTTTTTCTTTTAAAAATGCTACTCCTATTGAAATAGATAAAAGAAAAAAATATGTCAAATGATAATACTGAAAGCAAATCAAAGATGAAGCCGGTGGTTATATTGAAACAAAAATGCTGAATCTACATTAAAGAAACCAAATAGAAGATAAAAAAATTACATCAGCACATTGTGATATGCAAATAACTACAAGAAGTACAAATGTTACAATTGTAAAATTGAAGCATCTGTCAATATGAATTACAAACATAGCAATCAAAAGTACACACCTATTAACAGAATGATCATTAAAAGAAAAGCTTTAAATTTACTTAAATTAATGAAAAATAAGAACGAAGCAGATAATAAGAAAACTTTTACTATTACAATAGTTTGATAAATGTCAAAATTGAATAAAATTACACAATGATAAAACACTGGAGCAGTAGCTGGGATAGACTTTGCAGTGAATCCGACACCATGAAGTTCCTTTCACCGAGTAATCTACTTTCCAAATCTCACTATCATAAAAATAAAACTAGTACATATTTCTATTAGTTTTCATCCCAAATGATAAAAATTTCCATCAATAGTAATAAAGCTTTTTCTCACCCTAATATAACTGTAAAATATGAATGCACTTCAGTGAAATATCAGATAATTTCACATAAGGCCTTAATCCTTTTTAACTGAATCAAACACCTTGACCAAGTCAATGAAAAATAATATATAAATCTCATTCTTGCTCATGCCATTTTCTTGAATTCCCTGACAATAAAATGATGTCTATAGAACATAGATTCTTTAAAATCATAAGGAGTTTCTGGTGAATTACAATCTATGAATAAAAATAATCTATTCAAAAAAAAATTTTGAAAGAGCTTTTATTAAAGTAAACAGTGGTGATTTTCTGTAACAATTACAACAGTACTGTTTATTCCTTACTTTTATAAAGTGGAATATGTCATATTTAAATACGAGTATAGTATATGCAATTTTAAGCTAGATGTAATTAGAGGGGATTTGAACCCAAATGCCGTCATCAGATTTTCACTGATATGAATGGCCAAAGAGACAGAGAGCAGAGAAGACTGCAGCCCATCCATCAAAGTTTGAGGATTTTCCATACCAATACAAACCAAGCACTGACTACATATATGTGTGGGAGATGATGAACCAAATAACGAGCGCAGAAGCATCTTTAAGATTGTGGCACAACTTTATGGATTCAGATATGCCTAAAAAATTTTAACACTTTTAAAGTAACACACTACAAATATATTTTAAAGCTTCTCCACATTTCCTGCAACTTTTTTATTTTTAAGATTACAAAGAAATGTTTTAATTTCATTAATAGTCAATAAAATAGACATGTCATTATAGACTGTCATCTAAATTCTGGTAATATTATTCAAAAGGTAATCAAAATACTTTCTCCACCCATTCTAAATATTATATCACTATTTTATATAAAAGAATGCCATCCATAGATTTAAATAGGATTAAATCGATTTTCAAATTCATGATACTTGAAATGCACAAAAAAAGAAAAAAAAAAGATCTAAATTCTCTATGATCAGCAAATGATATTATCTCCTTTACAGTTTTAAATCCCCTAATCATTTTTAAAACTCGTCAGTTGCTAAATTTTTGCTTTTAAGTCTATGTATTGCCTATAAAACTCCATATACAATTTATAATTCTGCCAAAAAAAAAGAGAATGAGATATTTCATTTTAATGAATTCACTAATAAGAGAATCATTGACAGAGAACCAACCACAATTCTTTTTTTTTAATGAACCCAAAACTAAAATTGCTTGTATCCACAATATACTCCTTACAAGAATTCCAATGCAAATTGAAAATTTAATGCTTGACAGCTGTTGAAATTAGCATGAATAATAATTGTTTTTCAAAGAATGGACATCAATATGTTTGGAATAAAATCCCTTTCTTAATACAACTACCATTAATAATCAAAAAAGCAAGTCATATATAATGTGACATTACTTTATAAGCTTGTATTTACAAAAATGTAATACAGAGAGCATACCAATAGCTCAAACAAACTCTTAATTGATAAGTGCGGTAAGAGAAAAGATTTAAAATCTCTATCCAGTACATTCCTATCTCCAGACCAATTGATGCTCCTCACTGATGTGAGCCATAAGCTCGAAACCGATTGGTCTGGAGATAGGAATGTTCTGGATAGAGATTTTAAATATTTTCTCTTACAGCACATCAATTAAGAGCTTGTTTGAGCTATTGGTATGCTCTCTGTATTACAACTATCATTTTAACTTTGAAGTATATTAATCTATTATTACTTTTATATTTGAACTCATAACTATAATGTAATCCCTAAAGACATTATTTTGAACTTGAATGCAAACAATATCATGAGACCATTTGATTTCACATAGCCAATACCATTATTTCTAATAATTTTGATCATGTTTTCTTAACTGTTCTTAATAAGTTTCATTTTTTAGAGAAACAAAGTTAGATTTAATGCAACTTGTACAATAATTTCCAAAAAGAAAAAAAAAATTTTTTTAATGGTACAGTTATAACAGTATCTAATCTTAAAAGCTCTCTTCTCTGAACTTAACGAGTCTAATGTTAGAGCATAAGTATTGATAAAATAGACACATCTATTATTGTGCAAATCAAATTTTAATAACATTATTCTTTCATTGAAACATCTAGGCATTACAAGAATAAAATATATTAAATTAGAATTCATAGTGACTCAACTACCATGCAGTCTCTTTTCACTTAGTTATCTGCTTTCTAAAGAAATTATAACCATCTACATCCTTAGATGTGTCAATTGATTACTTCTTTTCTCTAAAGAATGAGTTTCCTAAGAACTGCAACATTTTAGTCACATATTTAATGTACCTAATTTAGAAAGAAATTAAAATCGAATACCTTTTATTGTTACAATAATCTCCTGCTTAACTACTATTATCATTACTATTTCTGATTTATAAATATTTCTATAGCTTTAATGAACAATCTATTAAGCATGTTATCCTGGTCAGTTTACAAGATAGACTATTTTCCAATGAGGATTGCCAATTCCTCTACAAGCTTTGTGATAAATGCTCAGCCAGAGCCAGCACTTAAAATATCTCTGTCAGGAACCCCTCCCCAAACCCCTGACTATGGTTTTGTGCTTTGTCACTCCTCAGAGAGGTGTCAGGGTAGGTTCAGACACTAGATCTAAAAATACCAACCCAAAGCCAAGCACTTATCTAAAAGTTATCTACTGAGTGGAAAATCTAAAATTTTCAGACATCTACATGTCTTCAAACCCAGCTATCCAACCCAAATAGCTATATAGGGCTGATAGATCTTCAGCCATACCATATATTAGTAGTCTTAGCAATATAAAATTGCATAAGACTATTTTCCCTTTCATGTAGGTAAGAGATATTTAAATAGGTCTGCTCAAAATATAATTATTTGTTGAGTGAAACTTCTATTCTTAATTCTGTTTCAAGCAAATTATTATTAATTATACTAAGGACTTCTAGTCTGCTAAATTTGTCCTTGATATTGTTTTACCATCAACAGCTTTTACTGAGATTGTAATTAAAAAACAAAAATGTGCTTGCACAAACACATAGCCCCAATTACAATTAGTGCAGAGATAAATATAGTACGAAAGGTTCAAGATTTATGTGGATAAGTATATTTAGAAGTAAAGCCTTGCAAGAATCATAAATTTATGGTAAACTTTTTTTATATATTATTATTTTTCTTTTTTAGGTGTTTTAAAGGTTAGGACAAATGAATAATCTTTTTTAATTACATTATTTTTATTAAGTTTTTTATTTTGCATTATTTATTTTTTTTATTATTAAATTCTTAATAATTATTTGGCAGCTCATTGTTTTGGAAAAAATTAGATTATATAAAGCACGGATAAATCATTACATTTCTTTTTCATGCAAACAATCTAATTGCCTCTTATCTAATTATATTAGTTTTTAAGATTCACATAGTATTTTTAATATGAAGTCGGTTTATTTTTTAAAATACTGAGATAAATTGCAATATCTTTAAATTAAATTACTGGTCAAAAGTGCCCCAAAGTATTTTAACTAATACAGGCAATAATGAAATGATTAAAATTGTGTTTGATTCATTTAGAGAAACCATACAACTCAAATTTAGATCATATTCGAGGGATTAATAATCAATGATTTAGGTGGTGCACAAGGTCATCAAAATTTTTGTAATATAGAAATAAAAAAGTGAATTCCATATATTAATTTTTTTTACAAAGACAAAAAATTGTTAAACCGACAGATTTCTTTCACATCTCGATTGTAATTGATTCATAAGAAGGAAACTTGTGCACAAACATCCCTTTTCAAAATGTGACTTACAAATTTAACAAAAAAAACAAACAAACAGAATTTACGATACAAAAAAATATATTAAGAATAATGATATCTTAAAAAAGTGAATAAATATGAGCTCAAACTAAAAACGTGATATTATTTTAAGGGGGGAGGGGCAAAATGATTATTAAAGAAAAAATTGCAGATAAAATATTTCATATAAGACATCTTCATAAAAATCTAAACTGTAATGTTAAAATTATAAAAAAGTATCGAATCTTTGGAAAAAGGTATGGTTGTTTTCTATTCCCTTGTGTCATCCACTATTAGTTCCTCTAATTTCCTATTACAAAACTAAAAAAGCCGATATTTACATAGATAGAATCATGGGCCCAGCCCGGAATCGTAACATGTATGTGTTTTTGATTAGCATCAACGCCATCAAATGGCTGACATGAGGGAATAGAAAACAACCAAAGATAAATTTGAAATAAGTTTGTGGCAAAGCATTAGAAAAATCTTTGACCTATGTCATAGTATGGTTTCCAATATTTTCTAATTAGAAATTAATTCACCACAGAAATAACTGAACGTAATTCTTATTAAAGAACTTAATTTTTTTTTATTATAATTAAAATTTCTCATAAGTACTACTTCAATAGTTTTCCATATTCCAAGGAGGCTTAGGATATTTTTGTTCTAGCAGATTACCCCCCCCAATAATAGTCAACTCTACTATTCATTCAATTATTGATCAGTAATTGGGTATTTACAAATTATTTGTTAGCTGGTAAAAACTCTTCACCACTTAGCATTTACTAGTTTGATTAGTAATATCTTTTCCTTTATTGTTTTTTTTTTGTAGAAGATGTTGGAGACATCTAGCAATGAGCTACTTAATAGCTGAATTTTCATTACTTTTAAATATGTAAAGATTATCAGAAAATAAGTTAAATTCAACTCACATAAGACTGAAGTGGGTTTATTACAAGGTTGACAAACTTCCAAGTCTTTTCCAATCGAAATTTAACAAATAAACTTTCTTGATTCATTAACTCACAAAAATATGAAAACAGATTTTAAAATAATTTGCACGAGTTAGTATTCCATTTTTAATCTTCAATTTATATATTTATGTAACTGAATAAAAGTTATTTTGTTAAAATATTGTAGTAATTTAAACAGGCAAAACTCTCCATACAGTAGTGCCACTCTGTGCCAACCAGAGTAATCAATGGATGCCAGAAGGATTGTGCATAAAATCCATATCTAGTCCCTACTCATACAAAATCCCCAGACTAGTTTCTGACTTGTGCCTTTATCAGTGAGGAGCTTTGGATCTGAGAGCATTGCACCTAGATCTTAGGATCTGTATGGAGAGTTTTGCCTGTTTAATAACAGTTATGTGCTAGCATAAGAAATGGTGATCATGTGACTAGTAATTTATTGTCAAGTATATTTTGTATCTGCAAAAATTATCAGGATATATAATAATGATTTTTACAAATCGAAAATATATTTGACAATAAATTATTTATTATTTTACCATATTTTTATTTATTATATAAACTAATTACATTTTTTCAATAATATATTATGATTATATATAAATAAGTCTAGATAATAGGAAGAATGCAATAATGATACTGATGTTTAAAAATGATGAAAAAAAAAGAAAGATAATTAAAATTAAACAAGGCAAGGTGCAGTGCTCTCAGATCCAAAACTCCTCACCGATGAAGGCCACAAGCCAGAAACTAGTCTGGGGATATTGGATGAGTAGGCATTAGATAGGGATTTTTTGCACAAGTCTTCTGGCATTCATTGATTACTTTGGTTGGCACAGGGTGGCACTAGAGTTTTGCCTTGTTTATAAACAATTATGTGCTAGTATAAGAGATGATCATGTGATAATTGAAATTACAGAACTATCAGTTTTTTTATCAGTTCAATACAAGAAGGATTACAATTTATTAATAGAAAACTTTGGGCATATCAAGACATAGATCCAAAATATTGTTAAATGCTTAATAATATTAACAAAATGCAACAGTACTATTTATTTAATGTATAGGCTTTTTTTTAGACAGCTTAACTATTAACAAAATATCATAAAAGAATTTGTAGAGGCTCCTATTAGAAGATAGATTTACTAGTAGCCTTATTAAATCTTTCATTTCTGTCATTGTAGCCATAGATTTGATAGTCACTAATTAGGTAATTCATGGTTTGTGTTTGCCGACATGTATAAAGATCAGTTGCTGTTAAATTAAATTTATGAAGTGAGGGCAATGACTACAGGTTGTCCTGAATCTGTTGTTGAAACTCCAATTACGCCTAGAAAGATCAAATTCAGCTGACTTTCCTGTTGGAATTGAAAAAAAAAAATTTTTTTTTTGGAAACTCATTCCATTTTTATACCATAATTCATTGATTGGTAAATTCTTGATTGAGTATGGGGGATTTTGATTTGAGATGTGTCTTAGGTGGTGAAAATATATCTTGAGTTAACAGCACATCCAATCTATTTAACAGCTTTTTATACATTTTTTGTGAGGTAACTACTCTTCTGATATTTGGTGAAGAAATATGTGAAAGAAGAGGAAGCCATTTACTTCAACATTCCAGTAATATTTCTCCACGATATTTGATTGAGTATCCAAAGGCTTATTGTGATGTTCAATATTCACCGTAGAATATACTAGTGGTAAGAAAGCTGTCCATAAAGTACTTGAATCATAATCTCAAGCAGTGCCAGCCACCTTTCTAAGGAAGTTGTTTCTAGAAATTATTTTAAATTTGACATTAAATAAATAAAGAAAATAAGTTAGGCAGAATTAGGTTGCTGACTATTATTATAAAAGATTACATTCAGATTACAAGATGTGCTCTTGTTGTTTAGATGAAAAGTTGAGCATACTGTCATTAGATTAGATCATGATCAGACCTGTCTTTGAAAAAGATGTAATCTTTTCATATACTTATAGAGAAACTTCTATTTCTAGAAAGAATTTCTTTTGTAAAGTCAAAGCAATGTCATCAGCATAGATGAATTTCCCATTGTTTCTAGAAGATCATTGATAAATATTTTAAATAAAATAGGCGAGAGATTGGAATCCTGTGATATATCATTCTGTAAAGTTTTATATCTACCACAATTATCGTTCACTGTTATTTTAATTTTCTTATTGGAGAATATTTTTTCGAGTAAATTATTGATTTTCCTGCATTTGAGGATTTTAGAAACTTTTATAAACAAATTCATAAATTAAATCAATAAAAGTAGTATTCATTTTAAACTTATTTTGAAAGCTTTTTTCAATATTAATTATTAAAGATAAAACTTGTCCACAGCAGTTACTCCCCTAGTCTAAACCCAGTCAACTACTATAGGTAAACAGCTCTTAAATAATGACAAAATTCTTGGTAATAGGATTCTTGAAAATAGCTTGTAAGTAACACATAATAATGATATTGGATGATAATTTTTTGATAATTGTTGTGATTATTTGGTTTTACGATTGCTATAATTTTTGCTTTTATATCAAAATTTTGGGAATAGTCCTGTATGAATACTGAATAGTTTTGTCAACTATGCTTCAACTTTAAATCCTAATTTTTTAAAAATTCAGGAAGTATGCTCTCTACTCTTAAGACTTTTCCTGGTTTAAGACACTCGGAGCAAGTTCAAGTTCATCAATATCTACTCATTTTATTGGATTGATATTCAAGGAACAGTGCAAAAGAAAACGTACCATTATTCTCTAGATTTCTCATTCTATTAATCTGGCTGACATGCAGTGACCACTTTGATCCTTAAAGATGCTTTTTCAGCCACTTGCTTATATAAAAGTAACTAGGTTTTACGAGTAGATCTTATAAAGTTTTATTTTTCCATGGTCTCTTTCCACTTTCCTTTTCTGGCATCTTCAATGATTTTATAAATTGTTTCAGCAATTTCTGTTTCCAATCATAAATGAATGGCTTTTGATAGAATGGATTCATTGACGACTGTTTACAAGTTCGTTAAATCTATCAGAGCAAGATAAAATTAGATAAATGCTATTAATATTTCATTTTAAAAAACCTATATATCCACCTCAAGTTCCATCTTGGACCCAAATAACTTTTCAACTCTAAGAATGTAGATTCCAAGAGTTATTAAATTTAGTTTTATGATAACTATGGAGGAATAATGAGTAGGTAATTGTGAATGATTTTTTTTTGTTAAAACAACGTAAATCAGTAGTTTGTCTATGTTCTCCATTTGACTGAATGTAATGTCCTTCCTTGTTTGGCATTATAAAAAAAGGGCACGTTCAAATACATCTTTCTAAAAGGACAATTGTTTTGATCTTTATTTGCATATTTTCAAAAACTACTACGAGAACTGAAATCTTTAAATACAGATAAAGGAAGACTTGGAAGAGAAGGGTAGAACCAGTTTGTATTGGGATGTTTCTAAATATTACATATATAAAAATTATCACTGCAAATATTAATTTGAATTATCTTCAATAGAAATTGTTTGCTTTATAAGATAATTTGAAACAAAAATAACCATATCATGTTTAGAGTGCATTCTATCAAGAATAAATATAAATCCAGAACTTTTAAGAATATATGCCTTGTTAGAAGAATGATTAGTCTCGTGAAGTAATAGACTTCAGTGATATAAGATTTTCATTGATAAGAATATATGACACGGTGATTTCTTCTCTCCAAAACTTTTGCAGCAGTTTTATAGGAAATATTTTGCGATTTAAAATGAGAAACTAAAAGAAAAAAGAAAATAAATAGAGATTGCTTAAATCATCTTGGTTTTGCAGATGATGTGATTGCTTTTGCAAATAGGGCTTCAGAGTTTCAAAAAGTACAAAAAAAAATTTACCCCCCCCCCCCCAATTTAAATAATGTTCAATGTCCTTTCAAAAAAAGAAAATAAAAAATGATAGAAATGAATTTAAAAAAATTAACAACTACAAATACTTTGGTCAGATTACTAATACAATAATAAATTATTATTATTAATGAAATTAATCATAAAAATAAACTTGAATGGAGTGATTTTGATAGAAATAATATTAAAAGTAAGTTTTACTTGCGTGAAAAGGAAAGGTTAGTAATAAATATATTTTACCAGGGCTTGCTTATATCCGAGATTAGAACAGAAATAACAATAAAAAGATTTTAAACCAATCAATAGAGTATGGGAAGATGTATATATAAGGAAGTAACAATAAGAGAGTTAAAGCAAAATACATTGAGAACAAACAGGCATTACAGACATCATTGAAAGAATAAAAATAGAAACACTAGAAGAAATGCCAGTGACCGAGCAACTAGTTTTAAATTGGATTCTAAGAGATTGTAAAGCACCTAGAAAGAGATCTTAGGTAAGATGGATAGGTGAGGAAGTTTTCTGGAGTAATCTGGAGAAGTGGTGAATTAGAAAAAGTGGATTAAATTTGAACAAATTTACATGCACATATATATCTAACTAGTGACAAAGTTCACATTAGCAATATATCTTGTGTTGGGAGTCAAAGTATTCATTTATTATTAACACACGTAAAAAGCGCATGCACAATAGCTTGAAAGGCTAAATCTTTAATGTATTACAATTTATAAACATTGCGCTATATAAAAATAAATGCTTATTTACATATGTTTAAGTTTCATTTGAGAATGACGTTTAGTAAATTCTAGATAATTTCGTCGACGTCATTCATTCAGACATCGTAAACAGTAATTTAAAGTGAGTGGTCTATCCTCACGCTTTCACTTCCAGTACTTAAGATTTGCCCATATATAAACATTTGGGTTGGATAGAATAAGTGGATTCATTTTATTCTTTCCTAAATACTATATCTTGTGCTGGGAGTCAAAGTATTCATTTATTATTAGCACTCGTAAAAAGCGCATGCACAATAGCTTGATAGGCTGATCTTTAATGTATTAACATTAATAGTGAAATATTGCAAATTTCAAAGAAATGTTCATATCTATTAAAAAAATCAAACATCACGTTGAAAGATATGAACAATTACCTGTTCCGTTCATTTTGCTAATGCAAACTTCAATCAAATAAATTGATGAATCAAGTTTTGACAATTGCTTTTATTCTTATTGGAAATGTATAAATTTTACAAAAATATTTTTTATTGAAAAGGGGGATAAAAATACTTTTTTTTGTTCAGTGAACAAAATTTTTACATAACTGTCAAACTGTAATAGTACGATTAATGTTACTTATTCTTTTTTAATTGCCTTCCAAATAAATTGTTCTTATGGGGTTATCTGGTTCAAGCATGTTTGAAGGTTATCTGTCAATGAAATTAATCTTTTAAAAAATCTCTCTGTTCCTGTTTGTTTTTTAAGATATATTTTTTATGCAGTGTCAAAAGCAAAATTGAATTTTTTATATGATTGACTTATTTAGATGATTTTAATGTACAGCACCCATAATACATAAGTGACATACAGCTACAAGATTACCATAAAAACTACTTTCTGAAACAAAAGCTACAATAAATTCCTGCATAAAAAAAACCAAAACAAAAACAATGATTAAAAGCAATACAATATATTTGTATGTATTTTTATACATGGCTGCAGAAAGGAATTTGCTGTTAACTGAAAGGAGACCCTTTGATTCCTCTTGGAGGCCTTAAAGGAACCAAGCAGGACAAATTACCTAATGTCTTATCATTGCAGCTGATATTACTATGTGATTATTCATATAGTATACAAATATGGATGGGCTGCTCACCAACACGAATTAGCCAGTGTGGTCAGTTTATTGGCTTTTTACCTCTGAGTTTAAGATCAAGAAACACCATGGTCTTTCTTTTCAGTTGCCTAATAAAACAGAATGAATGTATGTGTAAATAAAAATATTTTTCTAATAGATATATACAATCATGACAGATAAAAATAGATCATGGCTCTCATTCCCAGGAGGCTGTAAAGTCACCAACCAAAACAGTAGTAAGTGGCCAAAGGCGGAGAGAGCGAAGAATCCCCTGGTTGTGAATCCAGGCTGTCATTTGATGACGACTTTTTATTTAGATACAACTGCAGATCACTTTCTAATGGAGGAAGATTGCAAGAATTAGAAGAACAACTGTCTTATATTAAATGGGACATTATTGGACTTTGTGAAGTTAGAAGAAAAGGTGAAGAGACAATCGATTTAAAAAGTGGATATTTACTCTAATATAAAATCACAAATATTGGCAATACAATTGGAGTAGGATTCATTATAAATAAAAAGTGGAAGAACATTGTGGAGATTGATGGTGTATCAGACAGAGTGGTAATATTAATTATTCAACTTAATAGCAGATACCAAATGCAGATGAAGTAGTAGAAGATTTTTATATGGATGTACAAAGGCTTTGGATCAGAGTGAATAACATTTTAAAATTGTTTTGGGAGACTTTAATGCTACAATTGGTAAATAAATGAAAAAGGAAAGTGCTGTAGATAATTTTGGTTATGGGAATAAAAATGAGAGAGGACACAGACTTATGGAGTTTGCAGAAAAAGAAAAACTTTATATTATGAATTGGGGGGGGGGGGTGTTAAAAGCAAATGGACATGGAAGCATCCAAATGAAGGTACAGCAGAATTGGATTATATTTTGACTAAAAGAAAATACATATTTCAAGATTGTAATGTTCTTAATAAATTTAACACAGGAAGTGATTATTAATGCAAAACTAGAGACAAAAATTATTTTTAAAAAAACAATATTTACAGTTGATATTCCTAATCTTCAGAAACCTTGTAATGAATATAAATTAGAACTTGCAAATCAGTTTCAAGTATTAATAGATTTTGAACATGATTCAGATTTGAATGAAATTAATAAGAAAATAACTGATACACTTTTAAAAACTGCAACAAAGATAGCTGGTAGAAAAAAGAAGCAATTGACCACTAAAATTTTTACCGAGACTAGAGAATTTAGAAAGAAAAGAAGAAATATGAAAATGTACAAAAATGATGCATTAAAAAGGATTGAATAACTTGAATTTTGCAAAATGGTGCGAAAAAGAGTTGATAATGATATAAGAAAGTATAATTGTGAATTAACAAGGAAAGCTGTGGAAGAGAATAAAAGTCTCAAGAGCGTAAAAAAAGCATTTTGGTATTGGTAGGAAATTTATATCTGCAATAAGAAAAAAAGATGGAACTATTACTAAAAAGAGAGATGACATCATGAAATGGGTAGAAGACTTCTATCAAGAATTATATAGTAATAAAGAACAAGTACCTCCTACATCTATTATATCTTCCAAATTACCCAGAATTTTAAATGAAGAAGTGAGACATGCAATTAAATTTATGAAGAAAGGAAAAACTCAAGGTAATAATGGAATTGTAATTGATATATTAAAAGAAGCAGGTGAAGAAATAGAATTTTTTTTATCAAAGTTATATACCAAATGTCTAAATGATAAAGATGTACCAGATGATTGGATGAATGTAGTATTAATATTAATATTTAATAAAAGTGATAAAGAAGATATTAGAAATTACAGACCTATCAGCCTTTTATCAGTTTTATACATAATTTTTACCAAGATAATTACAATTCAACTATGGAGAACATTGGATTTCCACCAACCAAGAAAACAAGCTGGATTTAAAAGTGGTTTTAGTACAGTAGATCATATCCAAGTATGAGAGAAGTTATAGAAAGGACCAATGAATATGAATTTCTAAAATGCTTTGGATTTGTAGATTATGAAAAGACATTTGATTCTATAAATATTGCTTCAGTGATTAAAGCATTAAATCATCAAGGTATAGACCCAGAATATTGTCATATTCTGAAGAATATTTATAAAAATGCAACAGTAACAATTAGATTACATAATAATACTAGGAAAGTCAACATTGAGAAGGGTGTAAGACAGCATGACTCCATATCTCCAAAACTTTTTACAGCAGTGCTGCAAGAAGTATTTTGTGGATTAAAATGGGAAGCTAAAGGAGTAAAAGTAAATGGAGATTACTTAAGTCCTTTAGATTTTGCAGATGATATAGTTGTTTTTGCAAATAATGCTTTAGAGCTTCAGGAAATGTTGCAAGAGTGATCGGATGAAAGTAAAAAAGTAGGATTAAAGATAAATGTTAAAAAGACTAAAGTAATGTTCAATGGATTTTCTCAAAAGATGAAACTAAAGTTTGATTATGATGAGTTAGAAGAAGTTAACAGTTACAAATACCTTGGTCAGATTATTACTGCA
Source organism: Epiperipatus broadwayi (assembly GCA_028023455.1). Classification (NCBI taxonomy): domain Eukaryota; kingdom Metazoa; phylum Onychophora; class Udeonychophora; order Euonychophora; family Peripatidae; genus Epiperipatus; species Epiperipatus broadwayi. The sequence continues at coordinate 4,620,473 of JAQFVV010000030.1, read as the reverse complement.
GATGGAAACATAGTGGATAAAATTAATCATAGAATTAAACTAGGTTGGAGTGCTTTTTGTAGAAATAACTTGATACTAGATGCCTATGTATTTGAAAAGGAAGGTTTATAGTAAATTTCCAGTTCTTACTTATAGATCTGAGACTTGGTTACTCAGAGACTTCAGACCATTTAAAAAAGTATAGAGAGATCCATGTTAGGAATAACAAGAAGAGATCGAAAATGCAATATATGGATAAGAGAACAAACAGGTGTTATTGACCTTATTGAAAAAATTAAAAGGCTGAAGTGGAGTTGGGCTGGAGATCCAGAAAGAGACCACATGTGAGATGGATGGATGAAATAAGAAAGTGTGCAGGGGTAATGTGAAGAAGAGAAGCTAAGGATCGGAGATGGATAGAACTTGGAGATACCTTCATACTGCAGTGGAGTGATATTGATTGATGATGATGATTCTTATACATATTAATTACTATTATTTAAATGTATATAAAATGATGATGAGAAACTACAGTATATCCTTTAGATGCAGCAGAAATTTAAAAAGTTTTTTTTTTTTTTTTAATGAAAAAAGATAATAATTAATTTCTTCACAATACTATAGAGAGAGCTGTTTTCATTACTATATGGAGGACAAAAATCAACTAGAAATAAAAAAATTATTCTCTGAAAGCACTAATCCAAAGACAACATTGGACAATTGAATTCTAGATTGAAATTTAATAATAATTCTATTATAAAGATCAGTGAATCATTATGGGGGTATCAATGCTTCTTATTCGACTAATTAATTTTGGTCAAAATAATTGTCCAAAAAACATAAAAAGCTTAATTACATTAAATACCGAAGCAAGAAAAATTGAAGCTTGAAAACATTAATAAAGCTCTATTATCACATGATCACCATTTCTTACGCTAGCACATCTGTTATTAACAAAGGCAAAACTCTCCATACAGTAGTGCCACCCAGAGTAATCAATGGATGCCAGAGGCCTGTGCATAAAATCCCCATTTAGTGCCTAAGATCTAGGTGCAGTGCTCTCAGATCCAAAGCTCCTCACTGACGAAGGCCACAAGCCAGAAACCAGTCTGGGGATGTTGGATGAGTAGGCACTAGATGGGGATTTTATGCACAGACCTCTAGCATCCATTGATTACTCTGGTTGGCACTGGGTGGCACTACTGTATGGACAGTTTTGCCTTTGTTAAAGCTCTATTACAAATTAGTTTGCTATAATAGTTCAAAATCATTAGGATTAAGACTAATCTGAAAATCTAATTAACTAGGAAATACATGACTCCACTATTAAACTTCTATACTCAATAATCAGTCATTACCAATCAACTAGCAGAATAGTTCTGACATAAAATCTTGAGCTGTCAAGATCTATATGCATTATTGATTTTGAAAACTGCCCCTATGAATCATTGTCATAAAGAAGATTTTTTAGCATGCACAATAAAGTGTTTCATAAAATGAATAACAAAAATTGAGATAATAATTGAAATTAAGTTAAACTTAAAGCAAAAATAAAGAGGGAAAAAGAGAAATGAATATTTTATTCCAAAATTAAAAATTTCAAACATTACTATAAGTCTTACAATTTTAATATGATTAATGAAAATGTGATTTGCAAGATGTTACCAAAACTGAAAATAGCTACTCATATAATTAAACTCCAGTGCAATTTATTTTTGAAGAAATTAATATATACAGCATCAACCACTTTATAGAGAAATAAAATCAAATCATTCTACCTTATTAACTTCCAGATAATTTTTGAATATTTTCTGTTTAATGCAGGTTTAGAAATTTAGGCAAAAGTATGTTATTACAACTTTTATAAACATTAGTGGTATTTGCCATTGATCGTCAACCTTTTAATAATTATCTTTTAAGATATTTATTTCATCTATTCTCACTGTGATATCCTTCTCCCTAAAGTCTTTCTATAGTGCAATAAAATAATATCGTTTATAAGATTTTCACGTAAAACGTTTTTTAATCAAGATGACAATATGATTATCTTTTAATATGCATTATTAATGAGATGCGAATCATTAATCTAGTTGTTATATGTAAGTAAATAAAGTCAAATAGACAAAAAATAATAATAATTAAATGGTAAATATAAAACATTTTACTGAATTAAAAATATAGTGGGTATATAAATAAAAATATAGCAAGTGTACTTGGTATTTACGTTTAAACAATCAAAGTAAAATGTAAAGGCTTTAGTACTACTTATTACCAACGTTATTACATTCCTTCACTCATTTTTACATTAATACACTTAAATTCAAAAGTTGATAATTAAAATGCAGTATATAAACCAATTCCACATACCTATGCACAGTGCAACATATGTATCAAAGTAATATAATTGTTAATTGAATAACACCTATCAATCGCAGTAGCTCGGGGAGGGAGGGTCACATTAAAATGACTAGTATTTTACAAGCAATTTTCACACTAATTAATTAGATGTTTATATAGTATTTTATAATCGGACTGAAATAATAAGAGACTCGGTGTTTATTAGCCTATCACTTCTACGTTTGCGCGTTGCACAAATAATACAATACAGTATTTTTGTTTTTCACGTTATATAATTTGATGGATAAATTTAACGAAGTCGGAAATATAATTTAAACAAATATTTGGTATTAAAGTACTGTATTGTCAAATCTATCTTTTACATCAAAGCACATTTATTAAGGTAAAATTAATAAGGAATCTTGATTCATTAATTATAGCATTTACATTTAATTCGCTTTTCAGTAGTTTATTTTTAAAAAGCAACTTTATATAGACAAACATTTTGAATGTAAACACTACAAACTTTCGTATTGAATAAACTAAAAAGTGAATAACATTGTGACATATATCAATTCTGAAAATCATACATATAATTTTTATTTAATAATTTAAATAATATAATAATAAAAGAATGCGTTCATAGCAGAAACTAAGATAGAGGACAAATTATCACACTTTCAACGAGACCCCACCGGAAATTTAAAGAATCAAGGGATAGCAATCTCGATCTCCATTTATAATGACATTTCAGTCACCTACCTTTTGTATCAAAAAATATAAATAAATAAACCATTTAATATAAAGTTTAGATTCAATAAGATTATTAAAAACCACTAGGTTAGTAAAATTCATCCGGGTATTCCTGCTTACAGTCACGCTTGATCGGTATTAGAATTGCTTTCGGCCATAACGTGAAGTCATGTTCTCTAGACCGTGGCGGGCTCTACCGCAATGTAGAATGGTTTTTGAAATCATTTTGAAAAGAAATATTAATATTAGATATCAATAGAATCTTTCAAATTAAAATTAATAAATTTAACATGAGAAGTTTATATGAATAATGCTTATCGTTAAAACAAGTTACATCCTTTACATATATACAGTAAATGGTTCACCCTTGTTTGTGTATAGGTAGGTAGGTAGTCATTATACGACACCGTATCCTATTTCAATTTAAAAGTTTTCTTATTTTTTAAAGTAAATAAATTTAATATTCAGTACTACCGTAAATGATTATATATATATTTTAAAATATTTAATATTTTAAGTATTATTAAATACTTGGAACTGAACGTATAATGTTAATTTCTATATTCACGGTTCAAATGTCAATCATAATGATAAAACTAGTTCAAGTTACAAACGGAATATAACTAGTTTCTTCGAAGCGGAATGAATAGAAGCCTTTTATCTCCAAAATCATTGAACTGAAAGCTGGAGCTGAAACAGATTTAAATAAATATTGTCTCTTGAAATTATTCTAGAAATGATTTTGTCACAAATTTACACCTATAGGAAATCAATTCATTTAAGATATTGTATATGAAATACTTTATATTGAGAAAAATGTTAAAAGGAAATGGACATGGAAGCATCCAAATGAAAGTACAGCAGAATTGGATTATATTTTGACTAATAGAAAATAAAAATATTTTAAGATTGTAATATTCTTAACAGGAAGTGATTATCGATTTGTCGGATGTAAGATACATGTTAATACAAAACTAGAGAGACAAAAATTATTAAGAAAAACAAAATTCCCAATTGATATTCCTAATCTTCAGAAGTTAATGAATTTAAATTAGAACTTGCAAATCGTTTTCAAATATTAGCAGATTTTGAACATGATTCGGATTTAATTACTGAAATTAATAAAATAACATTTTTAAAAACTGCAACAAAGATAGCTGGTACAGAAATTGATGAATAAAATTTCTACTGAGACTAGAGAATCCATGAAAAGAAGAAGTATGAAAATATATAAAAATGGTGCATTAGGAAGGATTGAATATCCCAAATTTTGTATAATGGTCAAAAAAGTTGATAATGATATAAGAAAATATACTTGTGAACTAGTAAGGAAAACAATAGAAGAGAATAAAAGTCTTGAGTGTAAAACAACATTTTGGTATTGGTAAGAAACTTATATCTGCACTAAAAAAAAAAAAAGATGTAACTATTACTAAAAAAAGAGATGAGATTATGAAGTGGATAGAAGAGTTCTATCAAAAATTATGTAGTAATAAAGAACAAGTACTTCGAACAACTATTATATCTTCTGAATTGCCCAGGATTTTAAATGAAGAAATGAGACATGCTATTAAATTTATGAAAGGAAAAAACTCCAGGTAATTATGGAATTATAATCAATACCTTAATAGAAGCAAGTGAAGAAATAGGAAATTTTTTGGTAAAGTTATATACCAAATATCTAAATGATAAAGATCTACCAGATGATTGGAATAATGCAGTATTAATATTTAAAAAAGAAGATAGATCTATCAGTGTTATACAATTTTTTTACCAAGATAATTAATTACAACTCATCTACAGAGAACTTTAGATTTCAACCAACCCAAAGAAGCTGGATTAAAAGTGGGTTTAGTACAATGGATCATATCCAAATATTAAAAAAATTCATAGAAAGGACCACTGAATATGAGTTGCCATTATGCTTTGGATTTATAGATTATGAAAAGACATTTGATTCTATAAGCATTTATTCAGTGATTAAATCATTGGATCATCAAGATATAGACCCAGGATATTGTCATATTCTGAAGAATATTTATAAACATGCAACAGCAACAATTAGATTATGTAATGATACTAGAAAGGTTAACATTGAGAAGGGTGTAAGACGGGGTGACTCCATATCTTCAAAACATTTTATAGCCATGCTGCAAGAAGTATTATTTTGTGGATTGAAATGGGAAGCTAAAGGAATAAAAGTAAATAGAAATAAGTCATTTAGATTTTGCAGATGATATAATTATTTTTACAAATAATGCGTTAGAGCTTCAGGAAATGTTGCAAGAGTTATCAGATGAAAGTAAGAAAATACGACTAAAGATAAATGTGAAAAAGAATAGAGTAATTTTCAGTGAATTTTCTCAAAATATGAAAATAAAGATTGATAACACTGAATTAAGAGAAATTAACAATTACAATTACCTTGGTCAGATTATTACTACAGATGAAAATATAATGGATGAAATTAATCATAGAATTAAACATAGTTGGAGTGTTTTTGGTAGAAATAGTATTGAAAGGAAATATGCCTATGTGTTTGAAAAGGAAGGTTTTTAATTAATATGTTTTACCAGTTTTTACCTACGGATTTGAGACTTGGATCCTTAATAGAATAGCAATCCAGCAACTTCAGACCACTCAAATATGGAGAGATGCATGCTAGGAGTAACTAGAAGAGATTAAAAATGCAATACATGGGTAAGAGAACAAACAGATATTACTGACATCATTGAAAGCATTAAAAGATAAGTGGAGTTGGGCTGGACATATTTCTAGAAGAGTTCATAATAGATGGACAATTGAAATATTAAACTGGATTTAAAAAGATTGTAAAAGAATCAGAAAGAGACCACATGTGAGATGGATGGATGAAATAAGTAAAAGTGTGTAGGAGTGATGTGGCGAAGAAAAGCTAGAGATTGGAGAAAATCGACTGAACTTGGAGAGATCATCCTGAAGTGAATTGATAATAATTGACAATGATGAGGATATGAAATACATCATTATTCTCAACAAATTTAGAGTATCCTCTTGTTTACTGGGAGCTCTTTTTTTTATAATTTGTTGTAGATGTTATTTAACTTTTTTTTTTTTATTAAGACTTAATTGACATAACCATTTTCTTAATCTAAAATTTTCTTTTTTGACCACATTTCCAAAAAGTTTTGGTAGTAACAAATATTCTGTATGGCATTTATAAATCAAATATACCTTAATAGAAAGTTAGACAAAAATTTAAAGCCAATGCTAGAGCTTGAAATTGAAATAAGGCAATCATATAAAGTACATTATTTGTCTGAAGGTTTGTAATGATGGTATATTATAAGATGTGATATGTTGGACTATTTCCATCATTTATGAATGAATAACTCAGTTGGTAGAGCGTTTGCCTTAAATTCGATATTCAAGAATCTAAAAGTGCGAGTTCACCTTCTAAGCGAATATTGTAACTGTGCATATAACCTGAAGAAGAGTGGAGAATAATACTACTCGAAACGTTGTGTAATTACTAACCTGTATTGTCTATTTGTGTTTTATTACTAACAAGTTGTTTGTATTTGGAAAGTTTAAAATTTTCTATACATTCAACATTCACTCATAAATGGTGGAAATAATCCAACATATCACATCTTATATAAAGTACATTGTCTGATTAACTTGAGCATACAGTCATTTCAATTTTTAAAAAAAATCTTAAAAAGAAAGCCACATTTCAACAGGTATATTATTTGAACTTACTTGCATACTGGAACTAAAGTTAATTCAGCCTGTATTAATAACTATTGCTATATTATTAGTCATCATCATAAGAAATAAAAGGCAATACAAAATTTTATATATGGAATACACAAAATTGAATGGTTTATCTAATAAGAACAATGCTATTTTAACTTTTTCCCATTTTTAAATTCACATTGGGTAGCGTAGCGGTATCAACTTCCCAAAATATATATTTTTAATCGATAATTATGAAATGCAACACTCAAGTCACTATTCAAACCAAATTTTGAAAAATTGCTTTTCAAAAAGCTATTAATCCTTCAAATATATTTATTAAGTAAAAAAATATCAATATGAGCCTCAACAATTTAATTTTAAATAAATTTATGTATAATGCATTTTTTGTTTCATTTATAATATTGTTTTTTTTTTTTTATTTTCTGAAACAGTCTGATAAATACCTATATTAAACATGAATAAAACAATATCACAAATCATTGAAGTCATCTATCAAGAATTTCTGTATTAGCAAATATGTTATAAAATGTAATATATATCTTTGTACCATGGCTATTTATCATTTACACAAACATTCATATTGCTAGAAGAGATGATAATAGATGGTCAGTTGAAATCTTAAACTGGATTCCAAGAGATTGTAAAAGTCCCAGAAAGAGACCACATGTGAGATGGATGGATGAAATAAGAAAGTGTGCAGGGGTGATGTGGAGAAGAGAAGCTAAAGATCAGAGTAGATGGATTGAACTTGGAGAGACCTTCATCCGGCAGTGGATTGATAATGGTTGATGGTGATGATGATGACCATGGCTATGATTTTTTAATCAGAAAGTGAAACAAAATTTTGATTACTAAATTTGTCAATGAGAAATCTTTCTTCAAAGCTAGTAACAGCTAACAGAAAAAATGTAAATCAAATTTCTTGTTTCAGTAGAAATCCATTTTACAGATAAGGTGATTGTAGATTATTACTCAAATAAATGAAAACTTGCAAAAGGTAATAGGCTGATGACAAAATATGCAATTAAAATAGATTTAAAATGCAGGGTCAAATTTAAACAAGTCACAAAACTTTGATGCAGCAATGATCCAAAGATAAAATTATATACTAGGATGATTAGAATTAATAGAGTTTGATAAAAAAGTAACTAGCAATTTTCTTAGAATCTAGAAATGAAGAGAATCTGCATCCTCATTAAACACACACACATATATATGCTGTAAGTGTATCGTTTTAGACAGCTTAAATGTTGAGTAATTAAATTAGGTATCTTCATTTGAAATAGAAATTAAATAAAATTTTGTAGTATCTAAGATACATTACAGTCTATATAAAGCGTTTATCATAAATAGAACTTTGAAATAAAATAGAATAAAACGTTTATATGTTAAATTGTTTTCGGAAAGCATGTCAGATAATTAGATAATAGAATATTACCATTAGGCATTGATGATTGCTTAACCTTTTATTCAACTGTATTTTTTAATTAATAAAAAGGCTGAAATTTTATAGGACTTTGATGTGGAGATTACGATAATAAATGAAAGAAATCATTACTATTAAACTTACAACTTTCAATTGCAAGATGAAAATTTCTCTGAATTAATTGAAATTTTCTATTCATAATTTCTTCACATATCTCCCCAAATTTATTCATCTTACATGTAGTCATTTTTTTTTTTTTAGATCTTTTATGATCCTGTTTAAGACCAATTATTTACATCAACTAAAAAAATATGTGCAAAACAGTAATATATCGGATTTTTAATAATGTTGATAATGTCTGCTTGTTTTCTGTTTATATTTTTTTTGTTCAGTCAGTCCTGTTAATCCCAAAATATATTTCTTTATACTATGATTAGGAGTTTGTATTTTGTATTACTTATTATCAAATTGATCAAATCTCAGATCCATAAAGAAGTACTGACAGAATACTTCTATTCAATTTTTTTTAGACGATAGGCGTATTTATTTTTAATATTAAATTGTTTTTATCAAAAACACTTCACCCAAATTTAATTCCATGATTAATTTTATTATTATGTTTTCATGAATATTAATAATTTAATCATAGTATTGACATTTATTAACTTCTAAATCATTGTTTTAGTTTTTTGTTGTTTCTCTTTACTATTACTTTTTAATTTTATCTAATAGTGCTTGAGATATGAAGCATTAGTGAAACAGTCACATCATTTACAAATTCTAAATGATTTATAATCTTCATTTATATTTGTTCTTTTTAATTTCATATTGCTATCCAGAAAATACTTCTTGTAAAATCTTTGTAGACTCACTGTAATCTAAATTATTCTTTTAAAATTAGATTGTTTCTTGGTCTATTTTAGTCTAAAATTCTTGACAAAGCAAAAAGGCTTATAAAGTTGAATGTCTTCATAATCTACAATTCACTGTACAATAGAAACTCCTATTCATGATATTTTCTATAACTTATCTTCTTGGTTGTAATCATTTTTAAAATTATTTTGTGTATTGGTAGATGAGATGGTTGACTAAACTTAAATATTCTGACGGAGATTTGGATGATTTTATTAAACATATTGTACTGAACAGCAAACTGCTAAGTCTGTTATTTGTAATATTTTTTCTCTCAACTTTCTTAAGTATTAACAACACTATTATGTTTTTCTAGATATTTAGTTTATCATCTAATTATTTGAGATATAACTTTGCTAACGGTTCTTCATTTTTTTACCTCTAAGTTATTCATCATTTTTTTGGAACTTTAACATTCTTCATAGATTTAAATGAATCTGTCATCTCTTTGACTGCAGAAAGGAGTTTGCTGTTAATTGAAAGATCCTTTGATTCCTATAAATACAATTTAACCAAACCACTTCAAACCACTTTTTAGCAAAACTCTTTAATTGTACATACATATATACATACACCTACATTTCAACTGTTCTGTAGTCTTCTTCAGAGCCAGTTCACTTTAATCTTTTAAAAAAACGTTTTTTTAAAGAGATTAAAGTGAACTGGTTCTGAAGAAGACTGCAGGTTTTTTTAAGAGATTAAAGTGAACTGGCTCTGAAGAAGACTGCAGGACAGTTGAAACATAGGTGTATGTATATATGTACAAATAAAGAGTTTTGCTAAAAAGTGTTCGAACTGGTTTGGATAAATTGTACTTATAGGATATTACAGCAAAATAAAGAAAAGTGTGATTTTGGTAATATCCTTTGATTCCTTTTTTGTGACTTTAATGAAACAGAGTAGGGCTAATTCCTAATATCTTCTCCATAAACTTTTGTTATTGCAACTATTGATACTATATGATTATCATGGTTATTCATATACTAAATAAATGTGGATGGGCTGATACATCAGCCAGTTTGGAAAGTATTGACTTTTCACCTCTGAGTTTAAGATCAAGAAACTTCATGGGTTTTTTCTCAGTTGTGTACTTCAATTAAAATATAAGGTGAATTTTTTTGAAGGCAGGAAGACAAAGTCTAAGAATCCATTGATCATGGACCCAGGATGCAATTCTATGATGATCTTTGGAAGATTGCATGAATTGTGAGAATTACTGGGTCTCGTAAAGCTAGAAGAAAAACTGAAGAGATAATTGATTTAAAAAGTAGAAGTACTTTATTATAAACATCACATGATCACCATTTCCTATGATTATACAAGCTGTTAAAACTACGATAAACTTTCCATACAGTAGTGCTATCCAGTACAACCCATACTAACCTATGGATGCAAGGAGACTTGTGCTATTGCCTACTTATCCAATATCTCCAGACTAATTTCTAGCTTGAGACTTTCATCAATGAGGAGCCTTGGATTTGGAGCTTAGGAGCTAATGGAACTTTCCAGAAGTCACCTTTTACCCTTTTAGGTAACTCTAAAGCTATGAGCCCAAAATGAAAATCATGATAATGCTTTCAATCCAAGCTCATTCTTTTGCATAATCATATAGATCTGAAACCAGTTCCGTATCTATAAATTTTGGTCTTGGTTCTTTAATAACTATAATCACCATCATCCTAATAAAAGACGAAGTAATATAAAAATTGTTGACAAAGTTATATATCAAATATCTAAATGATAAAGATATACCAGATGACCGGAAGAATGCAGTAATAACCAATAAAAAGAACAAGTTGGATTTAAAAGTGATCTTATCATGTGGATAAGATCCTAGTATTTATAGAAATTATGGACGGGACCAATGAATAGGATTACCATTATGTTTGGATTTATATATTGTAAAAAAAAGTACTTGATTTTAAAAACATTTCTGCAGTGATTAAAGCATTGGATCATGAAGATATAGACCTATGATATTGACATATTCTGAAGAATATCAAAATGCAAAAGCAATGCGATTACATTATGATACTAAGAAGATTAACATTAATGAAGGTCTTCAATAGGGTGATTCCATAACTCTAAAACATTTTACAAAAAGTATTTTGTAAATTATATTGGGAAACTAAGGGAATAAAAGTAAATGGAGGTTATTTAAGTCATTTAGATTTTTCAAATGATGTTTTTGCAAATAATGTTTCAGATGAAAGTAAAAAAGAAATGGTTGATGAATTTTCTCAAAAGAAGAAAATAAAAACTGATAACAGAAAAAGTTAACTACAAATACCTTCTCAAATTATTAATACAGTTGGAAACGCAATGAATGAGATTAATCATAAAATCAAACTTGGAATGTTTTTGGCAAGAATAATCCAATATTAAAAGAAAATATTCCCATGTGTTTGAAAAAAGATTTTTAATAGATGTGTTTTACCAGTTCTTATTTATGGATTGGAGACTTGGATTTTTAACAGGAGAACAATACAAACATTTCGCCAAAATATGGAAAAATGTATTCACTGACTTATTGAAAGATTTAAGAAACTGAAATGGAGATGGGCTGGACATATTACTAGAAGATATGATAATAAATGGGTGGATGAAATCTTAAATTGATCTCAAGGTATTGTTAGAAAGAGATGTGCAGTGGTTAAATGAAATAAGAAGATCCACTAGTGAATTGCAGAGAAGAGAAGCTAAAGATTGGAGAAACTGGATTTAATTTGGAGAGATCTTCAGCTTGCAGTGGATCGTTAATAGTTGAAAGTGATTAATGATGATTTTTTTTAAAAAAAATTCAAAAGTAGTTGTGATAATATTGGGTCACTGTTTTTTTTATTATTATATACTTCTCTGCAGAATTTTTTTTACATACTTCATGATGTCATCTCTTTTGTAATAGTAGCATTATTTTTTTTTTTTTACTGATGAAATTACTTTTGTTTCACTACTAAAACGTTCTTTATATCTTTGAGATTTTTATTCTTTTGTATATAATCATATATACTTATGTCATCACTAATTCTGTACTGTCTTATTTTATAGAAACTCTAGATGTTGAATTTTTCTAAGTAAATCATTTAAAATTATAAATCTTATATTTCTTCTTTTCTATACGTATTGCTTTTTTTTTTTTGCACAACTTGTGAGTCTATACTTTTTAATCCCTTTATATGTATAACTGAACTATTCTTAATAAAATGATTCGTATTTAAAACCTATTAATAGTTTAAATAAATTTATACATTTGAATATCAACTCACCAGATTATTTCTGAGGATTAGAGGTATCCATTTTAAATAGTATCTTTCTTAATGTTTTTTTTTTTTGGGGGGGGAGGGCTTTGCATTAATATATATTTTATATTTTTCTAAATGAAAAATTTACTCTTTTGAGTCTATTAAGCATGTTTAGAGCCCTGAAATACATGCTATACATAATTTTTGTTAGTCAAAATATAAAATCTAATTCAGCTTTTCTTTCATTTAAATAGTTTCCATATCTATTTCCTTATTGGTTTTGTCTCAAAAAGAAAAAAGAATTCATAATATACAATTTTTCCGCAAATTTTACAAGTATACTCAATGGTTTTTTTTTTTTTCTATTTCAAGCATTATAATCTCTCTTAATAAATTTAAAATTTCATTTAATCTTTTAAAGCATTTCATTCATTTATATAAAAGTTCTCTTTTTTTGGTCAAATTGGGAATTTGCTGATGGTATCTATGAACCATCGACATTTAATATCTTCCATAATGTTAAATAACTAATCTAACTATTTTATTCGATATACCAGCAGTCTTTGTAATATTATTACTTCACGTTTTATTTATAATGAATCCTACTATTCATGTTTATACTATTTATGCTCATGTAAAAATATATATGGCTACATTATTATTTTTTTATCTTATATCTTCTTAGACTTTAGAAATGGTCCATTTAATATTAGACAGTTTTTTTTTGTCAGTCCATGCATTGTTTTTTTTGTTTAAAAGTGACAAATAATGAAAAAGTAATCAAATTCCAAGAAGTATAATAACAAATCTTTCTATTGCATTGCCAAATGTACATCATATAATACTAAATCATCCATGCACTTTATTATTGTTACACAATGCTTTATTTACCATCCTCTTTTACAGTTTCAATTGCCCCAGCCGTCTTCTTCAGGACTTTTATATCTCCAATAGTTCTGAAGAAGATTGCTGGGGCAATCGAAACTGTAAAAGAGAATGGTAAATAAAGCATTGTGTAACAGTAGTAAAGTGCATGGATGATTTAGTATTATACGATAATCAAATTTCATTATTGGTTCATAATCCAATTCTTAGCTTTCTCTGCCTTTAATTGCAAATTATTCCTCTGGTGGTTGATTTAATTTTTCGGATATGGTGAACATTATTTATATTTGGCTGTCATTAGGGTAATTATAAAAAAGAGTTTTGACATTCAGGCAAACTGTATGTTCAAAGAAACCATGTTACTGTTAATAACTATCTCTCATTTAAGAAGTAAGATTGGGGTATTTTTTTGACCTTCAAAGATAAAAGCCAGTAAACTCATCGTACTGGTGGATGCAAATTAGTGAGGAGTTAACTGTATTGGTTTATGATTTAAATAATTAGATAGTAATAACAACTGCAACAGTAAGAACATATGAAGTAGACATTAAACATTTATCTTGCTCAATTTAAGTGTTTCTTTTCAGTTGGAAGTGACCTTTTTTTTGCACTTTACTCAAAGAATACGATCAATTTAATTGCCAAGTTTAATTATTTAGAGTAATGACATCTTAAGAGATTTAGTATTTATTTAGTAAAGCAAGGTATTAAAAGTGTATATTTTTATGTTGTTTAATAAATGAGATTTTTGAAGTTTGGCTAAATGAGATAATATTCATTACAAATTGTGAAAAGTCATTCCTCTTCTTGTAGAGATGATAATTTGTGTGTTTTCACAACTCGGCACTTAAAATTGTTTAAGGAAAATTCATTCCTAGATTTTGAAAGCATGATAATATTTAATTCAATATGGGCATGATATAATGGAAAGGTGCAAACACTTATATGAACTGATATTTAGTTTTTTGGGAATGGAAATTAATAGGAAATTTATCGAGATGTGGGAAAATAGCATGAAAGCAATGTATATTAGGCAAAATAGAAGCACCTAGTCATTTTAATTTTATGCAGAAGGTTTCAAAATGTTGTTACAATGTTGGAACAAATGTATTTATTCTGGATATGGCTATCAAAGAATGTACTTTTTTTATTTACGTGTGAAGTTTTGTTAATCTTTCATCACAACCAGACCAGTAAATGATGCAAAGAAGCATCAGCCTCGGTGTTTGAATTGAATAAGATGCTAAAATAAAACTTTTAAAAAATAATTTTTATTAAATTAGTAGCTGAAAAATAGCTAAATAAAATGATATGGGGATATTTTTAGTCAAAAGAATATCCATTCCTATTTTCTTTAATAGAAAATTGCTTAATTCTTAAATTTTTTATTCAATCTTAAAATTTTATTGAATAATCTTTTAATTAAACATATGTAAATGAATTGGAAGAAATTAAGTACTTAAAATTCATAACTAATAAAATAAAGTTCCCAGAATGTTGTTAAAAAATAAAAATAAAATACTATTACTGAGACTATTCTAAATAAGTAGATAAAAGTTATTTTTTTAAATAAATATCTTATTAAACCACTAAACACCATCTCTTATACTAGCACATATTTGTTATTAAACAAGGCAAAACTCTCCATACAGTAGTGCCACCCTGTGCCAACCAGAGTAATCAATGGATGCCAGAAGGCTTGTGCATAAAATCCCTATCTAGTGCCTACTCATCCAATATCCACAAGCCAGAAACTAGTCTGGTGATATTGGATGAGTAGGCATTAGATAGGGATTTTATGCACAAGCCTTCTGGCATCCATTGATTATTCTGGTTGGCACAGGGTGACACTACTGTATGGAGAGTTTTGCCTTGTTTAAATATCTTATTACAGGACATAGAGTTCTCCAATTGTAGAGAAACAGTGGAGAAGTCTATATTCACCATGCTTGCCATTTGTTAGGTGATGAAGGTTTGAATATCCAATGATAGCTAGGTATTCATTTATTGATCCAATGCCAGATTGTTAATTTGATGGAACCTGCGAAAAAATCAAACCTTCTGATCAGTCCATAAGGATGGTAGATGTGTTACTCCTGCACCTTGAGTTCCTTCAAATAAGTATTAGTAGCTTTTGTGATAATTTTAAAAGGTGACGTTTTTAAAGCTTGTCTAGAGTATATTTGGCACTGCCTTAACTTTCATACCAAGAAAGTTAAGTATTAAATAAGTCTTGTTTTAAAATAATCAATTTTTTAAAATAAAAAGACACTCAGTAAGTTCACTTTTTTCAAATCCAATAATCTTATAATCCCAAAGAAAGATTAGTATGCTCTTTTTCTATGTGACAAAAATAAAATCAGCATATAATCTTCACATGATTGCAAAATTCATTTCAATGTTGGTGCAATGCATGTATATTTTTCAGAAGGCAGTTTTACTGACAAAATAGAAAGTAGATTCTTTCAAGGTTTAAATTATGCACAGACAATTAAAATAGCACATTATGGCCACTTATCTTGGCTTTTGTAATTAAAACAATTACTTTCTCTAAACATTTTTTAAAAATTATATATACAATACTATCTAATATGATATTTTATATTCTTATTAGATGCATTTTCCCCACCTAAATGTTGGAGCATTCCCAAGCTTTATTCATATCTATTTTTCATGGTTAACTAGATATCTTCATATCTAGTGCTTGACAGATTTTTAAAAGTTTCTGTGATTTCAACCTTATTTTGTATGTTTATTCACATTTTGTCTTCATAGTGAAGTTATGTTTCAATTGCAATTTTAGATATTTTAAATGTGATTATATGTTCACATTTGTTTAAATATAATATCTGCTTCCATTGTTTCAAAACCTGCTCGTTCTAAATTTTAATTTTCAAATTCCTTCATTCTATGATCAAAAATATCTTTTGATACTTTTGTATGATAAATAAACATGTACTTAAAATTTATTTTATTTAAAAGCACAAGTGTTGTATTTTGTATTTTATCATCAATTTCATCTCAAGAAGATGGGTGATAATATTTTATATTGGTTGAATCTTAGTATATGAAGTTTAAAGAAATAAACAATATTTTATCTTTTTTTAGTAATTGTTTTTGTTGATATCTTAATGTGGATGCATAATTTATAAATGATAATGATCTCTATTAGATTTGTATTTATTGTAACCTAGGAAGAAAATGAAAATAATACTCTCACAAATCCAAACTGTAACCTAGAAATGTTAGAACAATTTCTAAAATAAAATGATGACGATAGCATTGGCTAAGCTTAGACGGTTCTGAATGCCATATGCCACAATAATAAGAGTAGGGGTAAATAATAATGATAAAACATTCAGATAAAGACCATACTAATAACTTAAAAGGAGGAGACTTCTCTTACTCACTTTTTAAAATATAATAGCTCTTATACATGGATAAGCATTTATTTTATAACGTCTTGCGTGTGATTATAATTACGATAGAATGACAGCCTGTTAAGCTAATTGCGCAGACGCTGTGAGAATGTTATTAATAAATGAATACCTTCGAACAACCACATATCATGTGGTTGTTCGAAGGTATTCATTTATTAATAACATTCTCACAGCGTCTGCGCAATTAGCTTAACAGGCTGTCATTCTATCGTAATAATAGCTCTTAATGTCATTAAAGAGTTAGGTTACTTTAAAATTCGCCACTGACAACATATCTCCTACACAACCTCTTACAACAACAATAAACATCTTATTTCCACGATCAGATTTAATTATTAGAAGTATATACTCTTATTCTTTTCCTTTACTTTCTTTGCATTTCTTCATATATTCATATATATTGCTTATAATAACTTCTTTCATATACACTTTAATGCAAAAATTTTTTTTAATAAAACTTCTTTATTTTCCTGACAGTTTCGACTGTCCAGCAGTCTTCATCAGAGCTTTCTTAAACTTGCTCTGCTTTTTAAAAATAATCAGCAGAGGAAGTTTGAAAAAGGTCTGATGAAGTCTGCTGGACAGTCGAAACTCAGGAAAATAAAGAAGTTTTATTTTAAAAAATTTTTGCATTAAAGTATATGAAAGAAGTTATTATAAGCAATATATACAATCAGATTTAATATTAAGTTTTATAAAATAATGGCATGTTTCTTATGTCTTTGCCACATCAATTTCTTTTTTTAAAAATAATTTGTTAAGTAAAGTAATTTTTTCAATAAGATTGTATGTAAAATGGATATCTCATGGTTCATCTGAATAATATTTATTAATTAAATCTTTTATTATTTTTTATTAACTCTTGAGGATTATTAAGCAAAGAATGAGATCCGAGTAACAAGACAATGAGACATACTCTTATCCCTGAGATAATGTCTCCTTAATTATAATAATAATTTTAAAATTTAAAACATTCATGATAAACTCTTAATTTAGAATAAAATAATTTACTAGGAAAGCATTCAAATCTAATGAATGGATTATCCACCAATAAACATTGTTAAAATATTTTTTGAATTTGAATGAAGAAATTCTATTATTTACATTTATGATGGATCTATAAAATAATCTTATAAATAGGATAACGTAAATTCAAACAAGCACAATGATTTTTCACAAATAAAATTGACGAAAGTGTTCTTGAAGAATAAATAATTAATTATAATTATTTTTTTCAGCAAAAATCATTTCTTTCTTAGATGTTTTCTTAATATCTTAAAGGCGATTTCAATAAAGTGATTCTTATGTCAAAATTTCAATATTCATATATTCTCAATGCATAAAATTAAAGACAATTTGTGATAAAATATATAACATTCAGATTTCTGAAAGTGTGTGGAGGAGGATGAAAAACTGAAATTTCATTAATAAGAAATAATATTTATTTTAACATATAACAAATAACTTTATTATCTTACAATGTCATGATGACAAAAACTCCAGATATTTTAAACAAAACTTTGAAATGTCAGAAAATTGTAGTTTACAATTTTATTATAAAAATAAATAAATTACATGGATGGTTATAATATTTAGTAAGGCTGTAACCTCAATAATGTGTGCATAAAAATGCGATAGTAGGGACCTCTACAGGTCTTAATCACAAGCTTACCTTTTGGAAGAAAAGAGGGGAACCCTTCTTTACTTCAACCTACTTTCTGTATAAATAGGTGAAGCTGAAGCGGTTAGATCTGAGAGCGTAAAGCTATTCAATACTTCACTGATTAATAAGTCTTTATAATTTTGATATTTGACCAAGTTCTCACACTTTTATATAACAGTCATGCTATTATAGTGTCCCTTATGAATATATTTAATACCTTTTGTAAACCACAAATTTACCAATCCAGTGATGAGATGGTTACTGAAGAAGATGTATATTATTTATTGAAGCCATATATAATTTTAAAATATTAAATAATTATTGCTGCAGGAGCTACACATCAAATAAAATAACCTATCCTCAGATATACAAAGAGTGCAATTAGAAGTAAGGGTAGTATTCTTCATTACCTATGAAAAACATCAATTGTGAGGATTAAATCATGGCAATACACTACGCATGACTATAAAAATATGCGCTACAAACAAAATTCACATTTTTCAATGATAAGATAATGGCAAAGTAGAATGATGACATGTACTCAAAGAGAAAATGCACCTACATCTGAGGATAATAAATGAACTAGGACTTAATCTCATCATATAAATTATGAGAATGAACCATTAGAGAACAATAATAAATGGGATTTGTCTTAAATAAAACATGTTTACATAAAGGATAAATAACTAATTCATTGAAAAATACAACATAAGAGTAAGCAACAATCTCCATTAAAAATATGCTAGCAAGATAAGAATTAATGCTACAATCTTAAAATATAGTGGCAAGATAATATTCTTAAAACAAGAGATCTCAAATATAACCAACTGATGTGTAAAACCCACAAATGGATAATTAATGCTAAATATAGCTTAATAAAATTAGGCATAAAATAAGCAATAAAAATATACATCAGCTTCTACCTCATTTGCATATACATTCAAAAATAATTTCATAAGAAGGGTACACAATACTTTTAAAATATAGCACTATCAAATGATAATATTCTGACAACTTTGTTAATATAATTCATAAATACCATACAAAATTATATAAAATAAGATTGTATATAAAATAATAGCATTTTAAACAAGAATCATGAATATTAAAACAATTAAATCTTTTTACCAATTATAAAAATAATATAAAAGTCCATCTTGGTTTCTACCATCAGGATACAGTCAATGAAAGAAAAATAAAGTTCTGAAGACACTACAGATATCCAGCTTACAATAACAGCATAATTAAATCATATGAACAGTAAATACTGCACACACTAAAATAAAATATTTAAATACGTTAGCAGGAATATATATGGTCATTCAAGTAGATGCAAATGTTCCATGATTAAAAGCACAAATAATACATATTCTAATATAATGTCATTTAACTTTTCTATCCTTTGAAAACACTTTTCATTAATGTTGAGCAAGAGGAGCAATTCTTTTTTGAAATATATTTTTATAGTAGAGCAAATTTTTTTATAATAATAACAGAGAAGAGACTTATGACAAGCACAGGATAAGAATAATAATTCAGGAGCGTTCATATTTTTCCAGTTAATATTTTATAAATATTATATTGGAAAATACTTAATAGCATATAAATTTATTAAACGCTCACTATTATTTCAGTAATAGTTTTAACAAGGCTGTAAACCTTAGCAATGAGCGTCTGAAAAAATCGTCACTAGGGACCTCTGTAGGTCTTTAAAACACATGTGTTTTGTTTTAAAGACCTACAGAGGTCCCTAGTGATGATTTTTTCAGACGCTCATTGCTAAGGTTTACAGCCTTGTTAAAACTATTAATAGCATATAATAAGTTTCATAAAACAATAAAAATTACTTATTCAATTTCAATGGTCTGAAGAAAAATATATTTTCTTACTCTAACTTGAAAGAGACATATTGTAGAAAATAAATTTATGTCACTATTACAAGCAATAACAACTGCCAATTTAAAAAGGTAGCAGAAATAAATGTAGGTCCAAATAATATAAGTTGAATAAATTAAATCTTTTTATGGAAGTATGTACAACTTCATGTAAGATATTTATATGATATATTATAATGCAGGTTTTAATATTGAAAGTTCTTCATTTAAAAAAAAGAAAGAAATAAATTCCAACATATTTTAAGAAAAACATTTTCAAATAAATATTTCTCAAAACAAGTAATTCAAAGTCATTATTAGTATTAATAATTTTAACATATATTAAATTGAACTTGATATATCAGCTATTTATCATATGAATATTAGAATTCATGAAAATCCAACAAATCATGAAATTTAAATAAAAATGATTTAAACATTGTTGAATACTCATTTGGCTTCATAATGTTTTCCCTGTAATGTAAATCTTGAGCACTTAAAGTTATCAGCGTAGAAATTAAGCCTGGACAAAGTTGCTAAAAATAGCAATTCATTATTTTAACTTAAGAAAATAATATTATTTAAAAGAAATTAAAACTTAGCAAATTAAAATGATTGAGTGATTCTAAAACAAGCAAGGAACAAGTGTGAGCAAGTTTTTATTAGTATGTTATACTAGCTTTATTTATAAGCTAAGACATGAAACCACTTTTTGATTAGTGAAATTGACATTTTAATTCATTTCTATTTGACCATCATTGATTAAAGTTCAAAATTTCTTAAAATTCTAGGAAAGTTTCTAAAAATAAATTAATTTGCATATTTCACAACTTTCTGAAAAATAATATATGTCTAGACACAAATTAATTATTACATTTAAAAAAACAAATTATTTAGAAAACCAAATATAATAAACAACATATATTACATAAAGAAAATTACATTATTTTAAACAACATATTTACCTTAAACATTATTTTTGAACTTATTTAAGAACCCAGAATATTTTTAAACTGTCTTTTAAAATAAAGATGTTAAAAATCATTTTAATATTAATTCAAATGGATTTTTTTAAAGAAATTACAGTTTTTCACTCCATGCATTTGCACATTCATTAATGCATTATTTAATTAAGTATTTCTAGCTTTACTAATACTTCTACTTAATTAAGCTAACTGAATCTGAAACTATTTAAAATATTTTTATATTATAATTAAGATTAACTAAGACATTTTTATAGTTAATTTAAACATTAACAACTCGGCCTTAAAGGTTTGAACTTGACTTTCTAGTTTTACACTAATATTGAATCTTTAAAACACACTAATAATTAAACTAAGATAGTTTGAATATTATTATTTTTACCATTAAGTTACTTAACATTTTAGGTTATTAATATTCATAAAACAAAGCAATTAAAGTTATAAAGAAATACTTGTGGGATTTTAAAATAAAAACAAGCTACTAAAATTATTTTTAATGTTATAAAAGTTACAAAAATTCTTATAAATTGGCTTGTCATATAGAAAAACATATAACTATTAAAAAGGTAAAGGTTACAATATATTTTTTAAAATATTTATACTGTATATGAACTTGTATATGTTAAAAACAGTATTCAGTATTTTTTGTTAAATGTTTTTGTTGATATTTTAATTTTTTTTAATAATGTAGTGTATATATTGTATTATATATAATAATCAGAAGCTATCATTTGTGTGTGCATTCAATCCCAGGAGAAAAAATAGAAATTGATAATAATACAGCAGATACGAGTTTTGTTGTGATTATACAAACTAATTCAAGACCTCAGATACATTCAAGTACATCACATACTGTTGTATTAAACTTCCAGGGTTGACCTTTAACTTTTGCAACAATTTTTTAAACCACTAAACATCACATGATCACCATTTCTTATGCTTGCTTATAACTGTTATTAAAACAGACAAAACTCCACACAGAAGTGCCACTCAGTGTAAGCCAGAAATGGTGATCATGGACATTTAGTGGATTAATACCAATCCTGCCTAATAACCAAAGACACCAAAATGTATAGGTACTGAACTGAGTTTCAGATCTATATGACTATATAAGATAATGAGCTTGGATTGAAAATATTGTTTTCAATTTTATTCTCATAGTTTTGCAATTAAGTAGAGATAAAAGGTGGTTGCTGGAGGGTTGCATTAGATCCTAAGATATAAGTGCACTGCTCTGAGATCCAAGGCTCCTCACCGATGAAAGCCACAAGCTAGAAACTAGTTTGGGGATATTGGATGAGTAGGCATTAGATAGGGATCTTATGCACAAGACTTCTGGAATTCATTGATTACTCTGGCTTGCACTGAGTGGCTCTACTGTATGGAGTTGTTTTGCCTGTTTTAATAATTTTTTTCATGAAAAATTTCAACAACTTGCCACTTTGTAGCTGGTCATTGTATTTTATCTTTCATTCATATTTTTTTTAATGAAGTCAGTCATTATTGCATTTCTTTAGGGTGCTTTTGGATAATCTTTATAATGTAAACAAGATCTGCTTCACCCAAGAACATGTTTAAGTCAAGTTCAACATAAAGCACTTTTTTTAGAAAGTCTATTATTGTTCATTCATTTCAGATGCTCAGACCAGCAAAGGTGATTTTCAATAGTAGGCTCAGTAGTGCCACATTCAGAAAATGGAAGAACAAATTGATTGAATAAATCTTTATGCATTTTATACAGAACATCTTTGAATGAAAATTTTTTAAAGCCTTTATATTACATTGTTAGAGATCCAGGAGGCAAAATAATAGGATTATAATTAAAGTGTAATATTTATACCACTTGGAGGAAATACCCTATTTTTAACTTATTAAATTTAGCAGAATTTTATGTTATATATGAATCAGCTTTGTATTTAAAAAACTGTCACATATTTAAATTGACTTACGTTCTTATATTTGTAAGACAGGGTGACTCCAAGTCTCCAAAACTTTTTACAGCAGTGCTGCAAGAAGTATTTTTTGTGGATTAAAATGGGAAGCTAAAAGAATGGAAGTAAATGGAGATTATTTAAATAATTTTGATTTAGCAGATGATGTAGTTGTTTTTGCAAATAATGCTTTAGAGCTGCAGGAAATGTTGCAGGAGTTATCAGATGAAAGTAGGACTAAAGATAAATGTTAAAAGACTAAAGTAATGTTTAATGATTTTTCTCAAAATATGAAAATAAAGATTGATTATGATGAGTTAGAAGAAGTTAACAGCTACAAATACCTTGGTCAGATTATTAATACAGATGGAAACATAATGGATGAAATTAATCATAGAATTAAACTTGGTTGGAGTGTTTTTGGTAGAAATAACTCGATACTAAAAAGAAATATGCCTATATGTTTGAAAAGGAAAGTTTTTAATAAATGGGTTTTACCAGTTCTTACTCATGGATCTGAGACTTGGACACTTAATAGAAGAGCAATACAGAGACTTCATACCACTGAAGAAGTATGGAGAGATGCATGTTGGGAGTAGCAAGAAGAGATCGAAAATGCAATATATGGGTAAGAGAACAAACAGGTGTTACTGACTTCATTGAAAAAATTAAAAGACTGAAGTGGAGTTGGGATGGACATACTGCTAGAAGAGATGGTAATAGATGGACAATTGAAATCTTAAATGGGATTCCAAGAGCTTGTAAAAGACCCAGAAAGAGACCACATGTGAGATGGATAGATGAAATAAGAAAGTGTGCAGGGGTGATGTGGAGAAGAGAAGCTAAAGATCAGAGAAGATGGAGTGAACTTGGAGAGACCTTCATCCTGCAGTGGATTGATAATGATTGATGATGATGATTTGTAATCATCCAAACTAAAAAATTTTGAAGATTTTTTCCAACACTGGCAGATAAAAGACTTGATGTTTTGAAATGTAATTGCTAAACCAAAGTCTCCATAGGTTACATTCAAAACATTAAATGCATTCTGTAGATTTTCTTTGGAATTGGAAAAAATAACGTAATCATCATCTTAATGTAAATCTAGAAGCCAGTAAGATGAAAGTTTTGTTTAAGTTTAAATTAAAAAGCTTCTTCATCAGTCCTACATAACATCATGATGCATAATTTATGAAATTTCTTATAAATAATTTTTAAGATCACTATCATTAAAATTGAAAACAAAAGTCAAGTTTATATAACACTAGTTTTTATTTATTTTATTTTTTCTTACTGCACTTATGTTTGAGCTCTTGGTATGCCCTCTATATTATATATTTGTAAATACAAGTTTATAAAAGCAATGTCACGCTATATATGATTTGCTTTATTGATTACTTTATTCCATTATATAAAAGTTGCAAAATATGAATAAATTCTAATGGACAATACTAACTTCAAACATTACCATAAATCTGTTCATTTAATTGAATAAATGCTTTCAATAAATCAATAAAAACAATATATAAATCACTTTTTTTCTTAATGCTTTTTTGTATTTTCTTGATAGCAAAAACCAGTTTCATTCTGAAAAGCTACTTTAAATCTCTGTTAATCATTTATTTATACCAGAAATCAACCTATTCAATAAAATTCTTAAAAATACATTTACTCTAATAGATACAATGATAAATATTGTCTATTTCTGTATTTTTATAAATTGAAGAAATAGAAGCTTTTTTAAAATTCGATGACACAACTTTACGAGTCCATATATATTTTTTAAAATTCCAATAATTTTGTCATTAATATATCTGTACCATATTTAAAATCTTTACTATGTATTCATTTAAATCTACAACCTTACCTTTTTTAATATTATTATGAACTGCTTTAACTCCATTAAGATATTAAGGTAGATATCTTTGTCATCTCAAGTCTTGTCTCATTATCCAAAATCAAATTTCATCTTCAACCTGTTCAAAATATCACTATTATCATATAAAAGAATGCTGCTTATGAATTTGATATGGTTTTATATACGTATTCAGAGATATTAAAACAGGCAAAACTCTCCGTACAGTAGTGCCACTCAGTTCAAGCCAGAGTAATCAATGGATACCAGAAGGCTTGTGCATAAAATCCCTATCTAGTGCCTACTCATCCAATACGAGTGGCACTACTATGTGGAGAGTTTTGCCTGTTTTAATAACAGTTATGAGGAAGCATAAGAAATGGTGATCATGTGATATTCAGAGATATACGCTTCCTTCAATGATTCAAAAAAAAAAAAGACTTAAAAGTTAATCACGATCGCTGAAAATCTTCTTTGCTATTTTAATCCAGTCATTTTTAAGACTTTTTAATAATTGTTGAATTTTTATTTTTTCCCAAATGTCAAAACATCGGTGGGAATCGAACCCGCGATAACATGCAAGCAACTGCTTGCTTAGCAAGGTGGCTGTGCTAACCTTTCGACTACCAATGCTTGACAGAATTTTTATTTTTAAGACTATATATCAATAAAACTTCACTTTCCATTTATTATTCTGACAAGCAGAAAATACCCCATTTTTTAAAAATCAAATTACTAATAATAAGTCGTCATCCTAGAAGTAGTCAGGATTTTTTTTATTAAATCAAGAATATATTCACTTATAATCATAATATCTTCTTTTAATGAATTTTGTGCCTCAATATCATAACAATTCTGCAAGTCCAAGTAAAAAACTTCATTTAAATGTTAATGAGATTTAATATCATTAATAGATGCTTCTAAAGAATGGATGTTAAAATTTCCATAAATATAATATATTTTTTAATTAATTTTTCACTTATTCCTAATTTCTGATCAGTCTAATAAGATGTAATTGTAAGTGCTTTTGTAATATTTTTTTCCTTATGGGTTTTAATTGTAGAAGCTTATTTTATAGCAACTTTTCTGCCAAGCAAAATGTTAGTTATTGCAAAAATTTTAAATACACCATTTGGATATATAGTATTAATATCAAATGTAGGGGATTTGAACTCAGACTTTCAAGCCTCTTCATTATCCACACCATCAAACTACTAATACACATGACCACACACATGCAGAAAAGATAAATAATCACCAATATATATATTTCGTGCTAAACCAGAACTCATCAGTTGGTCCAGATTAACATCTCCTATACGTATATATAATCAGTGCTCAGTTTGTACTAAGATAGCAAATCCTTACACTTTAATGGACAAGCTTCAACCTACTCCAAATCTTCAGCCATCCATACCATTGAAAATCTGATGATAGAATTCCCAAATCCCATGCTGATGCCAATATTGTTACCGTTGTTACCACTATTTCTAATAACTTTTGGCAGTTCTCTATTCTTTAACCCATGCGTTAAAGTTTCTAAGAAGAAAAAAAAGTTTTTAAATATACTGATGCTATGATGTCATCCAGTAAGAAATAAAAGCTTTCTCAGAAGTCTATGATTGGCACACATCAAGTTTTAATATCATTAGCTTTTCATTGATACATGTAGGAGTTCTAAGAATGGAAAATACAAATTAGATCTCACAACAAATTCAACACCATGCAGTATCTTTTTTTATCTATCCAGAAAAAAATATATAACTATCTTGTTATTCAATTAAATTTTTTTTATTTGGAAATTAATTTTCACTAATAGCAACTATATTATTCTTAAATATTGATAACTTCTTATTTAGGAGTGCTGCTCTTGACTCAGGTCTTGAGGAGATTGAATCAAGTAAAGTTTGAACTTTCTATTTATCTATATAAAAATAACTACTCTTTCTTATTGCATTGCCAAATGTATACCATATAATATTAAATTGTCCAAGCACTTTACTACTGTTACACAATGGTTTATTTACTACCCTTTTCTTACAGTTTCGATTGCCCCAGCAATCTTCTTCAGAACTTTATAAAGTTAGGAGATATGAAGTTCTGAAGAAGATTGCTGGGGCAATTGAAACTGTAAACTGAAAGAAAAGGGTGGTAAATAAACCATTGTGTAACAGTAGTAAAGTGCTTGGACAATTTTATATTATATAGTATTTTTTAAAAAAAATTAAATACCAATATTTATCTTTCCACCATTAATATTATTTATATTTTTTGTGCAGTTTTAATAAATGATTTGTCAGAATTTAGTCACATTATATGAGGTCATTTAGACCTTCTTTATTAGTTTCTTTTCCATGGCAGTCAGGGGGATTTATAAATATGGCTGGTTGATCATACAATCTTTGATGAGTGGAAACTCCTGAAACAAATACATTTCTAACACAATTAGTGATGTTTTATGCTAAGATTACAATTAAGAACTCAGAGTTTACTAAAGTTGTGGTGTAAAATAAGAATGAAGTCTGAACTACAGTGTGCTTAGTTAAAAAATGAAAATGTGGTAGCACAAAAAATAATCTCTTTATCATAATCAACATAGGAGAAGACTAATGACATGAGAGGCTCATGAAACCTATGCCCTTTATTATCTTATGTGACTAAACAATAAAGAAAAATAAAAGACAAACAGTTTCTAGTCTTTAATGAACCCACATCTCATTCTACAAACCATTCAGAAGTATTCTTAGTTATTCACAGTTAATCTACATATCTGAAAGTCATTTCATTGTCCATTATTTGTGGACCCTTTCCCATGTTTCCCATTGGAAATCTATAGAACTATACTTTTAATTTATCTTTATATTAACATTTTTATACAATTGTCTCAACATTACTTTCTTCACTGCTTTTTATTTTTCATCTTTCAACAACCTAGCAATCTTCTTCAGAATAAAAATTAATATATTTATATTTATTCACATTTATTCTATTAATATACTTATTCTATCTATCCATTTACCACTTTTTATAAAGTGTGCCTACCTCAATCAAGTACTTTAATGACAAAGTCTGTGCTCATATACCCTATATATTACATATATAGACACAGGTATATAATAAGCCTGTGTGTTTCATTTATTACATAAGTAGAGATGTCTGCCCATCCCTTGTATATGTATTAAATGGATTATGTCCTGTACATGAGGGGTCAGATTGGCCTTAGGTCAACATGAGTGTGACAAGAATCTCAGCCTTAGGGTGGCCTTTGAGCATTCCATCATCAGATTTTCAATTGAATGGACGGTTGAAGAGTTGGAGTGTGGAGTAGATTGAAGCCTGTCCATTAAACTATGAGGATTGGCTATATTAATATATATCTGAGCACTTATAGCATATATGTGTAGAGATGGTAATCTGGACCAACTGATGATTGCTGGTTTAGCATGAAATACGTATATTGGTGATTATTTATCTTTTCAACATATGTGTTCAAGTATATCAGTGTTATGAGATAGTGTGGAGAGTGGAGGGTTGTGTGAAAGTCTGTGCTCATATACCCTATATAAAACTAAATAAAATGTATAAACTTATAGCACTTCAATACATTTCTTCAAACTATTTCTTTGTAATTCATAGCATGATAAATAAAATTGCGAGGATCACAAGCTAAATTTCCATAGAAATAACGCTATTAATTAAAATTATAGAACAATAAAATTATCATATCTATTTTTATATATTAATATATAACACACATCATATCCAATCATTAATCAATATCATTAATATTATATGTATTAAACATATATTTATTTAAATAAAAAAAACATGCTTAGACAAACACAAAAATTAATGTTTTTATATAAAAATAATAATAATCACAACTTATGAGTTTAAAAATTAAAGAACACACACAAAGTTACTGTTTATTTTTTCTTTCCTTGGCCTTTTTAATAAACAAGAATGAGAAATCTTGCCTTTTCCCCTGTAACTACTGAAATAACAAGCTTGAAAATTGATCATTATAATTAAGAATATGTACTTTCAAATAATCAGTAAAGAAGATTGGAAATATTATTCATTATATGCCAAAAAATAGCTTTTAATTTTTATCGCTCTAAAATAAAATTGTCAACTTTTAATGCTTTAGAACAAGAAGACACTAATTTTTTTTAAAAAAAGTTTAATGGCGAAAAGACCATTTCGGTAGCATAAAAAGTAAAATCTATTTTGGAATGTAATCAATCTCCACAATCAAAATTACACCTTATTTCAATAAATTTTTATTTACAAGAAGATTTAATTTGAACCTTTACAATTTTGAAAGTAATCTAGGTGTTACAGGTGATCACACAAGATTTGATAACTTATTATACGGTCATTTCAAGTAGCAGGCAACATCAATTTCTTTTTTCTTTGATAACTTTTAATTTTACATTTAAACAATTAATATAACTTTTTAAAAAGTTAAAATGATTTAATTCACTGTAATGCTTTAGAAATATAGGGGATTTGAACTCGGACTTTCAAGCAACCTTCAACTATCCACACTATCTCATACACTGATACACATGTCCACACACATGCCGAAAAGATAAATAATCATTAATATACGTATTTCGTGCTGAACCAGCGCTCATCAGTTGGTCCAGATTATCATCTCCCACACACATATATATAATCAGTGTTCAGTTTAGATTAAGATAGCAAATCTTTATACTTTAATGGATAGACTTCAATCTACTCTAATTTCCAACTCTTTAGCCATCCATACCATTGAAAATCTGATGATGGAATGCCCAAATCCCATGCTGATGCCAATATTGTTGTTATTCCCATGTTGACCTCAAGTCAGATAAATATATAATATTAGACATTTACATCATATTTTAAAACAATTCTACTACAACCTTTTGCTTCTAAAAAATTAAAAGATTCCATTGTTATGGAGAAATATCCTCAATTAAACTTGAAAAATCAATTTTATTTACTACAGAATATAATAAAAATGAGAATCTATGGGTATACTTTAAGCAAAAAATAATTGAAAGTGTAGAAGGTAGTAGGAACGAAATATGACCAGAATACATAAAACAGGCGAGAATTGATTGAACATTTTCCTAAAGTACTAAATCAGTCTAATCCAATTACAACATATGAATTCAGAATCACATATTTTCAAGTGAACTGATTATAAAACTTGTTATAATAAATGGAGAAAAAGTAACTCTCAAACAAGGCACTGAAGAAAATAAAAATCCCTAGTCTCACTTTTTTTTTTACATTTTTATATGTATTTTCTTGTGTATATTTTTCTTAATGTGTTATTAATAATACCTATATTGAACAGTAATAATATAAAATAATATGAATTAAAAATTACCACATTGACTATATACCCTGAATGTTTAAATGATATATTATGTAGGTTTTGGTACTGTGCGTGAATCTTGGATATCAAAACTTTGGGAACAAATAATATAACATTAGATACATTAACCCTACTATACTCAAAATTTAATATTAATCTATTGATTATTGGTTCAGACTATCTAAAAAATAACACTAGATAAATAAATCACATTTTTTATTATTCATATATATTGCTTACAATAACTCCCCTTGTATATACTTTAATGCAATTTTTTTTTAGAAATTCCTTTATTGTCTTGACAGTTTTGATTGTCCTGCAGTCTTCGGCAGAGAAAATAACAATCTGATGAAGACTGCAGGACAGCTGAAACTGTCAGGAAAATGGAGGAATTTTTAAATTTTTTTGCATTAAAGTGTATATGAGGGGAGTTATTGTAAGCAATATAGATGAATGTATGAATAAATGCAAAGAAAGTAAAGAAGAAGAATAAGAATATTTTTATTACAATCTGATGAAGACTGCAGGACAGCTGAAACTGTCAGGAAAATGAAGGAATTTTTAATTTTTTTTTGCATTAAAGTGTATATGAGGGGAGTTATTCTAAGCAATATAGATGAATGTATGAAGAAATGCAAAGAAAGTAAAGGAGAAAAATAAGAATATTTTTTATTACATATAAATTTTTTTTAATAAATATTATCATTAAATATTAGTTTTCTTAAGTTTTTGAAAACTTTTTATCTTATGATTTAAACCAATTACATAAGTCAGCATAGGTGCTTATTTTAAAGTATTAGTCAACTCTATTTACAATTGTGTTTGACTCTTTATAACTACTGAAATATTAAATATTTGCATATAATGTAATTCACTTCTTTCCATAAGAGTTAACAAAGACACATTTGGATAACATAATATTTTGAATGAATATCGAGATTTGTTGCTATTATTAGAATCTAAAAGCATTTCACCACTATTTCAGCATTTATAAATGATTATGACCATTGCAATTCCCCCTCACCCCCCAAAAAAGATGGAGAACTAAAATGAGGGGTGATGGTATATTAAAATCGCTAAGTATGACTTTACAGAATGAAAATGTGAGTGCACAAACAAACAAGTTCATCATCACAAATACTGCAGAAAGTTGATTGGTAGCATGAAAAGTTAATGATAACAGGAACTTAAACTAATCTAAGTGACATAAGGTAAAATAAAACAGAATATGGTATGTGACAAACCTGTAAATACAGAAAGTTTAATACTTGTAAATCAGATTGTAATATCAAAAAATAGTAATAATTAAGATAGCTGTAAATATTAGCAGAGTAAGTCACAGTTTTCTCCATCATTCAAGTCAAAATAAATAGTATATATGAATGATTTATATGTTTTTATGTAAATAATAGTTAAGTATAGTATTATACCAAAAAATAACATCTGATCATCTTCAGCATTACCTACCTCTCCAGAATATGTATGGGAAAAGTGTTTTAGTTGTATTTATATATTGGACTATTTCCATCATCTAATATGAAATTTGAATGTCTTTAGAAAAATTTAAATGTATTTAAATATTCCAAATACATTCAACCGTAATCTGTGAGCTATTACTAATAGATGAATGTATTTGGAATGTTTAAATAAAATTATTTTTTTCTAAAGACATTCAATACTTATATTAGATGATGGAAATAGTTTAATATATAAATACAATTAATAATAATGATAGTTTATATCAGGTCAAAATAAATAGTAAATGGAGAGTATTTAAGTCATTTAGATTTCGCAGATGATGTAGTTGTTTTTGCAAATAATGCTTCAGAGTTGCAGGAAATGTTGCAGGAGTTAGCAGATGAAAGTAGAAAAGTAGGACTAAAGATAAATGTTAAAAAGACTAAAGTAATGTTTAATCGATTTGCTCAAAATATGAAAATAAAGATTGATTATGAAGAATTAGAAGAAGTTCACAGTTACAAATACCTTGGTCAGATTATTAATACAGATGGAAACATAATGGAGGAAATTAATCATAGAATTAAACTTGGTTGGAGTGCTTTTGGTAGAAATAACTTGATACTAAAAGGAAATAAGCCTATGTGTTTGAAAAGGATGGTTTTTAACAAATGTGTTTTACCAGTTCTTATTTATGGATCTGAGACTTGGACACTTAATAGAAGAGCAATACAGAGATTTCATACCATTGAAAGAAGTAGGGAGAGATGTATGTTGGGAGTAACAAGAAGAGATCGAAAACGCAATGTATGGGTAAGACAACAAACAGGTGTTACTGACCTTATTGAAAAAATTAAAAGATTGAAATGGAGTTGGGCTGGACATATTGCTAGAAGAGATGATAATAGATGGACAATTGAAATTTTAAACTGGATTCCAAGAGATTGTAAAAGACCCAGAAAGAGACCACATGTGAGATGGATGGATGAAATAAGAAAATGTGCAGGGGTGTTGTGGAGAAGAGAAGCTAAAGATCGGAGAAGATGGATTAAACTTGGAGAGACCTTCATCCTGCAGTGGATTGATAATGGTTAATGATGATGATGATGATCAAGTAGCAAATTTAGTATATAATTGGGGTGATCCTACCTTTGTACCTCAAAGTTGACCCAAAATAAAAATAATCATAAAAGGAATTATAACAATCTTTGATGGTTTCAGTTAGTCAGGTATCATTATTTTTAAAAATATGTTTAGATAAATTACTTGCCTGAACACAGATGTTAATATATTACCACTAAATGCAGAATACATCTCTCTATCAAACAAAAAAAGGCTAAACTTGCATCAAAGCAGTCTGGAGTTACTGATGATAGGAATAACCCCATGTGGAAGAATAGGAACAGATATAATATAGAAGGAGTGTACTACACTAAAAAATGTAGAGTATCAATATATAGTGTCTGCATGCATTATACAAACAGTTGATCACATATGCTTATTGTTTACATGGACATTATGGACCTGGAAATTAAAATAAAAATTAACCCATTGATTTTATGAACAAAAATGTATGCCAGTCTTTTGTCCATGGTGAACAGATAGCAAAATATGTCCAGCACCAAAACCTTTAAATAAATCATGTGTAGGGACATTGAAACCCATAATTTCTGAAAAAACAACAACAACCTAACACCATTTCAGCTGCAGACTTTAGTCCACTACCTCCATTTAAAAAAAATGATTATATTTGTTAGTGGTATTTGACTTATTTTCAAAAATTAGTATCAGTATATTCAGTACCACAAGCTAATGCTAATCATACTAGTCATGTCTTAGAGCATAAACCCTTTAATATAATAGGATTGTCTGACATCATCTTTACAGATCATGGAACTCCATTTATCTCAGTTAAATGGGAAAATAAATAAACAAAAGAGGAAAAAAATACATTTTAATCTCAATTCAAAACCCACAATTCAATCTCTGTGAATGAACAATGTATGAATTAGGATATCTATTTAGAGTATACATCAATACCACCCATTGTGGTTGGGTTAAACAGGTCAATCAGGTAATTAACGTCAATTGATCCATTATTAAAGCAACTAGATTTGAACTTTTTGCCTACATTTTAGTAAACATGTACCATACTTATTTAAAACAAAATTATCCATTAATCTCTCTATAATTGAAGTGGAGAAAGACATGAGTGAAACAAAACATAAATTACTAAAGGCAGAACATATAATACAAATAAGCAGAAGATATCTAGTCTTAGTTGATAAAGCTATGATTCAGGTCAATTCCATAAGTCACTAATACAACAATAATGCTCTTGGACTGACAAATGAGGCAATAGAAATGAGAACATACAATGCCTGCTCTTTGAAACTTTTCAGAGACTACTTAACTAGTGATGATGAGTAGATGATTGAAAGAGTAGAAGTATAGGATATAAGGTTTATAGTAAGTATTTTAATTGTGGATTGAAAATATTTGTATGATTAAGACTTTTCTCTGAAGGAGATGGCTAAACTGAAGATGTGGACTTGTGCTGTATATAAAATAATGGTGAAGCATCAGATGAGATATTCTGGACTACTACAAAGTATCTGGTATAAAGGAATTTCCAGTGAAATGGCAAATATTTAATAATGATTGAATTCAAGATGGGTGTTCAGTAGAGTTTTCTTGACTTTCACAAAGCTATCCAAGCCAAATTGCTTGGTTAGCAATTGTATCTTGCATGATTTGATCCATGATGTCATTGGGACATGCTTGAGAAATTAAAATAGGGTTTAGTCAACATTTAGTCAGTCACTCTAGCATTGAAAGTGTGATTTCAAACTTGCTGCTTCATCTGCTTAATCTCTAGCTCACCATCAAGGTTATGTGTAAAAAATAATGTGATAGTTTAGGGTAAAGATAAAAGCAGTCAATGTCAAAAGTTTGAATTGACTTATTTTATTTCTAACCAGATATGAGGGCAATGCATATTTGCAAAGTGACCTACATAAATGACCACATGTAAAAATACAGAAAGTGGCTAAAAGCAATTAGTTAATTTTAAAACAACTCTTTTAATAATATAAAAAGGTAGTCAATAAGTTATATAAAAAAGAAAGAATTCTTTTTAGTTTGCAGATTTTAAATTTGCTTATATCCTCTCAAAAGTCAAAGTTGAGAGTTAAAATACGATTTTTAAAAAATTCAAATTTTATTTCATTGAAATATCATAATTATATAAAAAAAATTGTATTGCGATTAATTAAAACTTTAAAAAATATATAAGAAAAGCAATAAAATATAGTTTAGACAATGAACAGTTCAAGTGTAATGGGCAATTAAAATTTTTATTAAATCTCATGCTCTCTCATGCATCTTCATTCTTTTGTTTTAGTCTATTGTCTTTTATATTACTGCCCATAAAATTTCAAATTTTATTTTTATTCAGCAGTCAAGTTATGAATAAAAATCTATTATAAAGTGATCCTAATCATACATTAGTGAATTCATGGGGGTGTGTCCATTTGTTCAGACACGATGTATTCCTCATTAATTATTTATTCAAAGATTAATTTGTGTTTGAACTTGGAACTCCAAGTCATGAGTTCTGTTTTGCCATTATGTTTAAATCAGTATGTATGTTAAGTGAAAACCCTCTCTCATGATATGTGTGTGTTCAAAGAGGTGAAAGAAGGTGACCCACATTCTTTTGAATGTAAAATATCTACTTAAATTGAACAACTTAATATCTTTATGTCTACCAAGATGGATTCCATAGCATTCTATGAGGTAAGAAAATAAAATATACCAGAATGAACTCCATAATGTAAAAATAAGTAAAATGAAGGCAATCAAAATGAAACGATAACGATTAACCTTATCAAAAGGATTTACAATTGGAGATTCTATCAAAAACTGTAACCTATTGAAAGAGTGATTACCTAATGGATGATAATATTCATAATTAATTATGTATATATTTATTTTTATTTTATATTAGATAATTTAAAACAATAATGTGATAAAATTTGTATGTATTAATGTATAGCACTATATTTATTAGAAATAATATATGCCAGTTTAATTTAATCAATGAATATTATTTTATAATAAACATTTTTATATATATTATTTATTAATCTAACTGGCTTTCTCTCTTTTCATAAATTCTTACCATTTGGATATTAATAAAATATTTACCCTAAGGTCAATGAATTTTTAGTAAGAAATATTGCTTATTTAAAATAATAAATTAACTTTGTAATAGCTAGTTAGATAGGGTTTCATATTAGTCTAAGTTAGTTGTGGTATAATTTAATAATAATTGTAGACAATCTCATCCCATGGAATTTTCAGTAATTGGGTGACATCCTGGTTTAAACCTAGCAAATTCTGAATCCATAAAGGATTTAACTTCTTTTCAGTTAATTACAAGTGGTTAAATCATCTTGCTGGGTGACCATGAACTATAATATTTTTATAAATAAGGCCAGGTTTGATCATTAGCATAGTTTTTAATTAAAATAAATTATATTTCCCCTCATATTTTATCTCTGGGTTGTTTAAAGATATAGTGTGAGATTATAAAAAGTTTTTTTATTTTTATTGTCTAACTTTTATATTCCCTGGATTGTTATAATGTATATATATATATTCTTGTAATTTAAATATTATTAAATACGGTAAAATAAATATATATAAAATACAACTTTAAAATCTTTTATTCATCTGGGAGCCTTTTGACTAGCTTCATAATCTTTGTCAATTAACACTATTTTTTTAAAGGTGTTTTCAAACATGCTTTCAAAGTTTAGCCTTCCCACAATTAATAAATTTTTATGTTTGCTGCCTAACCTATTTATTAAGTCATGCTTACATTTATATATTAACATAGCTTCTTTCATTTTCCTTTTATTATTGTTTTTTTTTTTAAATTTGTAATATTTTCACATTATTATAAACAAAATTAAAACCATATATACATAACCTATTATGATCATAAAAAAACTGATGTTGAAACATTATCATTTCCATTACAATTTAGGTTTTTGGATTTTTTTTTATAACTTCAAGTGTTCTTTAGTTTTTTTCTCCAATGTACATTTTGATTCCCCTATATATACAATATCACATTTACATCTCCATTTATATATGATGCAATTTTAATTTAAGAATAAGGTTTTAACTTTTGAATTGTTTAATATTTTATTTAATCCAGGAAATGCATAAAATGCAATTTCACATATATCTTTATATATTTTCCTTATAAAATTCACTTGTTCATTTGAAATCTGTTATTGATATCTACATATTTTATTTTAGTAGAATCAACTGTATTATCTATATTTTTAATTTTATATTTCCTATTAAAACTTTTAATACAAGATGATAATTATATCCAACATTTAATAATTCCTTTGTATAAATTTCAATATTTTTGCCACTATCCAATGTATACTTACAAAGATTGTTATCTCTAAACAAAAAGGACTTCAAACCTGCGTTTTATGTGATATTGGGATCATTGACTTATATCGACTGTACTCTTTTCTATTGATTTAATAATCATATAGTAATCTAGCTTGCATTCATTTCTAAAAATAACTAGAAATAGATGAAAACTAGATTACTGTATGATTATTGTATGATGATTAAACCAATAAAAAAAAGAGTGTACATTCCATATAAGTCAAAGGTGCCAATATCACATTTTGTTTAAAACAACAATCTTTGTAAGTATACATTGGATAATGGCAAAAACATTAAAATTTATTAAATTTTGGATATAATTATCATCTTGTATACAATACTATTAAAAATTTTAATAGGAAATACAGAAATAAAAATATAAATAATAAGGTTGCTTCTATTAACAATAAAAATATGGATATCAATACCATGTATTTCAAATGAAGAAGTGAGTTTTATTAAAATTATATAAAGACATATGTGAAATTGCATTTTATGCATCTCCTGGATTAAATAAAATAATAAATAATTCAAAAGCTAAAACCTCATTCTTAAAGCAAAATTGCATCATATATAAATGAAGGTGTAAATGTGGTAGTGGGTATATAAAGGAATCAAGATGTACATTGGAGAAAAGAATTAAACAAAAAACTAATCAAAATTATAATGGAAATGATAATGTTTCAACATCAGTTTTTATGATCATAATATATCAGGGGTGGGAAAATAGCATCCCGAGGGCCACATGCGGCCTGCTAAGAGTTTTTATGCGGCCCACCAAGACAATCAGAAAAATACGCCTTGAACTGAGATTTTCTTCCCATGCATGACCAAAGATTTGTCTCATATTTTTCGCTAGGATGGCCATGTCAATACACATGCGTAATGTAGATACGATGTGCAGTTCTTTTCCAGTTGATGATCTGATTAATTTCAATTTTGTCTTTGCATTAGCAAATATATACATTTCCAACCATGAACCCGCCAAAAAATGTAAAATCTATGATGAATGTCATTTGTTTAATGAAGAATGGACAGACAAATATTTCTTTGGTAATACAGGGAACAAAGCAGCGTGTTTATTATGTCATGAAAAAAAGGTGTGGCCCTCCGCTAATCTTCGCTTCCACAAAGTGGCCCCTGAGGCGGCCCCCAAGCCAAAATAATTGCCCACCTCTGTAATATATGGTTTTAATTTTGATTATAATGACATGAAAATATTACGAATTGAAAGTAACAATAATTAAAGGAAAATAAAAGAAGCTATGTTAATATATAAATGTAAGCATGACTTAATAAATACACAGGCAGTAAATGTAAAAATTAATGAATTGTGGGAAGGTTAGACTTTGAAAGCATATTTGAAAATATCTTAAAAAAATTAGTGTTAGTTTACAAAGACTATGAAGCTAGTTGAAAGCACTGCTAAGTGGATAAAAGTTTTTAAAGTTGTACTTTATATATATTTATTTTACTGTATTTATTAATATTTAAATTACAAGATCACCCATATGACCTTGAAGAAATACAGATATTGAATAATATATATATATATATATATATATATATATATATATATATATATATATATATATATATATATATATATTATAATGCTAACAGAAAATCAGTTTTAATACATGAGAACCTCCCAAAATTAAGTATTTATAACAATATGGAAATATAAGTCCCACAAGTTGGGTGATATTTGTAATGCTTTTTTGTGGTTATTCTGGGTGATGGTAAATCATCATCAACCCCAGTTCAAAATAAATATAAAATTACCTATCCATATTTAGTAGAAAACATAAAATAATGAGCATGAGAGATCATCCTACGAGATCAACAGGTAATTACCCTAACTATAAGCATAATTAAATATAAGTTCACCAGCATTAAAATAAATATAAGTCATTTATCATAATAAATGGTCAACAATTAAAATAAATCAACAGTCAATCAGATGACTGGATTTGAAATGGATCTACCATAGACCAGGGCAACTGTGTAGCCTTTGCCAGCTTGGAGCAATTATTTAAACATAGTTTGGATGCCCAAACTAAGTTCTCATCCATCACAATATATAATAATCAAAACAATAATGGTGGGATGTTAAAACAGCTCATCATCAATGTTCTGGCCACTTACTACCGTTAATTTACTGGCCAACTATAAACTTTATGTCCAAGAGACTAAACTAAATAAAATTCAGTGCATGGACATTAAAGAATATTCTCTTTGGGCCAGCCCCGAATGATTATCAACTGGATGTCCATACACTAATGTATACATTCTTTCTATATAGCTGTTAGGCACAAATATAGCCCAGAAGGCAAGAACATTATAATTTATTACTGTGAGCAAGAGAAAAATAAATAAAGTAGCTTATTATAAATAAGCTTAAGTAAATCATAGGCTTCCCCTACTTATAAATAAATATTTTTATTGGGATCATTTATAAATCCAAGAATATAAGCTATCATGATATAAGGTCACACACTACAATTCATAAACCAGGGATTTGGCAGAATAAAGAAGCATATTTTTAGTTTAAAAAACAATTATTTAATTTTTGATTAATTAACAACAAAAAAATGACATAATAGTAATTAAACATCCACTTCATCAATATATATATATACAGTTTGACGAAATTATATTAACCAGTTGATTTTAGTTATGGATTAATTCTAAATTCATTAAGCTATTTTCTTTAAATTAGTGGTAATTTTATATTTCCTGGTGTTACCCGTATGGTGACATTGATGCTAATCAAAAACATATACATATAACGATTCCGGGCCGGACCTGTGATTGATTTTATATAAAAAGATCTGATTTAGATTTCTAATAAAATATTATAGTAACTAATATTATATGATGTTACTCTTTCATTTTTGTAAATGTTTATTAATCTTATATTGTTTTTGTTTTTTTTTACTTTGTGTGTGTGTCTAAAGTTACGGTGCTTTTCTTATTTTTTTTTACTTTATGTGTGACTTTTTAAAGTTATGGTATTTTTTTCAAGAGTAAATAAATAATTATATTAAAAAACAATATATAATTATATAAAAAGTAATGTAATTTATATACTACAATTTATAATTGATACCCGACTACTATGGTTTTTTTTTTTTACAGTAATTAAAACTCACAAATATAAAAAGGTAACGTTATTTAAATAGTACAATTTAAAAATATTCCCCACAAACTTTTCTTTTTTTAAAAGTTAAAAGTAGTGGGTTGTTTTTAATAGTATGAATCTGTTAAAAGTAACCTTAAATTTATATACTACATTTAGATTTAGTATAGAATAATTTTTTTTTTTTTTTTGTGACAGTAATTATTATTCAGAAACTGTGTTGTTTTTGTTTGTGTATATATTTCTATAATGGATATAATGTCATTATTTTAATACAAAATAATTCTGTTTATATAAAATAGTAAAACATTTGGATAAAATATATTCCTAAATCATTAAATAAATTAATAGTTAATATACAAATAAAAAAAAAGTCACCTACATGTTCTTCTTTTTTGGTCTATTTGGGGGGAAAACAACAACAACAACAACATTGAC
This sequence comes from Epiperipatus broadwayi, assembly GCA_028023455.1. NCBI lineage: Eukaryota > Metazoa > Onychophora > Udeonychophora > Euonychophora > Peripatidae > Epiperipatus > Epiperipatus broadwayi. The sequence goes on along the minus strand of JAQFVV010000030.1, from coordinate 4,579,565 downwards.
CGTGGCGAGAAAATTGGTCAAAAACACAAGTTTGAGTGAAGAAACATCAATAACAAAATAACACAAGAACTGGTTATTGAACTATGTGAACATATTAACAACAACAAAAAATTGAACTACTTTTAATGAGTTGCATCTCAAACAAGATCGCACTCTAAACATCTCCCTTGTGAAGACGTCACCAAAGGAACTCGTACAAGTAATCATCCATGCATTGCCTGTGTGTCCCATGCTGTTTTCTGTTTGGGGATTTGAGGCAGCCCCATAAACACTCAATGTTTTGGGTATGCGCGCCTGTGTTAGGATCCACAAAATTGTAGCTGTGGTTTATGCGCAGATGTTTAAATCCTGCTGCCTCCAGATCAGATGTTTTATAACCTTTCCAGCAGTCAGAGTATATGGTGGATCCTGGCTTTATATTGTTCTTTATGGCTTTCAGCAGTGTGGTGGCAGATCGAGTAGGAACCGCCATGGCAAAGCATTCACTAGTCTCTCGGCACAACCCTCCACAATCCACTGCTGAGGAAGCATTCTGCCCTGATGAAGGGCATTTGGAATCCTTCAAACCAGCTGCCTTTGTGAATAGAACGCTTTTGTCGACAACTTTGCGATTTACATCTAAAAGTTCTCAGATCTTGTTAGGTATGTGTATAATTAAAATACACATACACACAAAATAATAATAGTAAATGTTGTAAATGGGAATTTAATATTTAATCGTATGTACGTGTATAATTTGTCGCATATACATACGCAAGTTATATATATATATACGTGAAGATAAAAATACTTCGTTAATTTAAAATCATCTTATACTTTAATAGCTGTGTCATTTTGTAAAACAGCAAGAAAACAAATCCCATTATATAGGAAGGTTAATTAATGAAGGAACTTTGCAGATAAACAAGATGAATAATTAAAAAGTAATCAGGCTACAAAGGGTAATCAATCAAAGTAAAACGTTAAGTCTAAATCTGCTTCTGCAAGTAAACTGGTAAGGATAGATCCGACCAGGATGGACAAGATTTAACCAATCATATCCAGAAAATCAGAACTGGCAAAATGAGTGAAAGTGTAAAGCATCGGGCACACAACTAAGAGTTCTACCGATGCAGATGAACTGTGAAAGGCACTGAACATTGCTTATTTAGCATGGTTGCCCCAGGGTGGACTGCTGGCCTCTGAACGTCCAAGAGTCAGCATAGGGACTATAAAGTAGGTCGCATAGATCTTTATTATTATTTTGGTAAACCTTTATGTTTGTTGATATAAATATATAATGATTATTTTAATGTATTCGTGTAAATATGTATATATTAGTGTATTTGTAATTAAATCTGCTTTTCTTATTCTACCAGCATTAGTCCCTGTGATTATGAATATTGTACGCATATATAGGCAGCAGGGCAAGGTTGGCTTACTGCATAGATTCTTCACCAGCAAGTATTATAACTGGTGGACATAACACATTTTTATTTTTATTAGCATGAATTCGCATTTCCTCACCACAAAGACACTTTTTCTATTTCAACAGGATATTTTTATTTTGAAAATATGCCTCAGCACTGGCTTCAGTTGATAGCAATTCTCACAGCTTCAAATACTCTGAGTTAGAGGTGGTAGCCATCTTACTTGTTATAGAATGAATTCTCATGAGAACATTATTAGTCGTGTGATTGTCAAATATGCTGCCATGTACCCTTTCAAATAACTTTTTGAGGGTTACACATTCGTCATGGCAGCTTCACATCATTATTAATAAACTTACAACACTAAAGTAAGTTACAGCACATTAAAAAAATGTCTAATCAAATTTTAAAAAAAATACGACTGGCTCAAATACACACACTCTCACATTAAACTACAGAGAAAATAGATATTCTACTATTACGATAAAATGAATAACAAAATCAACTATGGAAGCCAATAAAGGGCATTTCTCTTTGTATTTAGCATAGAAAAAAGCCATAACTAGCAGCCATCAGGAACTCTTTCTGTGTTTTATCATAGAAAGAAGTCTCTTTGTGTTGGCTTCTGTCACCATCCAACATAACGTGAGGACTCTTTTTTGCATTTTAACGTAGAAAATTTCCCCTTTTGTTGGGTGAATGCTGGTAAAATTGTACATTTCTAGGAATTGACCTAGAAATAGTGACATCTCATGGTTAACACCAGGAAATAGAAAATTACCAAATTAGTTAAGACTCTTCTTTTTATTTTATAATACTTCCGAAATCAAAGATAACAATCTTTGATTCAATTCCTTTAAATTTTTATGAATTAATTAACAACATGTTCAGAATCAAAGACAACAATCTTTGATTCAGTTTAGCAAGTACAAAAAAAAATTTTAACCTTTACCAACAAATTTTTTTTCTCTTTAAAAACTATTTCACCATTTGTAATAGAAATTAGACTGAATTTTAGAAAAAAAAGTCTAACAATTTTAAATATTTTAACTTAGTGAAGTATTTTCTATTTTCATTTCTTACACAATACAAAAAACAAATTATTATTTCTTTTATGAAACAAAAAAAAAATTAACAAAAAATAGAGTGTGCACATATAAAAATAATACATCTAGCCATGGCTTTTTTTGTTTATGAAGGCCTTTTCATTTGCTAATTCAGGTTTTTTTCTGATTGTGTTTCTCCCTGATGGCTTCTAAACATGATGCTAATTAAATTTATTCTTTTCTGAGTCTGTACCAATTCCAAGTAAATGAAAAATAGCAAATTTTGTCAATTTGGTTCCCTTGAATTTTCAGGTGAGACAGATGTAGACAGAGATTCATGATCTTGGGTGAAGGTTGGTTGCAGATTACTTTAGTGGGTTTTACCTTTCATACATTTTTATTCAGTGAAGGTAGCTCATGTATAGGAAGGTTATGCCTATTAGCTGAATATATCACATGGTTACAAACCATTTTAGGGCTAAACTCATAGTATGCTAAAAGCTTGATTAAAACTTCTGCTATTGTATTTAATAACTTGGTAAAGACTTATATTTCTTTTTTCTTTATCAGTTGGATTATGCTTCAGCTGCTTTGTTTTCAATAGCTAAGTTAAAAATCCTCTACTTCTCACCAGACACTAGAGCCTTCTCTTTTATTGACCCTCTTCTTATATTTTTTCTAGAACAATCTAGCCCACCAGCCAATCACAATTTGTCTTTCACATGATAGTTTCCACAACCAATAAAATAAATTCCCATAGATACAACTGTTCAGTTATCTATCTCTTTAATCAAAGACATTGAAAAATAACTCTGATTAAATTAAAGTTTACAAAGGTATTAAAATCCTATTTTGTTTTTTTTTCCTTTAAAAAATACGCTTAAACATAAAACTTAATCTCTTTTTAAAAAATTATAATGAACATTAATTAAATAATGTACAAAACAAAAAAAAAAGAATTTGTTTTTTTCTTAGTTCATTTTTATAGTTTAAATTAAAACTATTAATTAATTATAACTACTACAGAGGGAGACTATAAAACTTGTTTATAACTTATTAAAATAATCCCATATTAAAATCATATTACTATTAACAAACTAAATGTTTGATTATTTTCACACAATCATATGGGATCTTAAAAATATTGAATTAAATAATGACCCTTTAAAAAAATAAGTCTAAGAAAATTAAATAATACTTTTCCCCATTAATGAAATAATCTTTTAATTAAACATGAGGGCCAACTATCTAATTCTTCTTATTTTTTCTTTTAGTACAGCCATGTAACCAACTGGTTACATTACCCTGGTCTTATATGAGAAATGAAATTGAGTCAAACCTCTTTCTTAATATTTTAATTTGTTTCAGCCAATTTTATTTTTCTATAACAAAAAAATTATTAGTCACACTTTGCTGTACCTTAACATTTACACAGATTTACAGGTTGGGATAAAAAAAAATTTAATTAACCCATGTTAGGTTATTTGGTCACTGGTAATGGTCTCATTTATTTGATCTATTCTTAGTCAATCTTTGCTGTACCTTAACATTTACATAGACTTACAAGCTGGGATATAATTTTTTAATTAAGCCATATTAGGCTATTTGGTTACTGGTAATGATCTCATTTTATCTATTTTTATTTCTGGAGTTGGGGTGACTATTGACCTAATATATGAATGCCTGCTTCTAGCATCATGATAAACAGACAACCTCATCACAGAAAACAAGTTTGTAATGCAACATAAACACCATAAAAAATAAAAGCTATTTTAGTTTAAGCACAAACACAACTTACTACCTAGAGGGCATGTTGAGAAAAAAATAACCAAAGCAATGTTTGACCACATGGAATACCTTGCTCATTTATTTTATGTATCTTACAGGCTTCATACCCATAACATAGTTTTGTGCATGGTAGACAATACATTATTCTACTGATAGAAAACACAGCTCTTCTGAGGGGCTTATTCAGAAGAACATTAAACCTTAGCTAGGTGTCATACAGAGATAAAACATTGGAGTGTCATGAACACACTGCATTTCTATGTTTATAAAATAGCACCATCCACCATCAGCACTAAAGGCAAAGCTACTCTACTTTCTAATATCTACCCCCAATTTCTTCCAAGTACTTTCTTTTTTCTCAGTTCCTGTTTCACCATTTTTCTTTTTCTGGTTTCCTTGGTCAGAAGGGTACTCATCTTTTAGCTAAAGATGCCACTCTATGGCGCGGTTTTTGCGCCAAAACACATAAAAATGCTGTTTCTGCGACCGACACATTCGAACCCGCATTTTCTATAATACAACTTTTTTGTTGTGCTACAGAATGCAGGCCCCTATGTTGCATCACAGTACAGCATGTATGTTGCATAGCAGCAAATACATTTTCCGAATTCACACAATTTATAAAATAATTGCGGCTTGATGAGAGAGTTTGTATTTGAATTGTATTGAAATGTTGTTTTCATTGGATTTTTATTTATTTTAAACTATTGAAATGTTCAGATTTTTTAAAGCAATAATTATAAGACTTTTTACAATGTACTGTATTGAACTTTTATTTGGGAAAATGTTAAATATCTATGTTTTTATTGAGTTGCAATTAGGTAACATGTCAAGTAATGTACTGTTAATAACATTCCACGAGACTTCTACCGTCTGTATATTTTTGAAGTAAAAAAGAGCGGTACGAAAAAATATCCAGTAAGAAAAGTCCAAATATACAGGGTTTTTTTGTAAATTTCATAAAAGGCAAATATTATAAACATGTTTAATAAGTAAAGAAGACATTTGTATGTGTTTGTTGTTGTTTAAAAAAGTTTGTGTTTCTTTCTTTTGTCCGAGTACGGTTACGATTTAGAATTTTTTTATTTTAGCATTGCAAACAACAGAAAACTAACCCTAAAACTAACTCAAACCCTAAAACTAACCCTAAACTAACCCTAAAACTAACCCTAAAACTAACGCTAAAACTAATCCTAAACCTAACCCTAAACTAACCCTAAAACTAACCTTAAATCTAACTCTAAATCTAACCGTAACAACTTTTACTTTTATTACGATTATTATTTTTTAGTTAAACAACAACAAAAAAAGTCGTAACACAAATAAAAAAATATCCGATAGAAAATTGATAAAAAAAAAAGCTGTAACACAAATAAAAAAATATCCGATAGAAAATTGATAAAAAAAAGCTGTAACACAATTTAAAAAGTATACAATATAAAAAACACGAATCAAATTGTAATTTGTTGATTTTATTTTACATTTATTATTATCATTTAAATTGTATATGTTAATAAAAAATAATATTTAAAAAAGACGATTTTGTTTTGTTTTTATTTTCGCATTACAAAAAAGCACAGAAAAATTATTAAAATCAACAGCCCGTGAATGTTCATATTTTATAGTTTTAGCATGAAAACGGCACCATCCAATGACATCTTTAGCTATAAGACAAGCACTGTCAGAAGTATAATTGCACATTGAGGATCAGTTCTCCAATAATAACTGTGTTGCAAGGTGATCTACTCCTGGTTTGTCTAATTATTCATGTTCTGTCAGGAGATGGTGAATTATTCTTGATGAGTATTGCCTTGGTAAAGGTTTGATCCAATTTTTGATGTTCTAATTATTTGTGTTTTGGTAAGACTATTGATGTTACAAATTGATCTCCACTTTCTCTTTCATGTTGCACTTCATTTCTTCCATCCTGGTACTATGGCAGTGTCTTGATTTTTGATCCCCATATTGGATAGCATTCATATGTGATAATATTGTTACCTCTGTTTATCAATTTAGTTGGCGGTTTAAATTCCCTCTCTTTTTCAGTGTTTACAGATTTTCTGCTGTCAAATGCATTTAAAGTTCAGTGACCTCAATTGTACAAACTGTCTGCCAATTGGCATTTTTTCAATATAACTTAGGAAGCTCTGTCTTAATATTCTTATTATTTGTAATTCTGAGAGAGGATCTGCAGTGAGTGCTCTCAATTTTGCCATTTGCTTTCTAAAAAATGGAGTGTGAGGCTCATCAGGAGGACCATTCTCATGGGATACTTTATGTTTAATCCCTTCCTGGTAACCCTAACCCTAATAACACTTCATGATTGCTTGCTTAAACTTGATAAAATTATGATGACAGGTGAATAGCAAATCCCACCATGTCTGGGTTGCACCTTGAAGATGGCTACAAGCTATTGTTAGATTTTACTCTTCAGTCTTGGCATTAATGCTGAAAATATCTTTCCAGACTGGTGACAAATTCAATGGGAGCCTTATCAGCATTTCCTGCAAAAGTTCTTGTTTTAAGGAACTGGTTTACAATTTCAGGCATTTGGTTTGTATATTGACTATCTATTTTTACTTCCTCTATTTTTGAATTTTTAGTTGCTTACCTTTTTAATGTAGACATGGCTGTTTTCTTTTTGGTTTGTCTATCTTTTCTATGGTCATCTTCCATCTTTTTTATTTTCTTTCTGATTCTATCATTATTTCGGACCTGCAGGAACTTAATTTGATTAGCAAGGCCCCCAATATGCTCTTGGATCAATTCCGGGCTAGTTTGACCTTCATATTCACAGATTCTATAGCCTTCTGAACTTGGTTAATTTTAATATCCATTAGTTTTTGTATCTGTTTTATTTTCATTTCCTGTTCCTTTTTGTTTAGTCTCATTTCATTTAGAACTTCTTTAATTTGTTTGATTCAGTCTGCTATTTCTGTAGCCATATTTTTACTGTTTTCTATTTTCTGTAGCATATGTATTTTTATTTTTTCAACATTTCTTTTGTTATTTTTTTATTTTCTACTACTCTTTGTTGATTCTTTTTATTATCCTCCTCTCTTTGTTTATTATCATCTTTTCTTTGTTGGTCTCTCTTTTTATTATCTTCTTTAACAATTTCTGATAATTGGGATTAACATGGAAGCTTCCTATATTTTGTGGATTCTTTCCATTGGTTGGTGATCATATTTTGGATTATGTACTTCTATTTTTTTCACTTTTCCTCTTGTCAGCATAAATGTTTCTATTATATACTTTTATTCTTCAAGAAAAATTGTTGTTATATTTTTATACAGCAAATACAAATTTGAACTTTTAAAGATATTTTATAAAAGAAGCATAACATCACCTCCTCTTCCATGCAACCATATTTCACCTTACCTAACACTACTACATTATTATTATTATTATTCCTAATATGCCCTTTCGACCTTATTGTGTCAATACCTGGTGTAATTTCATTAATCTTTTTTCTCTGCTTTATTCTTCAATTCTATCCTGTTCATGTGTGTGTGACTGATTTTCAATTCTCTTGTATTTTTCTATTATGAGTATATATGCATGTATAAACACAAGTTCATGCCAAGAACCATTTATCAAAACCTTTCTTAGATATCCGATAAACATCTGACAGCAAAAGAATGCATATCAACCTGAAATTGTGAGATAGATCTAGAATCCATTCACTGGACTATAAGTACACAATGCATCAAAACATCCAAAGATCCTATCTCACTTTAGACCCTATAAGCTGCCACCACCCTTGATATGACATGAAGATACAAAAATCTTTGCAAAGCCATGCTCCTTTGAGTCTTAGGGGCTGGAAAAAAGTAAACTACACATTGTTCATTTTCTTGGAGGCTTGGAGCTGGATATAAGGACCATGATAAACAATAAAGAAATATTAAAATCTGAAAGAGTGTTGGAGCAATGACTAAGAAATACCACTCCATGGAGTTGTTTGAAAACACTACACCCTCACACCAAAACCCTCCATCCATTAGCAAAACTGAAAATACAGCTAAACTTCAACAATCAAACACTCAATCCAATCTCCAAAATCATCCTTTGATTGTCTGTGCAGCTTTAAATGTGAATTCCTTAAAATAACATTAATACTGCTATTATGTAAATTTTTAATTACATTATAACAAGCATCCTCTATACTCTTGTCACATATTTTTACAGTAATTTTTTAAAATTAATTCTGCATAAAATGCATATTTTTTCTTTATCAGATGTAGTAATTTAAGAATAAGTTGAGAGGCAATTTTGTAGTGATGGTTGTAAGTATATGATCATTATTGAGCACAGTTAGGTAGCCATTTATAATGATAGCTGCCAGTACATGATCATCATCAGCCTTCAGTTGTGTCACCATTTATAATGCTACTGGAAACTGGGATTTAATATGTGAGAACCTGTGGCTACAATGCCCCACAATTGTATACTCATTTGTAACAGAATAGAAGTATAGATCTCACAAGTTGAGTGACATTTGTAATTCTATCACCATTTTTGGCATTGAGCCTGGGGTAATTGGAAATCATCATTATTCCCAATTCAAAATATAAAAAGAATTATCAATTTTAATATAAAATAATGAGCATGAGAGATCACCCTAAAAGATCAGCAGCTAACTACCTTAAGCATAAACATAAATTAACTATAAGTTAACCAGCATTAAAATAAGCATAAGCTATTCATCATCATGAATGAATGGCAATCAAAATAAATCACAGGAATCCGACAACTGGATTTGAAATGTGTCTACCATAAACTAAACCAACTATGTAGCCTGTGCCAGATTTGGGCAATTATTTAAAGATAGTTTGGATACACATACTAAGTGTTTGCACATGCTTTAGGTTTATTGCCTTAGTAAATAACCAAAACAATAATAGTGGGATATAAAACATGCTGATCATCATTAATGCTCTGGCCATTTAGTACAATTTATGAACTATAAACTTAATGTCTAATAGAGACTAAACTAAATAAAATGGTAGTGCATGGACTTTAAATAATATTCTCTTTGTGCCAACCCAGGATGATTATCAACTGTATGCCAATACACTAATATACACCCCCTTTCTATATAGCTGTTATGCATGAATCTAGCTCAGGAAACAAGAACTCAATAATTTAATTCTAGAATATAAGCTATCATGATATAAAGTTACTCATACTATACATCATGAAACAGGAATTGGATAGGATAAAGAAAATAAGACTAAAATTTTTTAAATTTAAAAAACAATTATTTAATTTTTAATCAATTAACAACAACAAAAAAATATGATATGATAGTAGATAATTTCAAACATCTACATCATCAAATATATATATATATAGTAAATAAAATTATAATAACCAATCAGTTAATTTTAGCCATGGATTAATTCTAAATTCATTAAGCTATTTCTTTAAAATAGTTAAGATTATTCTTTCTATTTTTACAATATTTTCAGAATCAAAGATAACAATCTTTGATTCAGCTTAGCAAGTACAAAAAAATTTTTTTTTAACTTTACAACAGATTTTTTTTTCTCTTTAAAAACTATTTCACCATTTGTAATAGAAATTTGAATGAGTTTAAAAAAACAAAAAAAGTCTAACAATTTGAAATATTTTAACTTAGTGAAGTATTTACTATTATCAATACTCCCACAACACAAAAAACAAATTATTTTTTTTATGAAACAAATTTTTTTTATTACCAAAAAAATAGTATGTGCTCATAAAAATAATACCTCTGGCCATGGCTTTCTTGTTTATGGAGGTATTTTTAATTGCCATTTCCATTTTATTCTGATTGTGTTTTTTCTTGAAGGCTTCTAAACATTGGCCTGATTAAATTTGTTTTTTTCCTGGGTCTGTAGCAACTCCAAGCAAATGAAAAATAGAAAAATTTGTGTATTAATTCTCCACTTGAATTTTCAGGTGAGACAGATGTAGATAGAGATTCTTGCTCTTAGTTGATGGCAAGTTACAAACTACTTTAGGAGAGATATTATCTTCCCTACATTTTCTTCCAATGAAATATGGAGGAAGGTGATGCATAGCCTTTAGTGGAATTTAGATTATGGTTTTGATTGTACAAACCATTTTAGGACTAAACTCATAGTATGCTAAATGCTTGTTTTAAAGCTTCTGCTATTCTATTCAATAGATTAAAGACTTGTGCTTCTTGTTTCTATATCAGTTAGATTAAGCTTGGGATGCTCTTTCTTCAACAGTTAAATTAGGAATTTTCTACTTTTCACTAGACACTAGGGTCTTTTCCTTTATTAATCATTTCCTTATATTTTTTAGAACAATCTTGTTCACAAGCCAATCACAATATGTCTTCCACTTGATAATTTTCACAACAACCAATTAAATCCCATAGATACAATTATTCAGTTATCCACCTATTTAATCAAAGAAATTGAAAAATAATCTCTGATTAAAAATAAAATATACAAAGGTATTGAAATCTTATTTTGGTTTTTCTTTTTTAAAAAATACTCTTAAACATAGAACTTAATCTCTTTTAAAAAAAATTAAAATTAACATTAATTAAATAAGATACAAAAACAAAGAAAAAGAATTTGTTTCTTTACTTAATACATTTTCATAGTTTAAATTAAAACTGCTAATTAATTATAATTACTACTGAGGGAGAGAGTCAAAAAAACTTGTTTAGATTTTTTTATTATTCTCTCTCTCCCCTCCACAATCATTTATAACTTATTAAAATAATTCCCATATTGAAATTATATTACTATTAACAAATTAAATGTTTGATAATTCTTACACTATCATACTGGAACTTGAAAATATTGAGTTAGATAATGACTCTTTTAAAAAATAGGTCTAAGAAAATTAAATAATATTTTTCCGCATTAATGAAATAATCTTTTAATTAAACATGAGGAACATACTGCCCACTATCTAATTCTTATTGTCTTTTTCTTTTAGTGCAACCATGTAGCCAACTGGGTACAATATATATTTGCAAAATTTTATAATACTTTCATTAGCTAATTTACTATCATCACATACCTTCTGTCAAATATTTTCATTTTCATTTGGTTAATATATGTGTGTGTGTGTGCGCATGTGTGTGTATAAAATTTTATAATAATTTCATTATCTAATATATTATCATCACATATTAAATGAGTTATACAATGGGGAAACCATATGATAGTGGTCGGGAAAGTAATAATATTTTTATGAAATCCTTGATGTTAGGGTTATGTTGAGAATTGTTATAGGCGAATTATATTTCCATATTTTAAAATTGTTAAATTATCCAGATAACATAAGGCTGTATATCTTTTCCATAGATAGTCACATTTTCTCATTGTCTATAAGTTGGAAAAGTAATGACTGAACTGTTTTTGAAGTAAATAATTTTGTGAGTAGTATATGGAAAGTTTTTTTTCAAATGATGTTGAGATGCTTAATAATTACCAAAATATATAAGACAAGAAAAGACTAATTGATGCCTATACAAAATATTAGATATCACTTATCTCAAAGATGCATATTCAAATGGAATGAAAGTGAAAATAGTGAAAATGATTTTGGGATATGATGTATGAAATAGTATAAAAATGAAAGTAATACAAATGTCAAGCAATATAACTTATGGATAGTTTTCTTACATTTTATTATTGATAAGTTAAACCTAGTTAAGTTATAAAATTTCCTCTTAAATATTTTTTTTTTTGCATAATAGTTAATTAATTTTATTGAGGGAGATATTTATACTTTATTTTAAAATTTTCTGATATCCAAACATTAGGTGTGATGATATTTAAGATTCACACTCTCAGATATAAGTACTTTGGACTGGCTTGGATATATAGAAAGACAAGTAAAAAAGAGAGTGGAATCCACTCTTTTCTTGTTAAATTCCCTGCCCCAGTGCTTAAGATCTGATTGGTTACTAATAGTCACAAGCGCTTGAGAAATTTGCAATCTCTCAATTTAATTTTAAATTGTGAAGAAAAATTTTAAATAATTTTTCTTTTAATATTTTATTTATATTTTAAGAAATGCATTTTAAAATATAAACTTGCATTGATAGGTTTACATCATAAGTAATTTATTTTATGGTAGAATAAACATAATATTAAGTTTTGTTTTAGAAATTGGGAGAGCTATTCTGACTATTCCCATTACAAATAATAGAACACTATTTTACTAAATGAAGATTACATATCATTATAAGTGCCGTACGTTTCATTTTCATTGTATTTTTGAAATGGCCAGAGTGAAGGCTATTCTTATTTTATTTCTTGTATTTATGTGTCATACTTATTGTAAATTTTTTTTTTTTTTGATTTATGTTAAATAATGTTAATCTACATTTTACTTTGTAAATATTATATTATGTTATAAATCAATTGTTAATTTGTAAATAAATTTTTGAATTCGTTCTTTTTTTAGTTTATTTTAGTCAAGTTGGGTTTTATCTGCGTGCTGCTTATTGATTTTTCATTCTGCATGTATGATCCACAGAAATCAATATTTTAAAATATTATTTATTTGGCACATGATCCATAAAGATTTTTTAATCATTATTTTTATTACATTTGATTAAGTAACCAAGTCAATTACTATTATTGTCTTAGAAGATATGATCATTATTAATTATCTTTAAACTGATATAACCCCGATGAGAGATACTTGATATTGCCACAATATTAAAATACATTATATTTTTTGAAAATGCCACATTAAACAAGGGAAGATTGTACAATGTTTTACTTAAAATTTTATTAATTTTTTTTAGTCCTAAATTTTAACTATTAAGTAGATTTAATATTGAGAGTCAATAAGATATTCAGTTGCTTATTGTTATTATTTTGTAAGAGTAAAACCACTAAACATCACATGATCACCATCTTTTATACTAGCACATAATTGTTATTAAACAAGGCAAAACTCTCCATACAGTAGTGCCACCCTGTGCCAACCAGAGTAATCAATGGATGCCAGAAGATCTAGGTGCAGTGCTCTCAGATCCAAGACTCCTCACCGACAAAGGCCACAAGCCAGAAAGTAGTCTGGAGATATTGGATGAGTAGGCATTAGATAAGGATTTTATGCACAAGCCTTCTGGCATTCATTGATTACTCTGATTGGTACAGGGTGGCACTACTGTATGGAGAGTTTTGCCTTCTTTGTAAGAGTAGTTAAATATCATACAAAATCTTTATCATATTTAAATACAGGGTATTAATTAGTTAATTTTTTCTGTTATTAGTTTATTAGAAATGAACCCAGATTATTATTATTATGATTTCTATTATTATAATTTTATTATTATTAGTAGTAGTATTTTGGAGGATTGTAACATTTTTTTATTGAGAGATGATGAGTAAAGTTATTAATTAGTATGTTATTAAAGGAATATTAATTAGTTTTTTGTTATTTCCGTAATAAATTTATAAAATTATATTTTAGAATTATTAAATGTGTATAGATTATTACATAGTAGTTTTGTTATGTGAATTTGATGGAGTAAGGTTTTTATGCCAGTGAGAGTGCATCTTTTGAGATGTATTCTCAATGTTTACGCTAGTGTACTTTACTGAACGTCTCATGTTAGGAGAGTTATAATTATATTTATTATTTTTACAGAACCTTACTTTGTTTATAATAGTGATTAGTTATAAATTAGATTTATTAGTAAATGAATGGATTAAGTATTATAGTTTGGAACCCTAATTATTTATTAAGATTCTAAGTACTATGATATTTTATTATATTTAAAATTTTCTTAAATTTAATTAGTGAAAATATTATTTTATTAAATATTACATCTTGAGCTAGTCTTTATGTTATATTATTTTAATAGTCATCATTTATGCAATTTAATTATAATACATTATTGTTATCTCAGCCGGATTCTCTTGTTCAGTAGTATTTCCTTTAAGAAAGGGTACCATATATATATAGTTATAGTTATGAGATACTTAATCATATGTTTTTATTTTAAGAAGATATCTTGTAAACTATTTGTATATAATTAAGAAATGAATATGTAACAGTATGTACATATATCTTTGAATAGGTTTAAGGAGTTAAATAAGATGTTAAAATCAGCCAAGATTTATATAAGTAATAATTGTGTATTAGGAAATATGCTCACTAAATAAGAATGATTATTATATTTTTAAGAGAATGCCTCATGATTTTAAATATGCTTCAAATTTCTTTGCCATATTTATAATTAATTATTTCTTCAAATAATTTTAAAAATAGTGTTAAATATGTCCATTTCCAATCTGAATGCCGGACCCATGGTATACTTTTACATGTGATTATGAATTATCTGATATACAAAAGAGAGTTGAAAGTATTTTTGAATTATGCTAGCTCATGGGTAACTAATTAGGACAAATATTTAAGAAATAATAAGGATAGTCATGCCAGTCTTCTGAATTGAGAAAGTAGTGCTAAAATATAAAGAACTCTTAAATTTTAAAGAAATAAAACTGATTTGTGCAAGCCAATATTATTTTTTAATACTTAGTCTAGATGAATAAGTCTTTAATACACCATGAATGTATTCCAGACAATCCCATAATCATGTGTAGAAAGAGACATGACCTTAAAAGAAAAATCAAAGATGCCTTCTTCATCTCATGAGATAAAGACACCATAAACACTTGCTATGCTTTATCGAAGAAATGAAATTAGCATATTTACATATAATTAAACATATTAGCAAGCTATGATTATGAAGGCAAGATCCTTTGAAAGCGCTCAGCTTGTTTGTTTTTATTTATGTATTTTGTAATAACACTTTATAGCTTTAGGAAACACTTGCGCTGCACATGTGCTAGAATAAAAATGATTATTGTTAAGGTAATGCAATCAGTACACCAGTATTATTTTATTGGATTGGATTTATGCTTTGAGTAAACAAATTATATAAATTGATGATGATGACTATTTCTAGCAATGAATTTAATTTTTGTTATAACAGCAGAGTTTGTTGTCAATAATGACATAATATGTGATTATGCATCTGCTGATTATCATGATTAAATCATTCTTGATGTGGCATTAGGGTGTTCAATACATAAATAGTGTTTCAACATGGCTCAAACTGAGATCAAGATCCATCCATGACATTATAAATTATGTTTCTGTAGCTATTATAATAATTGTGTGAAGAATTTGTGAATGTTATTTTATATACGCAGTATCAAAGCATTGGAGAATTGATGAGATTTTTATTGAATTATGGAAGATTATAAAGTACAAAGATGTGAGGGAATTATTTGATATTTGTAATGTAATTTATAACTTAGGAGACATGGAATAAAATATGGAAAATGTAAAATGATGAACAGTATGGTTGAATCTTAAAAGTAGTAAAATGAATATATAGCTTAAAATGGCTATTTGAATCTGTTGTTTTATTTATTCCTAACACTATGATTGCATTGTTTATGCACATGATCATATAAAATGTTGATTCATATTTGGATAAACAGTTGTACAGTGAACCCTTGAAATTTAATTAATCAATCTTTAAATATTATAAAATTGAAATAACAAAATGAAATTAAACCTTGATATGACTGTGTACTTTATTCTTAATATGCTTCACGTTATTCCTTGATGAATATGACTATAACTAATAATTAATAAAATTTGTATTTTTAAAAGCATTGTTCTGAAATATTGATAATTTGTATGGTTTAGTATTGACAAGCAATATAAAGTATCAAAGAAATAAGTTAAACTTGTGTGTTGTAATAAAAGTAAAGAAGCCTGATTGCAGACTTGATATGTACACTCTATTATTTTTTTCTGATGAAGGCTAATAGTCAGAAACCAGTTTTGAATCTGATTTGCATTTTTACCAGTGTTCATTAATTATTCAATGCTAATAATAATGACTTTATAGTGATGTACAATAGATTATATTGTTAGAAGGTTTCAGTCTTTTTTAAACCTCGGTATCAGTAATATTTTTGTAGAAGATGGCTAATCCAAATCATTTTACTTCAAACAATCTTTTTTATATTTGTATCACAAATTTCAAACCAGAATGATCTCATATAATCTCTATTTATATATGACTAATCTCTATTCATTAAAATGAGATATGACTCAGCATTTCTTTTATATAAAATTTAAATCTTTTATTTAAATTATTATTGTAATCAATCTATTAGTCCTTAATATCTGTCCACAAAAAGATTTCAGTAGGTACTCTTCCCAGGCAGTACTTTTTGAGCTCTATATTTATGGTCATAAAT
The DNA here is from genome assembly GCA_028023455.1 of Epiperipatus broadwayi. NCBI lineage: Eukaryota > Metazoa > Onychophora > Udeonychophora > Euonychophora > Peripatidae > Epiperipatus > Epiperipatus broadwayi. The sequence continues at coordinate 4,563,044 of JAQFVV010000030.1, read as the reverse complement.
TTTCTGACAGCATTTATCAAATTACTGAGCATACATAAATTATTCTAGTATTTGAATTTTTTTTTAATTAAAAATATATACGACTGAACTATCTTTTACATATTAATAATTAGTTTATAGTTACAAGGCTATAAAGTTTTCAAAATAAATCGTAAACAATAATTAAAATATGGTAAGGATAAATCAACACTATTATAAATATTTATTTATAAACAAAGGAAGTAATTAATTTTCAGATAATTGACTGCTGAATCTTTTTTTGGGCAGAGAACGTATACATTTATTTAGAAGATAGAAAGAGGAGTATTTATTTATTTATGTTTATTTACAACTTTATGTAATTTTTATTTATGACAAATGTTCATTTTTAGCTTTGATTTATCACCATTATAATATAATTATTGTTTACTATTTATTTTGTTAATTTTATAGCTCTTAACAACTATGAAGCTAATAAAAATTGACGGTTTTTGTCTTGCATTGGTGGTCGAGAGATCAGCGCGACTGCCTTACAAGCAGTTGCCCGGGTTGTGGGTTCGCGTCCCGGCCGATGCTATGACATTTGAAAAAAAAAAAGTTGACAGTTTTTATAATTTGCCCCATTTTTTTAAAAAAAACCACTGATTTTTTTAATGAATAAAGCATAAATAAACATTAGGGACATTTAATATAGGGTATATGAGACTTTAGATGACCCATCACTCTCCACTCTATCTAATAACACTGATACACTCAAGCACATATATGCTGAAAAGATAAATAATCACCAATATACGTATTTCATGCTAAACCAGCAATCATCAGATGGTCCAGATTATCATCTCCCACACATATATACTATAAGTGCTCAGATATATATATATATATATATATTAAGATAGACAATGTTCATACTTTAATGGACAGGCTCCAATCTACTACACATTCCAACTCTTCAACCGTCCATCCAATTGAAAATCCGATGATGGAATACTCGAAGGCCATCCTGAAGCCGAGATTCTTTCACACACATGTTGACCTAAGGCCAATCTGAACCCCACATGTGCAGGACATAATCCATTTAATACATATGCAAGGATGGGCAGACATCTCTACAATGTAATAACTGAAACACAGGCTTATTATATACCTGTGTCTATATATGTAAATTGGAGCCTGTCCATTAAAGTATGAAGATTGTCTATCTTAATATATATCTGAGCGCTTATAGTATATATGTGTGGGAGATGATAATCTGGACCAACTGATGATTGCTGGTTTAGCATGAAATACGTATATTGGTGATTATTTATTTTTTCAGCATATATGTGCTTGAGTGTATCAGTGTTATTAGATAGAGTGGAAAGTTATGGGTCATCTGAAAGTCTGTGCTCATATACCCTATATTACATATATAGACACAGGTATATAATAAGCCTGTGTTTCAGTTATTAGGGACATTTGAAAAAAGATTAAAGGTTTCACTTTTTTGTTTGTTTAACTCTGTTTAGGGAACTAGTTAAATAAATACGAGTCAATAATAGTTTCAGGTATCAGTGTTGTATCATCTGATTTCTTTACTTGATGCTTAAAACATCTATGTATTCTTTATAATATTTCCAACCTAGGAAACACTAAAACAAGTCAAAATTTGGGTTGCAGTGCTAACATTATGTGAACGTTAATGCGTTATGGCATAGTATTGTGTAAGTTTGTAGGGGAAATTTACATCAAGATAATTATAGATGCTCTTTTGTATAGTCCTACGCCAACGATCGCAGCTGATCTATAAATATACACCAATCTTTAGTTCAATTTTAAATAGCATTATCTATATGATATTAGGAAAGATTTATGCATCCTTAGAAATTCTCAAAAGAAAAAAATAAGAATTCCATTAATAATCAATCTACTTACTGTAATCAAATTTCAAAAGCTTTTCTGAGATAATAGTTTAAAGTGGAATAATCCCAAATTTTAGTACAGAAAATGTACCGCCCTATGATAACAAAGAATAAAAATCTATAACAGATGTCACTGCAAAGCAAAATGCATTTAATTTGCTTTAGGATAATCTCTCAAACCTGCTGTATAAATAAAATAATCTTAAATTTTCTCTTTACTTGTTGGCATCCCCAAATTGTGGTACATATGGCTGACTTTTGATTTATTTTAACAAATTATTCGTGAAACAAAGTTTAAGATCGAAAATGGCTGTCACAAAATCAGTTCCACCATGAATATGCATTCCATTTCAGTTCTTTCTTTTTCTACTGCCATACAATAAGTAAAATAATAGTTAAATGAAGATAATTAATTAATAAGGGAGTTGTTTAATAATAATAATAATAATAATAATAATAATAATAATAATAATAATAATAATAATAATAATAATAATAATAATAACAACAACAACAATAATAATAATAAAAAGAAATTATTAAACTCAGGTGCTTACTATACATATATATAATTTTAATGCGCAAATACACGCACAACAACCGAGCTTCATCAGGATTAAATAATAATATATTATAAACTCAAAATAATTATAATATCTAAAGAATAATGCCCGAGCGCTTTCAAGAGAACTTAGCTCTCAGCGCTCGGGCATTATTCTTTAGATATTATAATTATTTTGAGTTTATAATATATTGTTATTTAATCCTGATTAAGCTCGGTTGTTGTGCGAGTATTTGCGCATTAAAATAATAATAATAATAATAATAATATTAATAATAATAATAATAATAATAATAATAATAATAATAATATTCTTTCTAAAATACTATATCTCGTGTCTGGAAAATTGAGTATTCATTTATATAATCTCTTTAAAGCGTATGTGCATTGGCTTAATCGCTAATACTATTACATAAATAAACATTCGCGCTATATAAAATAATATCTCATAATAATAATAATAATAATAATTAAAAAACGTAATTCTTAAATGTATATATTTTTTCTGTCTTTAATCAAATATTTTTTGAAAATTAGTTAGTTTCTCTTATTACTATAACTAAACCACCAAACATCGCATGGTAACATTTTCTTATGCTTGCTCATAACTGTTATTAAAACAGGCAAAACTCTCCATACAGTAGTGCCACTCAGATCCAAAGCTCCTCACTGATGAAAGCCACAAGCTAGAAACTAGTCTGGGGATATTGGATAAGTAGGCACTAGATAGGGATTTTATGCATAAGCCTTCTGGCATCCATTGATTACTCTGGCTTGCACCGAGTGGTACTACTGTATGGAGAGTTTTTCCTGTTTTAATTACTATAATTAAGTTGTAAAAAATATATTTTGAATTTATTACTTTATGCCTTAAAATTTATAATTTCCTCTTCACAGAATTACTTGGAAAAAGATATTTGAATTACTAATGTATGTTTTTGAATACAGAAAATCTAGATCTGATGGACAACTATTACTCTACAGTCTTAATTTCTCACATACCTTTTTTTTTGCAATATAGGTTTTTTTACTGATAATGCAATAATTTTTCTGCTTAACATTGAATATTAGTAACGCAAGGTTTCTTAAATATAATGGCTTTCATTCTCTTGAGAAAAGAATAAATAAATAAAGCATACTATTAATGTTTTTTTTTCATGTGTCAAAGCATCGGCTGGGAAGCAAACCTGGGACAACTGCTTGTAAGACAGCTGTGCTGACCACTTGGCCACCAACGCTTTTTTTTTTGCCTATCATTTTTTGCAAATTTCTGTCATTTAATTTTAGATGTAATTCTTAATTGGATTAAACTTTAATAAAAGTGGTTGCATAGAAAATAAATGCCATTGAGTAACATTTTGGGAAAAAATATATAAGTAGTTACTAAAATTGTTGTATTGATAGACATAATAATTATTTCTATATTATTAGAAAAAAACAGATGGTTTTCTTACTGGGTGGTTCATAAGTAGTTTGAAAACCAGTAATGACTGATCTGAGCCAGTCCATGGGTCTTAAACTCAAGAATTTATCATTGCACCAATCCATATAGGGAAACTATCTAATTTGTTTCTCTTGAAATAGAAAAAAAAGATTTAGTTTTTTTTTTCTTCAGATTAATGATTTCAGCCAATAAACATCACATGATCACCATTTCTTATGCTAAGACCTGGTGCAGTGCTTCAGATCCAAGGCTCCTCACTGATGAAGGCCACAAGCCAAAAACTAGTGTGGAGATATTGGATGAGAATGCACTAGATGGGGATTTTATGCACAAACCTTCTGGCATCCATTAATTACTCTGGCTTGTACTGAGTGGCAATATGTATAGAGAGTTTTGCCTGAATTAATAATTTCACTGATAAAAATTCTATTACTTTCAAATCTTTTTTTTAAAAAACCCAATTATTTATCATTACTAAATAATATTAATATACCATTTAGCTATCTCTCAAAAGGCAAAAATCCAGACCTTAATTCTATAATTTCTTCTAGTCTTTCTCTTTTGTATTGCTTGTAAAAACTCATAACTGTTTTCTTCTGTTAATCAATATTTTTTTCTTCTTTTTTTTCTTCTTGTGTTCCACAGGTTCAGTATATCATTCATAATTCCTCTACCTCTAAATACTTTCTCATCTATTTCCTCTTCTACTTTGTAATTTTCTTAATAAATTATCTTTTTCCATTTACTCTTTTCAATAATTAAACATTTATTACCCTAACTTTCTCACTTTTTTATTCTTCAATAAATTTATATTTTAAAAACTTTTTAATGTTATCTCTTTTTTTTATTATTATCCAAATTTGCTCTCTATAAAGTAATATTCAAAATAAAATACCAGTAGTTAGACAGAAAATAGAATATCTTTATTAAAAATTTGTTTAGTCATTGAACTTTTTATTATAAATATTTTTGCGTTTATTTTCAGCTTCAGAATATGTATTACTTTTAATATTTAAAAATGCTAATTTGCTCTTTTACTTTCTGTATAACTATTAATCTTCATTTATAATCATGGATTTATCTTTAGATTAATTCATTTTTATTTCATATATTCTAAAAATTTCGTTAGTGATACTTAACATTTTTTTGGATTTATTTTTTGTAGTAATGCAAATACTTCTTTGTTAAGAAAATTATTTTCCTACTCCAATACTAACTCCATCCTTACATAAATAAATTCAGGTATTGGATATAACAGAAGGCAGACAACATACTTGTTATTTATATCTCTGAACCTATATTTCCTGTAAGAAAATTATTTAGTCTTATAAGTATCTTTAAATTCATAGTAAAATATTGTCATTCTACATAATATCCAATTCACACTATGAAATGATTCATCCACATTAATGATACAAATACTAATTTCTTTTCTTTTTCTTTTATCTTTCAGAACTAGTTCTCACCACTCCATTTTTTTTAGTATGTCTATCTTTGTTAAATACAGTTTTTTCTTTGGACATTAATATGTCTAATATGTTCCAAATACATTTACTTCCTATTTCAATAACCTTTTAAAAGCAACTCATATTAAACATTGTTTTTGAGCTCTCACATTTCACTATGTTGGATTAAAGGAATCATTATTGTTAAAATAAAATTTATTTGCTATTCTTCTAAGTTATATTACAAAATTCACATAAAATCTCGAACTTTCACTAACTGAATGTTACTTTAATCAATTCCTTACATTGACATCACGCTTAATAAGAATTAATATTTACAACTTTAAATTGATTCAAAATATTTCTAAATTTAATATCTGAATATTGACTCGTTGTAAATGGAAAAGATTTTGCAAACGTTAATGTTTAATAGAAATAGTGGACTTAATCAATGAAGAATTTATTAGCTTCATGCTCCCAAATCAAAATGCTTTAGATTTGCCTATATAATTAAGAAAAATAGATTAGAGATAAGAGGGATCCCTCTTATCTTTATAAAGTCGAATCTAGGGTTATGATTTGTAGAGGTCTCTCTTGCTAAAATTAAGCACTCAAGGCGCATGTACTAAAGCTTTAGCTTTATATAAGTATTACGTGCTGACATTGCGCTTAATAAGAATTAATATTTATAACTTTAAATTGATTCAAAATATTTCTAAATTTAATATCTGAATATTGACTCATTGTAAATCGAAAGATTTCGCGAATGTTAATGTTTAATAGAAATAGTGGACTTAATCAATGAAGAATTTATTAGCTTCATACTCCCAAATCAATATGCTTTAGATTTGCCTATATAATTAAGAAAAATAGGTTAGAGATAAGAGGGATCCCTCTTATCTTTATAAAGTCGAATCTAGGGTTATGATTTGTAGAGGTCTCTCGTGCTAAAATTAAGCACTCAAGGCGCATGTACTAAGGTTTTAGCCTTATATAAGTATTACGTGCTGACATCGCGCTTAATAAGAATCAATATTTACATTTTCTCTGATTTTCATCTCACTTATAGTTTTTTATAATCATTCTTCATTATTAATGCAAATGAGTATATTATTTTATTATACAAATCACATTTCCCCCACTTTTTAAAATACATCTGTTCTGTTAATAATTTATTATTCTTTGTTACAATTATTGTTTACTTTCCTTTTGCAAACCGAAACTATTTTATTCTGTAATAAATTAAATCATATCTAACTTTTATTTGCGTTTTTTTTCTTTTATCATATTTTTTCTATTTACAGTTTTCTGGTTTATATGCTACAGGTCTCAATTTACTTTTATTCTTTCTATCTGTATTTCTTTGATTTGATTTTGGGTTTTTTTAAAAAATGTTTTTTTATCAGTCTAGTAATCATTATTTTAATAGCTTTTTTATAGTTTCATAAAACAACTTCCTGTGTTGAAGATTTTAATTTTGTCATTATTTATTTTGGTTATAATCCAACATATGTGTAAAAAGAATATTCTAATGACCCTCTTTAAGTTATTGAGTCTCCATTTTTTTTAGTTTAAAAGAATTTTAGCTTCAATTATGTAATTGTGAACTGAATATCTGTCATTTCCAGAATTAAGTGGGAGATAAGGTAAAAAATTTTGGTTATGAATATATTTTGTAATTTTTAATTTAATGTTTTTTGTTTTTTTTTGAATATGTGATGTTTATTATTATATATATTATTTTATTTTAGTGTACCTTGAAAAAGACTATATGAAATAGTCGAAATGTTGGATTTTTTTTTTTTTTTCATCATTATAGTCATATAAAAAACAAGTTTTAAAAAGAAGGAATTTTGTTTGTTTTATTTTTTTAAAATTATTATTACTATCACCAAAATGATTTAATTTTTCATCATGATCTGGCATCAGTTTGATCATACACTATTTATATATGGTTATTTTTCAAATAATTTTAAATCTGTTTTTATTCAGTTCCGTATAGCTTCCCTTTTGCTCTTCATAATTTGTAGTTCATGTATTGACATCATTAATATCTAATCTGCATGTTTTTCTATTATTCTTTATTTGATGTTTTTCTATCACCATATTCGTTATTTTCTTGATCAGAAAAAAAATGGTTTGATTGATACCCCTATACACAACACCAACTTGATAAAATTCTGAACCCATCTGGTTCAGCATGAAATACATATATTAGTGATTATTTATCTTTTCTGCATGTGTGGGGTTATGAGTATCAGTGGTATGAGATAATGTGGATAGTTGAAGGCTGCTTGAAAGTCTGTGTTCAAATCCCCCATATTTACAAGTAAGCTCCAGGTATATAAAGAATGCCTGTATTTCAAATATGGCATAAATAGATGGTAAACAGATATGTATTAATTAAATTATTCTTAGTAGATTAATTTGGTATAAAATTAATTACTGAGTTTTTATTTCACCACTAAACATCACATGATGTTTTCTTATGCTTGCTCATAACTGTTATTAAAACAGGCAAAACTCTCCATACAGTAGTGTCACTCAATGCAAGCCAGAATAATCAATGGATGCCAGAAGCTTTATGCATAAAATCCCTATCTAGTGCCTACTCATGCATTAGATCCTAAGACCTAGGTACAGTTCTTTCAGATCTGAGGCTCCTCACTGATGAAAGCCACAATCCAGAAACTAGTCTGGGGATATTGGATGAATAGGCACTAGATAAGGATTTTATGCACAAGCCTTCTGGCATCCATTGATTACTCTGGCTTGCACTGAGTGGCACTACTGTATGGAAAGTTTTGCTTGTTTTAATAACAGTTATGAGCAAGCATAAGAAATAGTGATCATGTGATGTTTAGTGGTTTAAAGGTAATAATTATAGGAGTGAAATACTGTGAAGGCATTTGTTGGTAAATATACACAGCTTCTGGATTATTTTTCAAGTTTCACATTTACATTGAAAAACAGATTTTACACTACTTTAAAAAATATGCAATTTTAACTTTTAATTTTGTAGACTATCATATTTTGCTTACAATATTTTTTTTGAACTTTTATTTTGGGTTATAAAGCTTTTTAGTTGGCATAAACAATCTAAATCCTGATAGTCAATTTTTAATTACATAGCAATACAATTGTTTAAACTCATAATTTTTGTCTTTTTTGGTATTTATTGTAAGGCCATGTTATTATAGCTCATCATCTAGTAACATAATCTCATTATCATTTATGTCCATAACATTTCAGTGATTAGATGCCATTTATATAATCCAGATATTTAATAGTAATTAATATCCTTCTACTTGGAGTTTTCATAGCTGTTCACTTTGGTAGGCCAAACCTAATATGAATTAGAAAGGTAAAAAAAACAACAACTTTTTCACTCTTAATTATATTTCCAAAACCTCATTTATTAATTGATGACTTTGTGTATGATGAGTAGTTATTAAGTATTTTTAGCCTAGTCCAGATGTTAGTTTTTATATTATCAATTGATTTTTCAAAATCAACAAAAAGCACATTGTTTAATCATATTGTTCATTTTTTATCTCCTCTATATCACTTACTGTAAGCTTTAATAAGCAATAGATGCCAGATCATAGTGCTTAATAAATCCCTATCCTGTACTGATCTATCCAATATTCCCAGACTAATTTCAAGCTTATGGCTTTTATCAGAGAGGATTTTTAGATTTTGGATCAGTGCACTTGGGCCTTTAGGATAAACACACTTTTTTTCTGGAAGCCATCATTTACCTCAGTCCAAATTGAAAAACATATAAATATTTTTAAAATTAGACAACTTGCTTGTATAGTCATATAGATCTAAATGCAGTTCAGTTTCTATATATTATGATGTTTTTAGGTTGAGTAGCTATCCTGTGATCAGGATTTGGTATAAACCAATAAAAATACATGACTCCAGTTTAAATGTTGCTGTTTTAGCAGCATACATCTTTCTTAGACCACCTCTGCACTGCTTACTGTAAAATTTAGTAAGTAACAGATGCCAGATGATAGTGTTTAAGAAATCCCCATCCTGTGTTATCTTATTCAATATCTCCAGACTAGTTTCCAGCTTATGGCTTTCATCAGTAAGGAGCTTTGGATTTTCAAATAATGCAATACATAAGTTAGAGTTATGTGACAGAGTCATATCATATTGTTCTTTCAGCAGGTGTTTTCTTTTTACGATTATACAGTCAAAATGCTTAACGACAATGGTTGCATTATATTTCTTCGTACTTTTCAAATATTTTTTGTTTCTTTGTGTGTTATTGATAGTTTTGTCAGTATATCTTTCAATTACTCTAAGATAATTTTTTTTTTTCGAGATGCAAATTTTTTTTCTTCAGAACAGACTTTTTCATACCTGCACTTATATATGTAATATATAGGGGGGTTGATCGCATACTTTCATATGACTCTCAACCATCCATGCTATCTCATACCACTGATACCCTTGATCACACACATGTCGAAAAAATAAAATAATCACCAATATAGTATTTCATGCTAAACTAGCACTTATCAGTTGGTCCAGATTATCTTCTCCACACATAAAAATTCAGGTTCTGGGATAAAAAGTTATAGACTGAGGCTTTACTCATCTTTAGGTGTTTAATGCCATGTCATTTTACTTTACTTGAAGTATCTGCACAAGAATTGTTATCAAAATTAAGAATATCCAAAACCCAACTTAAAACTGATCTCACTTTTTATTTTCATGAAACCAATATCATTATACATATATATATATTATTCACTCTATAGTTCATTTTCTTTAGTTTGAAATACAAAGTTATGTTGTCATCAGAATTAGCCACTAACTTTTTAGCTTTGATAGAATATATGCAGTTTATAAACAGAGCAAAACTCTCTATACAGTATTGCCACCTGTGCTAAACAGAGTAATCAATGGATGCCAGAAGGCTTGTGCATAAAATCCCTATCTAATGCCTACTCATCCAATATCCCCAGACTAGTTTCTGGCTTGTGGCCTTCGTCAGTGAGGATCTTTGGATCTGAGAGCACTGCATCTAGATCTTAGGATCTAATGCAATCCTCTAGCAACCACCTTTTATCTCTACTTAACTACAAAACTATGAGAATGAAATTGAAAACACAAAAAATATTTTCAATCTAAGATCAATAGCTTATATAGTCATATGGATCCTAAGATCTAGATGCAGTGCTCTCAGATCCAAAGCTCCTCACTGACGAAGGCCACAAGCCAGAAACTAGTCTGGGGATATTGGATGAGTAGGCATTAGATAGGAATTTTATGCACAAGCCTTCTGGCATCCATTGATTACTCTGTTTAGCACAGGTGGCAATACTGTATGGAGAGTTTTGCTCTGTTTATCAACAATTAATGTGCTAGTATAGGAAATGTGATCATGTGATATATGCAGTTTAATTAAATTTTTCTAAGTAGTTACTTTTTTAAAAAATATTTTAACAGTCATTAAAATACATCTTTGCAGTTCCTTTCCTAAACTAATTTAGAATAGCAAGTAATCTTTATTTGTGCTGAACTATGTATTATGTGTGTTGATAAATTCAATTTTCTACTAAATAATTTTATCACAGACTGCTTATTCAATTTTTGTATTGAATAATTTGCTCTCTCCCCATTGGTATTAATGCCTATCTCATTTTGTGTGTCATTGAACTATAAGACTAATTAAATCAATTGTATACTTTGATAAATCTTTAAATATGGTCACTTCTAATTCAGATCTCATAAAAGTTTATAATTCAAGCAAAATTTACATATTCCATGTTTCTAAAAATGTGAAATGCTTATATTTATTATTGCCATTAACTCCTACTATGCTGCCTACAACTATTTACATTGTTAAAATGGTGATCCTCTAGGCATGATAACATATTCACATTTTAAAGGGTAGACCATATTATACCACTTTTTAAACTTTATTCACATTTGTAGAGTTGGTGGAAGGGGGGGAGGTAGGAGAAGCAAATAAAGCCCATGATTTATATCAGCTTAAATGACTGAAATAAGATAAAAAGCAAAAAGAGAACAAAAGAAAAAGAAGGGATAGATGTAAGAAAAAAAATAGTGGAAGCAGTATTTAATCTTTGAAAAACTACATCATATCTCACAAGACAACAGAAAATACCCTTGGTAGGATAGTGCTTATTAATTATTTACTGTTCACTCTATATCTGAAATCATTGTCAACTTTAGTAAATTAAAACATTTAAAATGACAAACAATAATCAAATGAAAAGATTTAATTAATAAACCACTACTAAAAACATCCACAAAATAGTAATTATTAATGTTTATTTCTAAAATACATACAAAATTATTGACTATGTAAATAATATATCCTTGATAAAGATGATCTTATGTGTAGGAAAATATTTCTGATAATAAATCATCATCCAGATATCAATGTGCATAGTCAATATATCCAGAAATTCTATTAGCTGAATGAAATACTCCATTTATAAAAAATATTATATAACACAAAACATTTATAATTGTCCTCTATTACATCCTTTTCATCGACAATCACTAAATTATTCTTTTAACACTGATGCAAGTCTTTTTCTTTTCTTATTTTAATAAAAACTGTTTTATTAATTCACATACCATGTCCTCGTATCCTCATTTTCGTCATAACAAAACAAAAAGCTGAAGAATTTCTATCACTTCTTTTATCTTTATGTTTATCTCATACTTAATATTTTTTTTAGATCATTTTCAACAAGTTATATTGTAAAAATAAATGTTCAATACATATTGATTTTTATTAATGCACCCTAACAAAACTACTATCTTTAGCCAAAAATTCTTTAAAAAGAATGCAGATTAAAGTAAAGAAGTAAATAATTTTTAATAAAACCAGACAATTGCGTCATATTTTATCAAAGATTTGCAAGATTGTAAAATCAACCAAAAAGTTCAGTTGTAATAGAAGCCCTTTTTAGTCTTACTTTGTGAATTATTTTAATACAATCCATTGTCTTTCAATTAAAAAACAAGTTTTTATTGCATAAACATTATATTTAATAATAATTTTTTAATGTAACATTGTATGAATATATATAGTGAGGAATATATCATTCATTTTAAATTTGTAAAGTACACACTCGTTACGTAAAGTAATATATATTAAGGCTATAACCTTAAGACTATGCGCCTGAAAAAACGACAGTAGGGACCTCTTGTCTTTTAAATAAATCTTGTGTTTAAGATTTTCAGAGGCCCCTACTGTCGTTTTTTTAGGCGGATAGTTTTATAGCCTTAATATATATTACATTTCATTTTGTAATAATCAGTATATATATTTTTGTAATAATTAGTACAGCACTTAGTTTTCAGCTTATGCGGGATCTGAGTTTGCAATTCTTTTAATATTTTTTAGTGTTAAATTTAATTTTAATGAAGTTATTATTATAAGTCTAAATTACAGTATACAATTAATGAGACTGAGAAATTGGCGCATATATATTTATATGCTCATTAAGTTATTTATATATATTATTGACTATTTAATCTATTTGTTTTTTTTTTCGTATAACATAAAAGTAACGTTTGCAATTTTCTTGTCTTTTTAAAATAAAAGAATTAATCGTAATTATTAAATTATTGTTTTAGTTTAGTTTTTCTTTGATACTTAGCAGATTTACAAATATTATATAATCGATTCTATTTCTAACTCATGATTGAATTTCTTCTATTTTTACCCTCCAGATTTTGGTTTTACTTAGAATTCAGTTTAACGTTATGAGTTCTCATTCTTTTTTTTTTTGTATATAAAAATCAAATATATGTTGATTTAGCTGTCGATATCGTATCGTCTTGTATTATTGTGTCAAGCTTTAGTCAATATTTGGATATTGAGATTTTTAATCATTGAATGATCTTATTTAGTGGGGCTTTGTTAAATTTGGTCATTAAAAAAAATCTTTATTTTTTTTTAGTATCAAAGGAATGATATAATTAATAATTATATCATGCATTGAAATTCATCTTCTCAAAAACAAATTTTGTTTTTACCTCTAATGTCAATAGGCTGTGTATTATAGGATTTGTAATTTTATAAAATTTAATTTACTTAATTGAAAAAAAAAAGTCCAAATGGTCTTTTCAGACTTATTTGTTATTCCAGGCTACTCCAAATTATTTAAATTGTTTTGCATGTTAAATGGCAAAATGCTATGTTCTTTGTAGGAGTTGTTTTTTAATGATACATTATACATTGAATTCTCCTATTGGTGTTTTTTTAATCAAAATATTTTAATATATACAGTTAATAAGTAAAATTGAATAATGCAACCTCAAATTCAGAAATTACTTTAGTGACAGCTCCCTTAGCATTAGCGTGTTCTATTGGTAGATAGTGTCCCCCTGTTAGAGAAAAAATGATCACACATCTTTGAATTATTCATTTAAATATTCAAATCCACATATATAAAGGATTTTTTGTTCTTTCACATAACTCTCTACTAAATATCAGAAGAGAAGTTACCTCACAGAAGGTGCATAAAAAACTAATTATCAGTAGTTTATGATACAGTTTAATCACCCAAGATTTATCTCAAAAATGTTTGTCTTTCTGGATATTAAACCAAAACTCCTTTCAGTAACTAAAGAATTATAGAATAAAAGTAGAGTTTTTACAAGATTTTGAACAAATTTGTTTTTCCAGATCCAACAATAAAATAAATCTTGCTGGATTTGATCTTCTTAGACAATATCATAATATTAATAGATTCAAAACAACCCATGATGTACTTATCTATTAAATAAATGAAATTAAAAAATAATTGCCCCATATAGATATGGATAACACAGTCACACATTTATGATAGTCAAATTTATGGTGATTGTAGTAAAATTGAAGACCTTAATAAGGCTGTTATGAATTGCCTTCTGGTTGGAATCTCTACAGATTTCTCTTTGATGTGCTGTTAATAATTAAATAAATAAATAAATTGTATTGAATTAATATGGAGAAGGGACTTCTTTGGAATATTTTTTAACTTTCACACTTATTGTAATGAAGAAGATTTTTATAATTTATCTGCCTTTCTATTTTTTTTAGTGATCAATATTATATTGATTTCCCCTTCATTTGTATTTGAGATTCAAATTTGCATATGTTTGTTCATATGCCTATTAAAGTGATTTCTTCTTTATAACCTAAAGCTAAGTGCACTTTTGATTAAGCTTATCATAATTGTAGCCTTTTTGTTAATTATTGTTGCAAATGGAATATTTAACTGAAGTAATTTAAATAAAAACTTGTGCATAATTACAGTATAAATAAAAGTAATAACAATAATTACAAGAAAGCTATAATTATTGTGAGCTTCACTGTAAATACATTCTTTTTTTTTATATGACAAATGCGTTGACCGGAAAGCGAACCCAGGCCAGCTGCTTCGAAGGCAGCTACGCTAACCACTAGACCACCAACGCTTGACAAATATAATACACTCATTTTTAGGTTATAAAGAAGAAAACCCCCACTTCATCATGCATACCCACAAACATACACATATTTGAATGATCAATATTATTATATGCTTTGGATTATAAATATAATTTTTAAGTACAATTCTGCTGGTAATAATGTTTGACATTTTTATTTTAATAATCCCAACTTGCTTCCCTTTTCTTGAAATTTATTCCTTTAATTAGAATGAATAGAGAAATCTGCATAATTAATATTTAAGCACATTGGGGGGCCGAAATTAAGTCATTGTTATAAAATACTTTTTCATTCTCATTTTAAAGGTACGGATTGTGTAAAGGCAAAAAACATTCTGATTAGGTTTATTCTTTGTCTTTTTTTTTTTTTTACAGATATTGATTTCAATATTATTCGTAATCCAACATTTAAATTTTTTCATTCCAAGGTTCTAAAATGATATTTTTGTGTGAATATTGTAATGGGGAAAGTATAGAGATGTTTATTATATCTATAAAGATATTACATACGGGGATAGAGAAAGGTGAATAACTCCGTGTATGTAAATTAAAAAAAAAAAATCAGATATATTAATCTTTAACTGAGGTTTAAAATTTATATCTGTGATAGAGATAATCTCTAGTTTCGAAAATGATTAGTAATAATCATTAGTCTATTTATCTGAAATGCATGGCGTCAAAGTTGTGAGTGGAGGAAGTTTGACAATGGTAAACGAAAATGTAACAATGTATTCTAGATAAATACTTTGCATATAATAAAGATGTATATGAGAGATTGTGGCCTGGGCCAAGTGATGAGTGCTGATTCAGCACGAAATGCATCTTGGAGGTCATTTGTCTTTTATTGTATCTTTATTTATATGTGTTTTTTAAAAAAATGGGGAAGTATGGAGATATTTATTATATCTATAAAGAATATTATGATATTGTTGTAAGAACACAATTCTTTGTTGTTGCTGCTGTTTGTGTGTGTGTATGCCATAATAATTATATTTTCATTCATTACTTATTTATTTTAATTCTTTAACTATTTGTTTTTTGTATACTAATTCTTTTCTATTGTAGCATAATTTTTGAATAGTAGTCCTGTACTGATGTTTAAGTTATAATTCTTCTAAAAGGACTTAATGTTGTTGTTTTTTTTTCTTAATACTATTTATTTCCAGAAAAATATGAATCAAGTTAAAATTCTATTTCAAGTTGTATGACGTTTTCTGTATTTTTATTTAATAAAATTTTATTGCATTATGACTATTAAAATTGAATGTAAGTCTGGATTATTATTTTTCCATTATTAGAATTGTTAATTAGTAAGTCATTATATGTTCAAAAAACTTTTGATGTGTAAGATATTTACTTATTAACATATACTTCATTAACATTTCCTCATTGAGATATGTGGCCTAAAATATCGGATTAGTAAAATCCTTTTACAAATCTTAAGAACGCCTTAGAAGAGAAATGTTTTTGTACCATCTTTTATCATTTGTAAGCATCATGTTTTTGATTATATATTTAATAACATTTTTTTAGATAATTTAAATTTCTCTTATTCTTCTCTTTCACTTTCTTTGCATATCTTCATATAATCATATATATATCGCTTATAACACTTCTTTTATATACACTTCAATGCAATAAATTTTCTTAAAAACTTCTTTATTTTCCTTACACTTTTGACTGTCCTGCAGTCTTCATCAGAGCTCTAATCTTCTTTTCTGCTTTAATTAAAATTAAAGCAGAGAAGATGATTAGAGCTCTGATGAAGACTGCTGGACAGTCGAAACTGTAAGGAAAATAAGTTTTTTAAAAAATTTGTTTGCATCGAAGTGTATATGAAAGAAGTGTTATAAACAATATATATAATTTAAATTTAATATAGATAGTTTAAATGCTTTATTTTGTCAAATGATATGCAGTTATCTTTAATCATTATACAATATCAGAAATTATTTAAACCCTGTTTTCTTTAGCTTGATATATTTGCAGACTGTACTGTCGCCGCTAGAGGCGCTGTTTCTGTGTGAAAACACAGAACATACAGGGTAGGGGCCTCAAAAGCAGTCGACGCTTTTTCTGCCGATAGGTGGCGCTGTTCACCATGCGTACGCACAGGAACTTTCCACAAGCTGGCTGGCAGCTTGCGTCGTCTGCTACCAAGAACCTAGGTGGCGCTGATTGCCGTAAACACATCGAGCTTATGTGTCGTCTGCTATCAGAAACTACCAAGATTCTAGCCCACTACGCGGCGCTGTTTCTCCACGTTACACACGGTAAAAACAGCAACCTCTAAATGCCTCATTGCTAACGTTTATGAACATAGTACTTAAAACATTCAGGGCCTATAATGTACAGGGGTGAATAATTTATAAAGTCATAACTATTTAAATATACGGTCAAACGTAATAATTTTACATTCTATTTCACCATTTCATGAATCGATGTATTTTTAAAGTATGACTTTGTAAAAAGCGATCTGTTTTTTTAATTATTTACTCTAAAAGTGGTTTTTTTTTTTTGTAAATAAAACAAAACGTGATTTTCGGTCTGTTTTTTTTTTTTTTAAAAAAAAAAAAAAAAAGCTAATTTTTTTCCCTACGGCAGTATATCGTTCAAAAATATATTATTTTAAAAGATTATTGTTTGTAAAACTTTTTTTTTTACACTTTCAATTAATATTTTCAATAAATTTTAAAGTAATATAAATTATATTTCGGTTTATAGATTACTATTTCGAAAAATAAAGTGTTATTTGCGTGCTGGAAATACCGTGTGCTTGTTACTCGCGAGCAATAATTCGAAGATATGTTTATCAAAACTTCCTCTCACAATAATATTAAAGGCATAAATATTTATTGAAATTGTATTTAAAATTTTAGAATCATTTTAATAACTAAAAATATCATATACTCACAAGGAAATTTCAAAATAATAGGTTTAATATGTGCCGTATGAGAAAAGTAAGAGTCAGAAAAAAAAAGATTTAGAGCAAAATATATATACATTTAATATCTTTATTGATGGTTGGAATTTAAAAAGTTTCTTTCAAAACTGATGCTCGTGTTAGGCTTGTATACTGTTAAAATTAAAACTATTCGTCCTCATAAATAATTTGGAAGACATTGCCTGTCAAAATTGGATAATCATTGAAAATTATATATGATCTTAATAGCCTAAAATTCAGAAGCCTGATAGTACTGTCTTTGCCAGTGCACTGTTTCTTTCTTTCATTATTGATACATAAGTAAGAACAGGTAAAACACATTTATTAAAAATCTTCCTTTACAGACACGTAGATATATTTCCTTTTAGTATCAAGTTATTTCTACCAAAAGCACTCCAACCAAGTTTAATCCTATGATTAATTTCATCCATTATGTTTCCATATGTATTAATAATCTGACCAAGTTGTTTGTAACTGTTAACTTCTTCTAATTCATCATAATCAATCTTTATTTTCATATTTTGAGAAAATCCATTAAACTTTACTTTAGTCTTTTAACATTTATCTTTAGTCCTACTTTCATCTGATAACTCCTGCAACATTTCCTGCAGCTCTGAAGCATAAGTTGCAAAAACAACTACATCATCTGCAAAATCTAAATGACTTAAATAATCTCCATTTACTTTCACTCCTATAGCTTCCCATTTTAATCCACAAAATATTTCTTGCAGCACTGCTGTAAAAAGTTTTGGAGATATGGAGTTACCTTGTCTTACACCCTTCTCAATGTTGACTTTAATAATCTTTGTTAAAAAATAAATTTACTGATAAAGATTTCATAAGTTTTCCAATCAGCTTCTAAAAGCTTATAACTAAATCCTCTCATTCATTCCCAGACAGAATTATTTAGACTGCAAGTGAGACTTTGTTAAGAGAAAGCAAAATTACGCTGGAAAATGAGACACCAACAATACAAATCTAATATCACTTATGTTGAGAGAAAAATCTATTAAATCTTAAACTAGACAAATCTATAAGCATTCTTCCTGCTAGCAAGAGCAATGTAACATTTGTAAATGGATAATAGTAATTATGATACAATAAGAGCTTCTCCCAACAGACTAAAAGTCCCATACTAGCTATGAATCACAACTGTAAATATTATTCAGAAAGCATCCCTGATCACAACTATTTCAATGATTCAGAAAAAATTAGATTGACATATTTTGGCAAAAATTCCACATCTTTGTGGTCATCTAAAATCAATAAAGGCCAGGTTCCATTAAGATCTATTGTTAATTCTGAAAACTCACTATATCAAAAATTCTAATGTTCTTAGTCCTTTGGCATAGAAGAGACAGTTCTATGTTAGAGATTCTAAGAAAATTGTAGAATTAATCAACATGAAAAGTGAAAGAACTAACATATTGGGAAATTTTGATGTGAAAAACTTAATCACAAAAGTACTCTGTGATAAAGCATTATCTAATGTAAAAAAAAGATTAAATACCAATAGTAGTGTACAAACCAGAATAATTCTTCCAATTGATAGTTTATTACACTTAACATTCTGCACAGCATACTATTATTATATACTATAGAATTCTTCCAACAAAATCAAAAGATGCTTTTTGATTCCTTATTGCTATCTCTGATCAGCAATATTTACATGGAAGAACTTGAAACTACAACCATAAATAAAATTCTATCTACAATTAAAGTCTGGCTTTTCTATGGCCATACGGTAAAGCATTTCTACAAACATTCTGGATACTATCAATAATTATGTTCTTTTAATTAAGTTCACAATAGAATTAAAACAAGAACAGACATTACAGTTCTTAATTTTCTTTTGACAAGATTCCCTCATAGCAAAATCAAAATTACAATCAACAGAAAACTCACACACTCTAATCAGAATAAAAATTCTTATTCAGAAACCAATAACTTGGAAAAAGAAAAATCATAAAGCATAAACTCTCATGAAAAATACTTATCCATCAGCTATCATTATGAAATAGCCAATTAAAAGAAACACCATAAAAACAATTATAGGTATTAAAGCATATCCATAGATATTAGTAATTGCAGCTAAACTAAAGTAAATCTGTGATCAGTATATTAAGATTCCTTTCCAAAGTCATAAGTGCCCTATGAAAAAGTCTAACTTCTATAAAACACAAACTGCAAATATTGAAAAACAAAAACTGCATCTATGAAATACCATGTGAATATGGAAGAACATATATGGCTGAAATCATCTGACTCATTTCAAAATACGTAATTAAAAGAACAAAAAGTAATGATTAAAAAGAAAAACCAAATGGACCTAAAATACATTGGACAAGAAAAATAACAGGCAGAAAGTAAAAAGTAAAATTTGTATAAACCATTCACATTTATAGTAGATAACTTTATAAATCAGTCTAATGTAAATAATTCATAATATTTCAAAACTACTCATTAACCTTGCCCTTAAAAAAACTGGAGAAACCAAGAGAATCTTCATAGATAAATATATAAAATTTCTAGTGACTTGGTTTTTCAGAATAGCCTAATTAGTAAGAGCAAGCATTATCTTAAATTCACAAAACTAAAATCGAAGGTTCAATTTCCATGCTAGTACTTTCACTGGTAAGGCCAGCAACATTTGAAGAAGAGATGAGTAAAAAAGAGCACTCAAAATGTTGTAATAAATTAATCTGTATGCTTTGCTAACAGTTGAATGTATTTAAAAGTTTAAATAAAGTTAGATATCTTTTAAAAATATTTCATAATTATTAACAGATGATGGAAATAGTTCAATATATAATTACAGGTAAAATCCCTATCATCACAAATTTTCAGATAAACATTTCCTGTTTTCAAGTCAATATGTATAATGCTTGGGACTGTTTTTGTTTCTCCAGAATAGTCTAAAGACTTATTTGAATTGAAACACCTAATGTAGTAAGGAATTTGACTGCAATGGTATGTTGACTAGATATTTTGAGGTTTTATTAATCAACTATCTGGCTGGGGGATTTAACTATTAATGGGATGTTGTTTATACATGTATATCATATTTTGAAATTCTGAAAAAGCTAAAATCAGTAACTTTTCCTAAATTCATTTATTTTTGTTTTTATAGAATATTTGCTTATCAATAGTTGTTCTTTATTAAAATTAAAACTGCAAAATTTTTATATGTTCATTCATCACCTGTGTTATTCACCTCCAAATCATAAGTCTTTGACTTAGTAAATGAGACTTATGCAAAGCATTACAATCAGAATGGCATTGCTTTGGGTGAGATGAAAATCTATCAGAAGATAAGTCTGTTTTATAGCAGTCAAGATAATTTCAGGTCTAATGATGTATATTAAAATCACTGTTATTAAAAAGCTAGTAATTGTATTTGAGTTGACCGAATGCCAGACCATTGATTCTCCCTCCCCCAACACAAATATTAATTTCTTGAATATTTAGCACTGCACATCGTGCTCTTGATTGAATGCCTCCAGTAGTTAAGTGACCAAATTTATACTTAAATAAAATTGGAGTGAATAAGGCATGGGCATTCACTATTTCATCCTAGCTCAGATTAATAAAAAATGATCAATGGTCAAAGATTTTCTTTGTCTGTTTTCTTTTTTTCTCCTGAAAATTTTTTAAAATTATTTGTTCCCTGATTGTTTTTAATTAAGATATGAGCATTGAAAGTCAGAAATCCAATGCACACAGTAATTGTTTTTACTATAAAGTGCTATTAAAATGGTTTAGTATCTTTGGACTTCTCCATAGAATTTCATTTATAACTTGTACTGCAGCTACACCTGAATTTTGTGACTGGGCAATTATGTAGCCTACAACTATTGTAACTGTCCAATTTTTGTATTCTTGAACCTAAATATTTAAATTATTTGACTAATCTCATAAAAATAAAAATTAAAAACATTCTCAAATTGCATTAGGGAAGGGGGAAGCATAATTTGTGATTGATTTTAAAGATAATAATATACAAAATAAAACTCTAATTTCATTCATATCTAATTATGTACCAATAAAGGCTAAATACCTAAACATTTAATAACCTCTTAATTCTTATGATATTTAAGATAATTTAGAGTTGAACCTAACAATATGAAAAATTAGGTAAAAATATTATTCATTAGTAACTCTTTTGTCTTACTTTCAAATAATTCAAATTAATGATACGAAAACAGATATAGAAAGTATCTTTCATATTAGGAACAAAGAAATTATAATTCTTTAACATACCACTCAAAAGAAAATTACTTCTTATATTTATTTATATTCATTAATTATAAAATTGTTAATTATAAAGCACCCATTACATTAAATATTAGAAATATACTTCAAATAATATATATAAACATGCTTTATAAAAATGTTTTCAATTTAATAATTCAAGGAAATTACTTTAATATGTTGACTTTCCCAGTATCATTATCTAATCTAATTGTTGCTGTTGCATTTTTATAAATATTCTTTAAAATATGACAATATCTTGGATCTATACCTCAACGATATCTCTAGAATTGTCATTATGATGTATTATAGCATTTGTGATCAAACAGAAAACAGTGGCAAACTTAAAGGAGATAATAAATATACTTGAATTTATTTACTGGTTAGAATCTCTACAAATTTTCTAATATAATGTTTGTGAGTAGTTAGGTGGTTTAATGAATCTATAAATGAATTTCTAAATAGACAAATTTTAATATATATCACCCAACAGAGACACTTAAATATTTACCAATTTCACAATATCAACTAATAAACTATAATTTACTTTGATTAATCGTTAAGATTTGATTTAATGCAAGAAATTGTCTACACTCAGGAGGTTACAAATTTCTTGTCATCCTATTAATTGAAAGGAAACCCTTTGATTCCTCTTGGAGGCCTTAAAGAAACTGAGCAAGGCAAATTTTTAATGTCCACTCCATATGTTCTTGTCATTTGCAGCTGTTATTACTATGTGATTATTCATACAGTATATAAACATGGATGGGCTGCTCACCAACACACATTAGCCAGCGCGACGAAGTTATTGGATTTTTACCTCTGAGTTTAAGATCAAAAAACACCATGGACTTTCTTCTCAGTTGCCTGATAAGGCAGAATGAATGCTTGTGTAAATGATAATGGAAAAATGCCAATATATATATACAGTTATGACAGACAAAAATAAATCATGGCCCTTATTCCCAGGAGACTAAAGTCACCAACCAAGGTAGCAGTTGGTGGCCGAAGGCAGAGGCTGCACAGAATCCCCTGATTGTGGACACAGGCTGCCATTTGATGATGCCTTTTTTATTTAGGCACTTACAACAGCAGATCACTTTCAAGTGAAGAAAGATTGCAAGAGTTAGAAGAAAAACTGTCTTATATTAAATGGGATATTATTGGACTTTGTGAAGTTAGAAGAAAAGGCGAAGAGACAATTGTTTTAAAAAGTGAACATGTACTCTATTATAAAGGCACAAATATTGGAAATACAAGTGGAGTAGTATTCATTATAAATAAAAAGTAGAAGAACAACATTGTGGAGATTGATGGTGTATCGGACAGAGTGGCAAGATTAGTTATACAACTTAATAGCAGATACCAAATGCAGATAATTCAGGTTTATGCCCCAACAAGTTCTCAAAGTGATGAAGTAGTAGAAGATTTTTATATGGATGCACAAAAGGCTTTTGGTCAGAGTTAACAACATTTTAAAATTGTTATGGGAGACTTTAATGCTAGAATTGGTAAACAAATGAAAGATGAAAGTGCTGGCGGTAATTTTGGTTATGTTAATAGAAATGAGAGAGGACAGAGACTTGTGGAGTTTGCAGGAAAAGGAAAACTTTATATTATGAATTATTTTGAGAAAAATTTTAAAAGGAAATGGACATGGAAGCATCCAAATGAAAATACAGCAGAATTGGATTATATTTTGACTAACAGAAAATACATATTTCAAGATTGTAATGTTCTTAATAAATTTAACAGAGGAAGTGATCATCGATTAGTAAGATGTGAAATACATGTTAATGCAAAACTAGAGAGACAAAAATTATTAAGAAAAACAATATTTACAGTTGATAATCCTAATTTTCAGAAACATTCTAATGAATTTAAATTAGAACTTACAAATAATTTTCAAGTATTAGTAGATTTTGAACATGATTCAGATTTGAATGAAATTAATATGAAAACAACTGATACACTTTTAAAAACTGCAACAAAAATAGCTGGTTGAAAAAAGCAGCACTTGACCAATAACATTTCTACTGAGACTAAAGAATTTATGAAAAAAAGAAGGAATATGAATATATACAAAAATGATGCATTAAAAAGGATTGAATATCTCAAATTTTGTAAAATGATGCAGAAAAGATTTGAAAATGATATAAGAAAGTATAACTGAACTAGCAAGGAAAGCAGCAGAAGGGAATGAAAGTCTCAAAAGTGTAAAACAACATTTTGGTATTGGTAGGAAATTCATATCTGCAATAAAAAAAAAGCTGGAATTATTACTAAAAAGAGAGATGACATCATGAAATGGATAGAAGACTTTTATAAAGAATTATATAGTAAATAGTAAACAGAGCAAAACTCTCCATACAGTATTGCCACCTGTGCTAAACAGAGTAATCAATGGATGCCAGAAGGCTTGTGCATAAAATCCCTATCTAATGCCTACTCATCCAATATCCCCAGACTAGTTTCTGGCTTGTGGCCTTCGTCAGTGAGGAGCTTTGGATCTGAGAGCACTGCATCTAGATCTTAGGATCTAATGCAACCCTCTAGCAACCACCTTTTATCTCTACTTAACTACAAAACTATGAGATTGAAATTGAAAACACAAAAAATATTTTCAATCTAAGCTCAATAGCTTATATAGTCATATGGGTCTGAACTCAGTTCAGCACCCATACATTTTGGTGTCTTTGGCTCTTTTACAACCATAGCCACCACTATCCTATTAGGCAGGATTGGTGTTAAACCATTAAGCATCACATGATCATATATAGGAAATGTGATCATGTGATGAATTATATAGTAATAAAGAAGAAATACCTCCTATATCTATGACATCTTCTGAATTACCCAGAATTTTAAATGAAGAAGTGAGACATGCAATTAAATATATGAAGAACGAAAAGATTCCAGATTCCAGGTAATAGTAGAATTATAATTGATATATTAAAAGAAGCAGGGGAAAAAATAGAATTTTTTTTTTTGCAATGTTATATACCAAATGTCTAAATGATAAAGATGTACTAGATGATTGGAAGAATGCAGTATTAATATTAATATTTAAAAAAGGTGATAAAGAGGATATTAGAAATTACAGACCTATCAGCCTTTTATCAGTTACATACAGATTTTTTACCAAGATAGTTACAACTCGTCTACAGAGAACATTGGATTTCCCCCAACCAAGATAAGCTGGATTTAAAAGTGGTTTTAGTACAGGAGATCATATCCAGGTATTGAGAGAAGTTATAGAAAGGACAAATGAATATGAGTTGCCATTATGTTTTGGATTTGTAGACTATGAAAAGGCATTTGAATCTATAAACTTTTCTTCAGTGATTAAAGCATTGGATCATCAAGGTATAGACCCAAGATATTGTCAAATTTTAAAGAATATTTATAAAAATGCAACAGCAACAATTAGATTAGATAATGATACTGGGAAAGTCAACATTGAGAAGAGTGTAAGACAGGGTGACTCCATATCTCCAAAACTTTTTACAGCAGTGCTGCAAGAAATATTTTGTGGATTAAAATGGGAAGCTATAGGAGTGAAAGTAAATGGAGATTATTTAAGTCATTTAGATTTTGCAGATGATGTAGTTGTTTTTGCAACTTATGCTTCAGAGCTGCAGGAAATGTTGCAGGAGTTATCAGATGAAAGTAGGACTAAAGATAAATGTTAAAAGACTAAAGTAAAGTTTAATGGATTTTCTCAAAATATGAAAATAAAGATTGATTATGATGAATTAGAAGAAGTTAACAGTTACAAACAACTTGGTCAGATTATTAATACATATGGAAACATAATGGATGAAATTAATCATAGGATTAAACTTGGTTGGAGTGCTTTTGGTAGAAATAACTTGATACTAAAAGGAAATATATCTACGTGTCTGTAAAGGAAGATTTTTAATAAATGTGTTTTACCTGTTCTTACTTATGTATCAATAATGAAAGAAAGAAACAGTGCACTGGCAAAGACAGTACTATCAGGCTTCTGAATTTTAGGCTATTAAGATCATATATAATTTTCAATGATTATCCAATTTTGACAGGCAATGTCTTCCAAATTATTTATGAGGACGAATAGTTTTAATTTTAACAGTATACAAGCCTAACACGAGCATCAGTTTTGAAAGAAACTTTTTAAATTCCAACCATCAATAAAGATATTAAATGTATATATATTTTGCTCTAAATCTTTTTTTTTCTGACTCTTACTTTTCTCATACGGCACATATTAAACCTATTATTTTGAAATTTCCTTGTGAGTATATGATATTTTTAGTTATTAAAATGATTCTAAAATTTTAAATACAATTTCAATAAATATTTATGCCTTTAATATTATTGTGAGAGGAAGTTTTGATAAACATATCTTCGAATTATTGCTCGCGAGTAACAAGCACACGGTATTTCCAGCACGCAAATAACACTTTATTTTTCGAAATAGTAATCTATAAACCGAAATATAATTTATATTACTTTAAAATTTATTGAAAATATTAATTGAAAGTGTAAAAAAAAAAGTTTTACAAACAATAATCTTTTAAAATAATATATTTTTGAACGATATACTGCCGTAGGGAAAAAAATTAGCTTTTTTTTTTTTTTAAAAAAAAAAAAAAAAAAACAGACCGAAAATCACGTTTTGTTTTATTTACAAAAAAAAAAAAAAAACCACTTTTAGAGTAAATAATTAAAAAAACAGATCGCTTTTTACAAAGTCATACTTTAAAAATACATCGATTCATGAAATGGTGAAATAGAATGTAAAATTATTACGTTTGACCGTATATTTAAATAGTTATGACTTTATAAATTATTCACCCCTGTACATTATAGGCCCTGAATGTTTTAAGTACTATGTTCATAAACGTTAGCAATGAGGCATTTAGAGGTTGCTGTTTTTACCGTGTGTAACGTGGAGAAACAGCGCCGCGTAGTGGGCTAGAATCTTGGTAGTTTCTGATAGCAGACGACACATAAGCTCGATGTGTTTACGGCAATCAGCGCCACCTAGGTTCTTGGTAGCAGACGACGCAAGCTGCCAGCCAGCTTGTGGAAAGTTCCTGTGCGTACGCATGGTGAACAGCGCCACCTATCGGCAGAAAAAGCGTCGTCTGCTTTTGAGGCCCCTACCCTGTATGTTCTGTGTTTTCACACAGAAACAGCGCCTCTAGCGGCGACAGTACAGTCTGCAAACCACGACCTCAAATTCCAGCTATTACAGTATATTTCTCAAATAAAATTATATCTTAAATTATCTTCTAGTATAAAAATTTCCTGACTACCTTTATCACTATACATATATTTCAAGAAAATCTTTTATTAGTATTAAAGTTGGTCTGTAAATTTTTACACTGGGTGATAGTTTATAATATAATAAACTTTATTCAAGGTGTGCATTATAAAATAAGAAATTTGATTGGTTATATATATTTCCTAGAAGCAGTAGTTAATTTATATATCTATTAAGTGTAAAAATGTTCAAGGCTAAATGGGTTTGTAACAAATCATTGTAAACCAGTCAACACTTAGATAATATCAATAACAATCAACAATTTCAAATTATTGATTGTTATTGATATTGGGATTGTCTAAGTGTTGACTGGTTTTTAATGATATATATATATGTCATATTATTATTACTATTTGTGAGATATTCTGTGTAGTGAAAAAGCTAAATGCTGACGTTTCAGCACAATATCAAGTACCTTCCTCAGAGCATACTTCTTCTCAAATCATAAGAATGTGTGTGAGATTTAAAATCGTTTTTATCATTTTCTTTCTCCTCACATTTAAATTTTATTGGTTGAGAAGTTTTAAAATTTATTTTCTCTTCCAATAGCTTTACACCTTTCATTTATGCTCTTGGGCCTTTTAAAAATCTCTATAGCTTCTCTTAGCAATCTCTGGTCATATTGTACTGAAATGTCAACATTTAGCTTTTTCACTACAAGGAATATCCCACAAATAGTAATAATAATATGATATCTTTTATCCATGAAAATATTAGAGTTAATATATATATATAATTAGATTCCAACCAGTCACCACCTAAACATTCACAGTAAATATAGTAATCAATATTTCTCACTGTTGTCAAGGCAACCTTCTCACCTTTTTAATAGCAAGAATGGAAATATATATATATATATTCCTTATAACATGATTTATTGTTTTTATTGGGTGTCATAATGTAAATACAAATTATTTTTACTGTATGTGATATATCTGTATTTCATCAATAGATTAAACAACATATATACATTATTTGATGAAGAATAAATCCAAACTTTAAAACAAGAAATTCATAATCATAATGTTTATATATAAATCAGACTGCCAAATCTATTTGTAAATTCAGATACTTCAAGCCTCTAGTTTATTTGCTGATAAAAGAATATTCATGAAATACATGTGTAATTAGAAAGATTGGTCTGGAAATTTTTATCCTGGTAGACATTTATGATACAATAGATTTTATTTGAGGAGGTTATAAAGTCTGATATTTGGCTGGTTATATATATTCCTTAGATGCAGTAGTCACTTATTATATTCATATATATTGCTTATCCAAACTTCTCTCATATACATTTTAATGCAAAAAAATTCTTTGAATTAAACTTCCTTATTTTCCTGACAGTTTTAACTGTCCAGCAGTCTTCATCAGAGATTCTTAAATTTCCTCTAACTTTTTGAGAAACTCTGATGAAGACTGCTGGACAGTCGAAACTGTCAGGAAAATCAAGAAGTTTTATTTAAAAAAATTTTTTTGCATTAATGTGTATATATGAGAAGTTATTATAAGCAATATATATATGAAGAAATGCAAAGAAAATAAAGGAGAAGAATAAGAGTAGTCACTTATTACATGCATATTCATTGGAATGTAATATTTACTGTTTAATCATCTGCTATAATGTGAATATAAAATTATTTCCACCGTGTGTGGGATGTGTGTTTATATTACATTAATACATTAAACATCATATGTGTATACACATGCACACACACATTTAATTGTAAATAAATCCAAACTTTAAAATCTAATATCCACATTGATAATATTTATATATAAATTAAACAATCAATCTGATATGGAAATTCAAAGGTTTCAAATCTCACTTGACGATAGGTCTTTTTGAAATACCAAGAATAATCTTTCCAGATAACCTTTCATAGCAGATTACATGCAAAAAGTGATGCTGTAAAAATCTAAAATTTGATTAGTCACGTGATTTCTTTACATATTTTTATAGTGCATTTATGTCTTCGTTTTATATATATAGACATGCACACACAGCGTTTAGCAATCACAGTTTCATTGTTAGAAAACTAATCCTGCGTCCAGATTAGAAAATTAAAAATATGTAGAATGATCTAATAATCATTGTTGATATTACTTTTTTTTCTTTTCAGAAAACGTCTAAAAAATAGATTGATATATGCATCTGCTGGATTTTAAATTCGGTAAAACTTTGCGTTTTAATTCTTTACGTTGAACCTCAGATTTTGAATTCTTTATTTTGTTAATCTCGTCAATAGCCGAATAGATTTTGACTTTTTTTTTTTAAATAAAAACTTCAATAAATATAGTAATATTTCATATTTATCTGAAGGTTTGTGATGACGGTTTTATATTAGCTGTGATAATATGTTGGACTATTTTCATCATCTACCATTAAATGGTGAATGTATAGAAAAAATTAAAACTTTTCAAATATAAACAACTTAAAACAGGAAAAACTCTCCATACAATATTGCCACTCAGTGCAAGCCAGAGTAATCAATGGATGCCAGAAGGCTTGTGCATAAAATTCCTATCTAGTGCCTACTCACCCAATATCCCCAGACTAGTTCTGGCTTGTGGCCTTCATCACTGAGGAACCTTGGATGTGATAGCACTGCACCTAGAAATGGTGATCATGTGATGTTTATTGTTATAAACTTGTTAGTAAATAAGCAAATATTTTATCTAGTACCGTGAACACAAGTTATTAATTACACAACATTTTAAGTTGTATTATTCTTCAATCTTCTTCAGATGTTGCTGACCTGATCAGTGACAATATTAGCATAGGAATTAAATTTACACCTTTAGACTCTTGAATAACAAATTTTATGGCAATGCCATAGCCAACTGAGTTATTCTATCAAAGGCAATGGTCAGTAGTAATTTCATATACTTATTTGTGAAGGTTGATTCAAATTCTCTGGATCCGTCCAATTTTTTTTTACTTTTTTTAAAAACCAGATTAATTACAGGCTTCCAAACATTATGTATTGCCACCCTGGGTTGACTTATAGAAGATATGGCCAACAAGTTGATTGCGATCCACCAGTCGATCGCAAAGCCAATTTTGGTCGATCACGAGGCTAATCTGGCAAGAGCTGTTGAGTAACGAGTAAAACAAATTAAGTCAAAATTTTTAAGTTTTTTTGTTATTTTTGTTTTTGTTCTAATTTTTTTCCAATTCTAGATAGATGAAGTCCATTAAGTTGTATCATTATTGAAAATAATATTTTTAATCTTGACTTAATGTAGCTTATTTGAATTAATAAATATTGCTAATAATTACTCATGTTGCTTTAATTTAAATAATTATTATTTTTTACTAGGTAGATATATAAAAATAGTATGTATATCACACACCCCTTCACTTAGACTACGCCTATTACAACAAGTGGATCACAACACATTTTAAAAATAAAATGTAGATCTATGAACACAAAAGTTGGTCACCCCTGATTTATAGGATTATTTGCTTTGTCATATGGGGAACTTTTAATTTCTTTCTTTGTATCTTTCCTCTCTATCCAATATTTTTGTAATTTCTCAATTTAACATGAGGTCATTAATACACACATAATCTACTACTATATACACATCTGTTTTTTCTTTTTTAATAATTAATTTATGTTCTTTCAATTGCTATTCAACAGGGTGACAAGTCTTACCAATGTACTTCCTTACACATTTACATAGTATTTCATAGATTTAGTTTTTTTTCCAGCATTTCAAGTTTAGGTCTTGAAGAAATTAGAATTCCTTAAAGTGTGGTAAGTCTTTGGAAAGCTGTTCTAATGATATATTGACTGCAGATTTAATAGACAACAAAAAAGGATACTAAAAGGAAAAACAATTATTGGTACTGTAGTGTATCCATACATGCCAGGAATGACAGATAAATTAAGAAAATCTTCAATCAAGATAATTTTAGAATAGCTTTCCAAAGCCATACAACACTTTGGGGAATTCTAATTTCTATAAAGCCTAAATTGCAATGCTAAAAAATAAGAACTGCATCTATAAAATATCATGAAAATGTGGAAGCATGTTGGTGAGATCTGTCAAATAGTTAAACAGTGATTAAAAGAACAAACTAATGAATAAAAAAGAAAAAAAACGTGTGTATAGTAGTAGATTATGTGTGTACTAATGAACATATGTTCAATTGGGAAAATACAAAAATATCAAATAGAGAGGAAAAGATACAAAGAAAAAAATTCAAAGAATCTCCTCATATGACAAAGGCAAATAATCAAAATTGTAATCATATGATATGGACTACCACCAAATTAAAAATAACACTTCCCAATAAGGTAATCTAAAATATTAAGATTAATAAAATACTTGATTATGTGTGTGTGAATTTTGCAATAACTGAAAGCTTATAAAAGTGGATCCAAAATATTTTGTTAAAAATATTTTAAAATAATATTCTGAAATTATTTCTGAATTTATTTTATAATTATTTTAATTGTTGATATTAATTTTATTTCAAAAATTATATCGATACATTTTTAACATATTCAAATATATATATGGTGATTTTTGAATAAAATAACATTCTAAATTTACTTATTTCATCTTGCCATAGGTCAGAATTACCAAGCATTACCAATGAGAATCTATATAACAGGTATGACATTTAATCGGATCTATATCTATGTAGGAGTAGTTTAATGAAGTCTAACGTTCTGATAGGAACTTTTACAAGAAGATATTATTGAGGTATCTAAACTGTGATTATCTAAAGCTGGTTATACTTTAAAACTGTGTGTAATCAAACATAAATCAAATTAGATTTCTGTCTTTTTAATATGTCACATGATCACCATCTCTTATGCTAGCACATAACTGTTATTAAACAGGCAAAACTCTCCATACAGTAGTGCCACCCTGTATCCATTGATTACTCTGGTTGGCACAGGGTGGCACTACTGTATGGAGAGTTTTGTCATTTTAATATATTAGTCTACGTTCAAATCCTGCTGTTAGACTAGTTGTATCAGCTTTTTTTTTTCAATTTTCTTTCAATGTTTAGTTTATTGCTATAATATAATGGACAATTCTGGAACTCAAGATCTAAGGATTTCCACTACTCAAACTTTTTATAAACTCCTGAGTGACAAATCGTTCAATTAATAATCTCAGTATCTAGTCAAGTTGCACTCTTTAGTGTCTATATAAACATATTAGATTATAGATAAAGGTGGATATCCACCCTCATTGTATAAAGAGGTTGCCTTGACAACAGATTGAGATTGATTGTTAGTGATATTGGTGTTGTTTAGGTGTTTCCTGTTTTCATGTATATTATATTAATATAACTACATACCATAAATAACATATTTTTCAATAACTAATTAAACATGAACTACCAAATACTAAATAGGTAAATAAACTAATATTTAAATTTATCACAACAATACTTCATTAATATTTGTCTGAAGGTTTGTGATGATGGTATATTATTAGATGTGATATGTTGGAATATTTCTATCATCTATGAGTGAATGTTGAATGTATAGAAAATTTTAAACTTTATTTAAACTTTTGAAAAGTTTAAATAAAGTTTAAAATTTTCTATACATTCAACATTCACTCATAGATGATGGAAATAGTCCAACATATCACATCTAATACTTCATTAATATTTTAGGCAAATTATTCTTTTACTAAACATGTTTTGCATTCAAAATTTCTCCAGGAAATAAATTTAACATTTAAAAAATGAAATTAATAAAAATATTGTAAATTATTACAAAAAAGTTCAATTTTAATGTTTAATCTCTAATGTTTATGTGTTATTATTTCAAATCACTTTTTAGCCTAAAAAATTAAAAGAAAAGGCAGTAATTTTAATTTCAGTCATTTTTTTTTTGTTGTTTTTATTTAATGTGGCTTAATATCAAGTTTTGGAATATTTTTTGAATATTTTTAATGTAAGCTTGTGGTTAAGATCTGTAGAGGTCCCTACTATCACATTTTTATGCGCACATTCTTGAGTTTACAGCTTTAGTAAATATTTCTTACGTAATCAATGTGCATTTAAATAAATTTATAATTACAACTTTAAATTATCGTAATAGATTTCTAAATATAAGATCTTTCCATTGACTCATTGTAAATCGAAAGATTTCATGAGTATTAATGTGTAATCACAAATATGGACTTAATCAGTGAAGTATTGAATAGTTTCATGCTCTCAGATCTAACCACTTCAGCTTCACTTATTTATATAGAAAGTAGGTTGAAGTAAAGAAGGTTCCCCTATTTTCTTCCAAAATGTAAGCTTGTGGTTAAGACCTGTAGAGGTGCCTACTATCGCATTTTTATGTGTACATTCTTGAGGTTACAGTCTTAGTAAGTAGAATGTAATGTAAAAAAAAATAAATCAATATTAATTAGGCATGCTAGAATTTGTATTTAATTTAGAATGAAAATAAATATAACTTGAAGTAAAATGGTCGCAATATTTAGATAAAGAAAATTAAAAGTCAGACAAATAGTTTAATACATTTGAGAAATTGGTTAACTGATGATGAAATTAACAACAAAGAAGTGAGAACGAAAACTGTGTAGGATTCTATTTTGTAAACACTGAAATTAATAAAAATAGTTTCGTAAATATTTGTTGAATATAAGTTTATAAAGAGCAGAATCTGTGATTAAGTGGGAAAAAAGATTGGAACTTAAAGGATGTTAATTTGAAGAGGACAATAAAACTAAATTGCAAAGATAAAAATTGTAGAAATATTGTAAAAAGTAAATGAAAAAAATATTGAGATAATTAAAAAATAGAAATTGTTTAAGGTAGAAAAATTATGAACAGTAAGTTGAACTGAATCTTAAATGATAAATAAAAGGTTTAAACTAAGATAAAAGTTAAGGTGGAGACGCATGAAGATTATGAAGAATTTGAAGAAAAATCACAGAAGTAAAATAAAAAGAATTGATAAAAAAAAAGGGCAAAGTTATGATTGTAGTAAATTTGAAATGCACAGTGCTAAAGTAGAAGAACGATTGAAGAGATTATAAAAGAAACAATGAGAAAAGAAAAAAAGAAATAAACTAATAGATGACTGTAAGAAAAAAAAGTAACTATGAGTGAGAATGAAATAATATAATATTTTTTGCAGCTTATATTACAAATGATCTTAGCTACTTCTTTTTTATTTATTTATGTTTTGTAATATGATTTTAAAAAGTCAAAATGATTCTACCCTATATTAAACAAGATTATATATTTATATATAATAGTTAGTACTTATCTGTCTCTTATAAAAATGACTATTGTTTTAGAATCTAGGTGAAACTTGAATTTCTTTTTTAAATGCCATACAAGTTTACGATTTTTTAAAATCCAGATAGCCAATTCATAATCTATTCACCCATCTTATTATTTATTAATATATTAAAAGCTATAAGTAAATGACTGCTTATGCTTTGGCTGCAAAGCAAAATTATTATGACACGACCTTATATACTGATCTAAACCAAAAATTCATTAGTAATATGATATAGCTTTTATCATTATTGAAAGAAGCATATATATATAATGCTAAATCAAATACACCTACTTAAAATTAAAAAGTATTAGACAAAAGTAAATTAAAAATTCACTAACCAAAAATTACATCCTATAAAACTTCCCACATTTCAAATCAACATTTAAATCATATTTAATATTTAAAAAAAGCAATATTTAGATACTGGTGCTATTAATTTACTTAAAAAATCTTTTTAGTATAAAATATGATTAGGGTGTTGGCTTGGGTTATGTAAAATAATGAAAATACACATGGTTGTTATTCTATGTCATTTTTATACTTGAGAAATCCATCTTTGCAGAGAAACCATTGATAGTGAATTTTTAATGTATTGTTATCTAGTATTTTTCAATTTTGAATAAGTATATTTGATTATTTACATATAACATGGGTGGGAGAAACGATAGAGATAAATTAATAATCCTAT
Organism: Epiperipatus broadwayi; assembly: GCA_028023455.1. NCBI lineage: Eukaryota > Metazoa > Onychophora > Udeonychophora > Euonychophora > Peripatidae > Epiperipatus > Epiperipatus broadwayi. The sequence goes on along the minus strand of JAQFVV010000030.1, from coordinate 4,527,759 downwards.
ATGCTTATATTTATTAAGTTCTATTAAGTTTAAAGTTTAGATCTAGGCTAAAAATGATATATATATAGAGAGAGAAATAGAAAAAATATAATGCAATTTTTTTTAAAGCTATTCAATCAAAACTAATACAAAATTATTCTATCTGAGCAATTTATTCCAGGCGTTTGTTATTGTAATCTCTAGTGATGTTTGTTATTGTCAAAGCGTTTCTATTTTATTCTTGCTAGCATGCAGTAATTTTGAAGTGCTCATGGTAGAGAAAAAAGTTTTACAAAAAACTTAATTTTGTTATTAAATTAGGCATTATTATAACTTTAATTTTTTATGAAAGAAAACAAATATTTAAATTTTTTCTATCATTTGCATATATAAAACCACCAAAACATCACATGACCACTATATGGAAATTTTGCTAATGTTATTTGCATATGTATTTGCATTCGATATTTTCTTCACAGAAGAAAACTCATAGACAATTCTTCTCTATTGAAATTAAACAGATGTATAGAAAGCTGCTATACATAGATATACATGTAAGGATTCTGTCAACTCTTATTTATTTTTGATCAGATATGATCGTGACATCATAGAAATGATTTTTTCGAGTTATCAATTATTTCCCATCTATTGGGAAAAACATAAAAAATGGACCAAGTATATCATAAGGCTGCCATATAGCAAGACAGAACTTTTAGCTGAAGCCAGATCTTTAATATAAGTGATCAATATTCGTATGAGTGCATGAAGAATGTTTTCAGCTTGAAAACAGCAGCTGTTTCCTGATAATGCAGGATTGTTTCCCCTAATGTTTTCATTATTTTTACTTTTATAATTTAATAATTTTTAAATTCAAATAATTAACATTAAAATTCCATTTTAGGAAATCAATTTTCAAAGAGTAACTTTATTTAGTATTAATAGCCTAATAAATAATTAGTTGCGATCTTAAATATAATATACTGTTGTTTTTGTTACCTTTTTTAAAACGTTAAATATTGGATGATTTTTATTAGACATTCATTAGACTAGAAATTATCCACTCAATGAATAATATTTCTGTAGTGAAATTTTCACTTCATCACTCAAGATAGGGACTGGGTTCTATCCACTTTTGACATCTTGTAGAGAGGTGTATCATAAACGTATGACCAAAGATGTGAAAAAAATGTATGACCCCCAAGGTAAACATTTTGTGCTGAAACAGTAATTATTAACAAATAATTTTTTTATAAATATCTTTATTAAATATATATATATAGATAGCAATTGCATCCCTACAGCACTCTCATACAAGGTAGGGACTGACTTTTATCTGTGATGAGTTACACCTTTGATCATATGTTTACGGTACACCTCTCCACACAGAAATATTATTCATTAAATTAAATATTTGACATTTGTGTATAAAATTCTAAAAACAAATGAAGTAGCTTTACTCTGTAAATTTAAATATTATTCAATTCAAAATCACCTTGTATTAAGTATTTAGGTTGATTTAATATGTTCTCCTCTGACTATTGTAAAAGATTGAAAAATATAGTAAGAAACTATCATTTTCTTTCTGTAAAAAAATATGAAAATGGTAGATAGAGGGCAGTTCAATTATAAATTAATATCATTTGGAAATTATCACTTTATTTTATATACTTCCAGTAATATTTATTATGGCTGTAGCTTCAAGAATATACGTGTAAAAATGCGATAGTAGGGACCTCTACAGGTCAGTATAAAATATCGTTATTATATATGTTGCACTTGCTTAGAGCGACTTTGAGTACTGTTATTATATATTTGCTATAATGATATATATTCAGAAATTAATGAACTGTGTCCTAGCATTCTTTTAAGATTTAATTGCAATATAAAGATTAGTTTATAATAACTTTTACCATGGTTATAATATCTTAATTATGAATCTATTAAAATTACTATGCCTACTCATTGTTTTATTTTAATTAAATTACTTTTATTAATTTTATTTGTTACTCAGTGTAACATAGACATTCTACTTCATATTAAATATTTTTAAGTTAACACTATAAAATTAAAAAAAAAAAATAAAGAAAGAAAATATTTTAATTATTAAATTTCTTTCCTATTTATGTTTAAACATAAATTTACTCGCATTAGTATAGTTTATTTATTCAACAATTTCCATTTAAAAGCTTAATTATACTTTAATTGCAGTTATTTCTTAAAACGAATCTTGAATACTAGATACTATCACAACTTTTGTTGAGAACTACACGGCTAATAACAGCAATTATATATTACTTGATTACATTACTGTTGTTAGGAATCACTTTGGAATCAGTAAACATACTTAAGGTATATATGTTTGCATAGTAGATGCAGCTTGTTAATTAAACTGCGTACACAGATATCTGTATCTAACAATTGATAACACGATGTAGCAAGGGATTGGAGAAATTTAAACTTGCATTGCTAACATACTTTTGTTCATTTTTCTCAGACTGTCAGTGTCTAACTACGATGCTTTTTTCTCTAATCACATTGATGTTGTACAACGTATTAGATTACTCTGGACAAACATCATCATACTCATGAAATTTACAGTGAGTGGGAGTACAGTATAATGACAAATATATAAAATCATTTAAAATTATATATTTAAAAGTTATCCAAATTAGAAAAACTATGATAGTCTTCTTGTAGAAAGTGCTTAAACTGTTTTAAACATTGGTGAAACTTGCTATGAATAAGTTGTACGTTTTTGATCCATTTAAAGATATTATATAATATAAAGTTTAACAGTGATGAAATTGACATATATGGTTAAAGAGCAACTAAATTATTTTATAATGAAGCAAGAAACTTATAGAATTGATGCAGAATGTAGAATTCTTAAGATAAATGTAGGGAATTTGAACTCAGACTTGCAAGCCACTTCAACCATCCACATTATCTCACACTACTGATACACATGACCACACACATGCAGAAAAGGTAAATAATCACAAGTGCTGAGCACTGATTGTATATATGAAGGGAGATGATAATCTGAATCAACTGATGAGTGCTGGTTCAGCACAAAATATTTATATTGGTGATTATTTATCATTTCTGCATGTGTGTGGTCATGTGCATCAGTAGTACGAGATAGTGTGGATGGTTGAAGTGGCTTGAAAGTCTGAGTTCAAATCCACTATATTTACAATTGGGCTCCAGGTATAAGAGTGCCTGGTATTCCAAATCTTAATTCTTAAGATACTAAATGGAAAAATCATGTTTATATTAGAAAGGACTTTTTTTAAAAGCAAATGAAAGTAAATTGTCTTTATTTTTTGACTTTATCATATACAGTATTAATATATTGTAAAAAAAAAAAAAAGTGAATATATACATTTGTGAATTCTATTTTATCTTTTTTGTGTTTCACAAATTGAAAATAAATTTTCCTTGGAAAAACAGCATTATGTAAAAACTACACATAATATGTTGAGTTTTTCTATAATAAAAAATAAATGAACACTCTTGTGTTGATAATGTTGTTTTTTTTTTTTGGGGGGGGGGGGATAAAATTATTATAATACTAGGCAAACAAACTTATTACAAATAGAAATGCAACTAAATTACTTCTATGTCTCCCAACATTACTATAATTAAAAATGCACAAAGTATTTGTTTTTATTATCTCTGATGCTGCGAGTCACAGCAGGTATGTTTTAAAATTAGTTGTCTTTCTGCTTATAATAAATCCATCTGGTTAGTCTTATGCATTAAAGGCTAATTTGTTATATTTTGAAGTTTTTATACAGTTATTAAAATTATTAGTAATGTTACCCTATCAATTTAAATTTGAAAGTTTAACAACTGTGCCTTCATAAAATTCTTGTCTGGTTTTAAATATTTTCTCTTATTGTTACAATATAATAAGTGCATTAGAGATCATCAATTAATTTTTTACTAACTGCATTGATCCCATTTAACTTTTATAAAACTGAAATTAATTTCATTCTTTGTTTCTCTCTCTTTATTTTATATATATATTTCATAATATAGCCAGAATGCTTGCATGGTCAGACTACTTTATTTCTAAATGGATCCTGAACTATGATAATAATCCCACAGCCAAAGAAATGAGATAATGAAATTGTGGATACATATTTTCATTTGGTATTACCATTTTTATCTTTTGTTCCAGATGCATATTCATTAATCAACCTTGTTTTGTTATTTTTCCTTTTCTATGTGTCACATTAAACAAACAGAAAACATCTATCTACTCAAACTATTGCTTAGAAGATCAGACCATCATTTGTCCATCAAGAGAATCAATCTCAACCTGCAATTCTAAAATATATAAGAACTCACTATTGACCTCAAGATAAACAATACAAGCATGGGCATCACTAGAGTTACTTCAATTTTCACACAATAAAACAGCAATAACCTAAACAAACTGATGAATAAAGGTTAGTTTATGAAATGTAAATATGGTGAGAAAAAGTGGCCTGAGTTTATGCACTTGTGGATAGTTGTGATCTGGTGAAGTTGGAATAAGGAATACATCAGTAAAAAACAAAAAAAAATTGAATATATATAGATTGAATTCTTGAAATTTTTATGCAATTAAAAGCATCATTTTTAATTATTTGAAATGACTGTTCAAAATATTCTGTAGTAATCTCAATGCATTTTAAATATATTTTCTGCCAAAATGATAACTTAACATTTATCTAGACATGAATATAATTAGCTGTATTTTTATATTGGACTATTTCCATTATCTAATATGTGTGTTGAATGTCTTTAGAAAAGTTTAATTTTTAGTTAAATATTCCAAATGCATTCAACTGTTAGTAATATCACAGCAAACAGGTTAGTATATGCACCAACTGTTAGTAATATCACAGCAAACAAATGTTAATAATATCACAGCAAACAGGTTAGTATATGCACTAACTGTTAGTAATATCACAGCAAACAGGTTAGTTAGTGCATATACTAACCTGTTTGCTGTGATATTATTAACATTTGTTTGCTGTGATATTACTAACAGTTGGTGCATATACTAACCTGTTTGCTGTGATATTACTAACAGTTGAATGCATTTGGAATATTTAACTAAAAATTAAACTTTTCTAAAGACATTCAACACACATATTAGATAATGGAAATAGTCCAATATAAAAATACAGCTAGAACACCATCATCACAAACCTTCAGAAAAACACAATGAATATAATTAATTTAATTCATTTTTGGAGGATTTTCAATAGATCAGCTTTTATATTAAATTGTTAAAGACATATCATATACACATTTACAGTTATCCAATGCAAACCTCTGTAATACTTATATTCATGAGATATATACAATATCCTTTAGAAATTTTTGAAAATAGAAGGGTGTAAAATCAATTTATCTTTGTGGATACTTTAACTTCATCTTTGTTTTGTCAATCATTCAAGAGTATTCTCCCCAAAACATGATTGAGTGAAGTCATTATGTTCTTAAGTTTGAATGTACTTTTGGAAGTGGTATTTTTATTATTAAATGCTTTTATTGATGTTGGAAAATCTGTTTGCTAATTAACTTTTGAACTTCTTTATATTAGAATGAAATTTAAAAATTGAGTTTTAATATATTTAAATTCAATAGAATTGCTGGAAAATTGATATATAACTAAATTATATCACCCTAATCCATTTAAAACACTTATCTTTTTAGTATTCCAACTAGTTTAATAGATATGGAACAGATGGCAGGCAAAATATGAAAAATATTCAATAATTTCATGTTTTGCAGTTAACAATTATTTTTAGAATATTCATTTGTTTTAAATAAGGATCATAAGAGGGCAGTTTAAACATTTTTTCTTTTAATTTAATAACATTTTTAAAACAATTTTAAACTCTTAATGTACATATCATATTTAGTATGTGAACATAGTTATATATGTATAATAAATCAGTGACTAAGTGTTCTATTTAAAACAGTTTCTATTTAAAAAAAAAATATTTTTTTTAAAAAAAAGCCAATTAGAAAAATCGCATTATTAAAAACAATCACTAAAAGTTGAAAAGATTTTGATTTGTTTTTAGCATTTTTTTAAAAACACAATTGTTTTAAAATAAAAATAAATCTATCAATTTAAATAGTAAACTTATTAATTTATTATACATATATAATTGTGTACACCTACTAAATATATATATATATTATAATGGTCAGGGTAAAGGTGGAATCTCATCATATCTGCTGTACAGGGTACCACCAGGCTATTGGAACCTGAAAATTTTATATAGTAGGCAGATACGCAAGTTAAAAATCCAACTTTTATTTTATTGACCATTAGCCCTTGCCACTAGCTCATGGAGTAGCAGAGATTTAAAACATATTTATTAAAATGTTTTTAATGAAAATTAAAAAAAAAAAAAACTAGATCACTGCCAGTACTAATAACACAAAAGATTTTATTCACATATATATAGATGACAACAAACAAACTTAAAAAATAATTACTATAAAAAAAATTATCCTCTATGTTTCATTATTATTATTATTATTATTATTATTATTATTATTATTATTATTATTATTATTATTATTATTATTATTATTATTATTATTATTATTATTATTATTATTATTATTATTATTATTATTATTATTATTATTATTATTATTTAACTTTAATTTTTAATCTTAAAATGTTGAGCATAGATAGTCCACCTAGACAACACACTTAAAAGATTTGCAAATCATTTGATTCCAGGCTAAAAGTCTGCAGCCACACCAATGCTCGCTTCCTGATATATATCCGCAACCAATGCAATGTAAACATATTAGCATAAAACCATGCTGACAAGAATGTGCATCTGACAGTGTGATATTATTTGAAGAACATAACCTTTATCCAGTACAGGAATGTGCGTCTGTCTGGCAAAGGAATCATGCATATAAAAAATAAAGAAAATGATATGTATGGGTGGGAGAGCGATCTATCTTGCTGACTTATAGTTCTGATCCATAGAGCTGAAAGAGGTCAATGTCATGGGAAGTACTCCACATTTATTTCAATGCCATGACTACATCTTTGGGATCATGCATTCAGTTGGGCACATTGCCCTGTATGCTAACACACTTCACATTACATTCACATAAATATCCATATAGCCCTCCACCAGCATTGACACAACTATAAAACAAATAGTCTGAAATCAAAACCCCTTTAAACTAACATATACTTAAATGAGTCTAAGCTGCCATCTACACCCAACTTATATTTAAGACAATTTACTAATTAAATTAATTACAAAAAAAATATTTAGTTTAGGGTTTTTAACTTATTTTAAAATCATGCATTGCATTCAACTTGTTTTTACATCAAATAATATATTTGACCTATTTTTAAAATCTAATAATGCACAAATAATGATACGTGTTTGATTTTATCTTTAAATTTATTTTTGCAATCACAAACTCCTGCCCTATTACAAACAGATCTTATACTAAGCATAAATAAAAAAAATATAGTACATATTTTAAAAAGATTACATTTAAACTTTAGATAAGACTTTTAAAATTGCCAAGTTTATAAAAAATAAAGTTCAGGTTTGATCAGGAGAGAAAGTCTATAGTTCATATTTAAAGGAAAATAAAGTTCAAAGATTTTAAATTAAAGAGAGTTTATATTTCATTTTTATCATTTATAATTTATACTTTTCTTTCTCCAGGCTCTTAGTTTGCAATGAAGATCTGAGTTTACGCAAGGACCATTTCTTGCGGACGATGACAATTTATGAAAATTTAGATGATTTCTGAAGATGGTACCAATGGTTCGATCCTGGGATCTGTGGGGATGAAAGCTGCCTTTGGCCAGCCAAACCAAAGGAAGCGCAATAAAATAGATTACATTTTTGGTAATGGCGACAATAACTTTTTAAATTTTTTCACTTTTCAGCAATGACAAATGAATTCAAAATTCTAATTTTCTAATTCCTTATTTCTTTTGAATTTTTCCTTTTATAGTCCTGAAGGTCTTATCTAGGAATGCACAGATCCATCTAACATATTAAGTAGATTTTCCTTTGTGATCTGTGTATATATCTTGGGCTGGAAAAGCAAGCCTTTTGTTTCTATTTCTCGACTCTTATCTATTTTGTAATAATTTTTTTTAATGGTCATTTTGCCCTAAGGATCTGTTTGTAATTTTATTTTTGTTAAAAACACTCTTCGTTATTTTTAAAATTAAAAGGTTTTTATTATATTTATTAAAAGATTAGAATCTTTGTTTCAATTCTATAATTTTTTTAAGCTTATTTATTTCAATATTTAAATGAAACTTACTAATAACTTAATAATTCATTATTTGTGCATTTTGAATGTCTGTGTTTTTAATTCCTTATTAGATATTTACAAAAAAAAATTTAAGTACTAAAATTTAAATGTAACGTATATATATCCCGTTACAATATATTAATTAATTAAGTCAGTTCCTATTTTTTATAACAAGTTCTAATGATACATATATCAACTATAAGTATTTAGCCAATTTAAAGTACAACATAGTTTTACATTTTCATTTACTGTGTCAATATTAAAAACTTAAAAATAATAGAGATAAATGGTTTTTTATATTAAATGCTTTTATCTGACTGTGCACTAAAAAGAAATAAAATAATTGTTTCCTCAACAACAATTGGAATTACTAGATTTAACTTGAAATAAAAACACGAGGAATCCAGAAATTAATTAAGTCATTCCTTGCTATAAAAAAACAGGGATTATCTTAATTAATTTCTGAACCCCCCCCCCCATGTTTTTATTTCAACTTAAATCTAAAAACTCCAATTGTAGTTGAAGAACAATTATTTTATTTCTTTTTAGTACACAGACAATAAAAGCATTTAATATAAAAAAATTGACTCTCTGATGGATTAATCACACCAGTCACTTGGTTACCATGACAATGTTGTCATGCAAAAAACGTCGATGCCTACCGGAAGGGAATTCGGTAAGTGAAAAACGTCATCGGTTGAATTATACACAAGTACCAAAATAAATAAAACATCATATGACATTAACTCTCTAGATCAAATCTTCATACAGAATCTGCAATACAGTTAATACATTTTCAAAAAATGTTAAGATAGTAAATATCATTGCAAATCAATATACAGATTTCAGCATATTGTAATTTTTTATATATATTTGTCTGAATCTCTATTAAATAAAAATATTTCCGTATTCATACCTTGATGTTTATTATTTTTATTCACTCTAAAATGTGAAATAGAATATCATTTTGATAATAGTATGGGATTTGGAAATAACTTTGTGATTTTAAAAACATTATATGTCCATATACCAGTATTTCATTGTATTACTAATAAGTGCTTCTCCAAATAATGTTTGTATTTTTAGTGATAGTTTTCTGGTAATGGTGATAAGTTTCCTAATATTCATTATATTATTAATAACTAGTTCTTGGTCAGTCATTGTTTTCAAATTTACATAAAGGTCTTTTGCTTTTATTGTTCTATGATTATATATACTATACACCAACACACACACATATATAAATAAATACCCATTAAATTGCATAATTAACATCATAAATAATAACAGCATGTAATATTAATAAATTTCTATTAACTAATATTATATGTTATTATACTGTTTATTATAATTAAATTTATTATATTTATATATAGGATTTAATTTCTTTATGTACTATATCATCATCATCATTATCAACCATTATCAATCCACTGCAGGATGAAGGTCTCTCCAAGTTTAATCCATCTTCTCTGATCTTTAGCTTCTCTTCTCCACATCATCCCTACACATTTTCTTATTTCATCCATCCATCTTACATGTGGTCTCCTTCTGGGTCTTTTACAATCTCTTGGAATCCAGTTTAAAATTTCAATTGTCCATCTATTATCATCTCTTCTAGCAATATGTCCAGCCCAACTCCACTTCAATCTTTTAATTTTTTCAATGAGGTCAGTAACACCTGTTTGTTCTCTTACCCATACATTGCGTTTTCGATCTCTTCTTGTTACTCCCAACATACATCTCTCCATACTTCTTTGAGTGGTCTGAAGTCTCTGTATTGATCTTCTATTAAGTGTCCAAGTCTCAGATCCATAAGTAAGAACTGGTAAAACACATTTGTTAAAAACCTTTCTTTTCAAACACATAGGCATATTTCCTTTTAATATCAAGTTATTTCTACCAAAAGCACTCCAACCAAGTTTAATTCTATGATTAATTTCCTCTATTATGTTTCCATCTGTATTAATAATCTGACCAAGGTATTTGTAACTCTTAACTTCTTCTAATTCATCATAATCAATCTTTATTTTCATATTTTGAGCAAATCGATTAAACATTACTTTAGTCTTTTTAACATTTATCTTTAGTCCTACTTTCCTACTTTCATCTGATAACTCCTGCAACATTTCCTGCAGCTCGGAAGCATTATTTGCAAAAACAACTACATCATCTGCGAAATCTAAATGACTTAAATAATCTCCATTTACTTTCACTCCTTTAGTTTCCCATTTTAATCCACAAAATACTTCTTGCAGCACTGCTGTAAAAAGTTTTGGAGATATGGAGTCACCTTGTCTTACACCCTTCTCAATGTTGACTTTCCCAGTATCATTATGTAATCTAATTGTTGCTGTTGCATTTTTATAAATATTCTTTAAAATATGACAATATCCTGGATCTATACCTTGATGATCCAATGCTTTAATCACTGAAGAAATGTTTATAGAATCAAATGCCTTTTCATAATCTACAAATCCAAAACATAATGACAACTCATATTCATTTGTCCTTTCTATAACTTCTCTCAATACTTGAATATGATCTACTGTACTAAAACCACTTTTAAATCCAGCTTGTTCTCTTGGTTGGTGAAAATCCAAGGTTCTCTGTAGACGAGTTGTAATTATCTTGGTAAAAATTTTATATAAAACTGATAAAAGGCTGATAGGTCTGTAATTTCTAATATCTTCTTTATCACCTTTTTTAAATATTAATATTATTACTGCATTCTTCCAATCATCCGGTACATCTTTATCATTTAGACATTTGGTATATAACTTTGCTAATATTTTTTCTGTTTCTTCACCTGCTTCTTTTAATATATCAATTATAATTCCATCATTACCTGAGCCTTTCCTTTTTTCATACATTTAATTGCATTTCTCACTTCTTCATTTAAAATTCTGGGCAATTCGAAGATGTAATAGATATAGGAGGTACTTGTTCTTTATTACTATATAATTCTTGATAAAAATCTTCTACCAATTTCATAATGTCATCCCTCTTTTTAGTAATAATTCCATCTTTTTTCCTTATTGCAGATATAAATTCTCCTACCAATACCAAAATGTTGTTTTACATTCTTAAGACTTTTATTTTCTTCTACAGCTTTTCTTGCTAGTTCACAGTTATACTTTCTTATATCATTTTCAACTCTTTTCCGCACCATTTTACAAAATTCGAGATATTCAATTCTTTTTAATGCATCAGTCTTGCATATCTTCAGAGTCCTCCTTGTCTTCATAAGTTCTCTAGTCTCAGTAGAAATTTTATTAGTCAATTGCTGCTTTTTTCTACCAGCTATCTTTGTTGCAGTTTTTAAAAGTGTATCAGTTATTTTCATATTAATTTCATTCAAATCTGAATCATGTTCAAAATCTACTAATACTTATATATTTTGTTATATTAATTAAATTTTTGTAGAGAGTTTAGTCTGAAGATATTATATTAATACACATTTTGGAATCTTAAACACTTTTTTAAAACTATAGTTCATAATAACATATTCTTTTTTTTCCATGTGTCATAGCATCGGCCAGGAGGCGACCCCGCAACAACCGTCTGCAACCAACTGCTTGCTTGCAAGACAACTGTGCTGACCTCTCGGCTAACAACACTTGACATATTCTTTTTTTTTTTGTTTGATTAAAAGACACTTATAAATAAGTATATAAAATTTGCAACTATTTGCATATATACATTAGTTTCAACAATAAATTTATAATATTTTTTATATAAGAAGTTTGCGAATACATTTTTATATGCGATGTAGTTGAAATTTTGTAATACTGAATCTATTATGAAATTAAAAATTATCTAGTATTTTGTCAATAAAATAAAATGAATGGTTGTAAAGATAATTTGCTCATTAGCTCAAATGATATTTGAATTCAAATTGTTAAAGTAACAACAGTTTTCATGTTTAAAAAAAAGGGGCTAGACTGTTTTCTTTTTCTTTTTTCTCAGTCAAGAATTTGAAACTTTTGTTATCAGAAACTTAAGACTGAGCTAGTTATTTATTATATTAGAGTAGTGCTATTTACGTTTAATGTATGGTAATAAATTATTTTTCACCAGGCAGATATTATATAACCAATTGTGTAAGAGGAATGTATTACAATTTTGAAATGTTAAATCTGGCAATTAAACCATTAAACATTACATCATCACCATTTCTTATGCTTTCTCATAACTGTTATTAAACAGGCAAAATCTCCATACCGTAGTGCCACTCAGTGCAAGCCACTAGGTGCAGTGCTCTCAGATCCAAGACTCCCCACTGACAGAAGCCCCAAGCTAGAAACTAGTCTGGGGATATTGGTTGAGTAGGTATTAGATAGAGATGTTATGCACAAGCCTTCTGGCATCCATTGATTACTCTGGTTGGCACAGGGTGGCACTACTGTATGGAGAGTTTTGCCTGTTTTAAATATTGCAATTATGATTACTTTTATACATCATATATTATTAATGCTTGCTTAACATCTTTTATGCCTTATAGTTCTGATCTTTCAGAATTGACTTTAAATCTTAGAAATTGTGAAAATATTATTGAGGGTTTTATTTGTAATTTGCAAGTTGTATTCATTTTCAATACTTATATTACAGCTCTTACTCATATAACCATTTATAATAATGTCACAGTGATTTTTATACTTCTATACCTTTTTAAAGGCATATACTTTGCAATAAGCAATGAATAAAGTTATATTTTTTGTCTTAAATTTTAAAAGATTAAATTCTTGACTTAAAATTACTTTCTAAGTGCAGATGAAGTACTAATAAGCATAAAGAATTTGGAGTTAAATCACAAATTGCGATGAAATATACTTATTTGAAAAAATGGCAGAGTTGCAAGACAGAGATCCTTTTAAATATTGCTGTCAGCAGTTCTTTTTTGGATCCATGTTTTTTCTGAAAAATTAAGTGATATTTGGTGAATCAGATGAAACAAGAAAAAAGACATCCCAGATTTAGATCTAATGGCAAAAAAAAGCAGTAATATTTGATTAGAATTTTCCATGCTAGTATATTTATAAGTACTTATTAATTGTCATTAAGGAAAACCTCATACAGTAAATTTACTATTTGTGGAACTAATAATTAATGTAGTTCTTTACTGTTCTTTATAGTTTGTTTTAATTAGATCCATGCATAATTTCAATACTTGTTAAAATTTCACTATTATATGATTAATAAAACCTAATACATTTTATGACTTGAGTCTTTCAGCTTGCAACTAGAAACAGTAACACTTTTTCCAGCCCAGTACCATCTTCTGTAGCTTTACAAGTCGGTACTGCAATATCATCCCAGACTAATTTCTGATCTATGCCTTAATAAGAACATAGGATTCTAAGCTGAAACCAATGAAATTGATTAATTTTGATTCAAAATCTTATTTTTTTTAAATTTCACACTATTAGCTTGATAATAAGTGGTTAAAGATAACTTCCTGAACATTATTTTTGACTTTAAATCTCAAGTTTTCATTAATAAAACCAAAAGCTAGAAAAAATGGTCTGACAATAAGGATTATATTGGATTATCATCTGGTAACCATTGATTATTCAGTTTTACAAAAGATGATGTTAAATTAGAGAAAGGAAATATGCTTATATTTATGGACAAGTTACCACATTTGATATTTAGAATATAAAAACTGATATCCATAATTATGTCAGCTGAATACAATTATTTTCTGCTTTTAGTATTCATATATTCTAATTAAAATCTGGTATAGAACGTGAAGAATAAAAGGTATCAAATTGATGTGTTCTGATCTTGATATAATTTAACACAAGCTTTTATTATCTATTTCTTCATCTATATTCACAATTTATTTATTCTTCATTACATTAATCTGGAAAATATGTCGCCTTTCCTCATCTATTATTTTTCCCCCAAATATCACCTTCTTTGTATTTATACTTTATATGCAACATAGAACAAAGCTGGAGACCTGCATACATTGACTGTACATCTGCACTTTTCAATTTTGATATATTCTGCATTTAGTCATAAAATGCTTTGATATATATATATAACTCATAATGTTTTGACTGCAAAAGATAATGGTTATGAGGAAAAAACATGACAGACTTTGTAGAAAAATATCCAAAAAGTTTTATGATTAAATCCTCAAGAATTAGATAATATATAAAGTAGTGAATTTTGAAATGGCAGATTTTTGATGTCTACAATTTTCCATAGTCTTATGTAGTTTAGCAAAATATGTTTTATTAAAATGAGATATGGATTTGTTTCTTTATATATAAAATAATACTGCCTGTTTAAAATATACTATAATAACAATTGTAAATGTAGGGGATTTGAACTCAGACTTTCAAGCCACCTTCAACTATCCACACTATCTCATACCATTGATATACATGATCACACACATGCAGAAAAGATAAATTATCACCAATATATGTATTTCATGCTGAACCAGTACTCATCAGTTGGTCCAGATTATCATCTCCCATATATATAGATAATCAGTGCTCAGTTTATATGAAGATAGCAAATCTTCATACTTTCATGGACAGGCTTCAATCTGATGAGTGCTGGTTCAGCAAGAAATACATATATTGGTGATTATTTATCTTTTCTACATGTGTATGGTCATGTGTATTAATAGTATGAGATAGTGTGAATAGTGGAATAGTGCTTGAAAGTCTGAGTTCAAATCCCCTATATTTGCAATTAAGTTTCAGATATAAAAATGCCTATACTTCAAATCTTATAATAACAATTTTAAATTATAAAAACAGTAAATAATAAACAATAATAACATAAAAAACTTAAGCAAAATAATTTAGTTGTTAATTATTATAACAAAATAATATAAATATCAATTTATAATAGCGATTACAAAAAAATATATATTTATAATAATACAGAAAAGTATTTTCCTTTGCGTAATTTTATGCTCTTTTCTATGTTAAACAATGAAAAGAGGATGAAATTATGTGTTAAAAATACTTTTCTGTATAATTAATGTATATGTAATCACTATTATATATTAATATTAATATTACTTTAACTATATGGAAAAAAACAGCCTATTGAATTTTCTTTATTTCTATTTTTGATGAAATTATTATAATATAATTGAAAATACTTCTGTTTAAATTTGTATATTATCACTCTATTATTTCTTGTTATTATAATTTAAAATTGTTATATATATATATGAGTGTGTGTGTGTGTTAAAACAAAACTTTTTATGGGTAATATATTTAAAAGGTATATTTGTTAGGTTCTTCCATGTGAAATTAACACTAATGTTTCATTGGTATTTCAAATAGTTCATGCATGTTACTATCTGAATTTTAAAAAAAATTAAAATATTGTAGACACTATAAGAAAAAAGTTTTTTTTTATTTATTTAATAACTATCACACATGTGAAGTAAGATTAAATGAGTAATTATTAAAAAAGAATGTCACAAATGTGAAGTGGGGGTAATAGTTGATGAATAATCTGAAATGTAAATAAATGGTTCTTTTTATAAATGAGTTGTAAAAAATTTTCTCAAATAAAAGAAAATTTAGATATATTGTCATGTTTGCAATCCAGTTTATTTTGATGTTTTCTTTGATTTTATTTTGATGGAGAATGTCACATCTGGATAAGCTCTTGGTATTAGGGGGGGGGGAACTTCAATAATAATTACAGGTTATGTTATCATGTAAAAAACATATTTTGAAATGCTAATACATGAAAGCTATATGTATTTCTAATCAAACAATTAGAAGCATTCTTTCTAAAGCTAAGGATTCACTGTTTTTTTTGAAGTCTTATAAAGTCCCATGTTGAGTTCGTGGAGTCTTTTACATGAATATAAGTGACCACATCAGTGCTAGAAGAGATGAACATGGGTAAAACAACACTCATTATTATTAGCACTCTTCCTAATGCTATGAATTCTAGATGCAATATATATTTTTCTAACAGCAAGATTCTATTCAGATGTGACACTATTAAAACAAAAATCAGAGAGGACATTAAGAGGCTGGATTGTATAAATAAATATGATAAAAGACCTAAGTTATCCCCCAGTTAGAAAAACTTTTTAGAGTTCATTGTTTAAAACTATTGTTAATTTTTATATTTCAAATTATTCATCTATTATCTATCAATCCTACTTCACATTTTTAATAAGTTTTTGAATGGACAGTCAGATAATCTTATTTACAAATGTGATGGATTCTAATTTTTTAAAAAAGGGTTACTTGTAGGACATCAATAATATTTTTAAAATAATTTTTTATGCAAAAAATGGCAGGGGTGTAAGTAACATTAGCGAAATCATATACAAATAAACCCAAAAATACCTTTTAAATTTATATTGTACTATTTTGTAATATATATATTGTGCCCTTATACTTAGTGCAGATAATTTAAGTAGGATTTGAAATACAGCTATTTTTAAAAAAAATTAAATTTATGTTATTTTCTAATATGTAATTATGATTTTATAGGTAGTATGAATTCAAAGTCAGTAAATAGAAGCCTGTAAAGATGTATTAAATAGCTTAAAGTTATTTTAATCTAAGTGACAAAACAATATAATATATTGTTCAAAAGATAAAATTAATTTTATTTATTATATTCAATAGATATTATAACAATATAATAGTTTAAATCTAGTAATAAATATTATATATAATGTGTTTAAAATTATTATTTTATTTAAAATATTTATATAATAAATAATTTAATATTCGTCTGGAATGTTCTGAAAGTGTCACATGATTAAAGATGGTTGTGGTGTGTGAGCTTTCAAGACTTAGGAAAATAAACTTTGATTTCTAGCTTATTAATAAAATTAGATACATTGTAAATGTCACAAAAATAAGTATGAAGATAATGTTTTAAAAAAGTAACAGTTAAAATTATTATAGTTGTTTAAATATATTTGGTTTTAAAATTAATATTTTGAAGTCATTAAAATATTTAAATTGTTTTAATAAAGATATTTGATATTTTAATACAAGTATTTAATATTTAAAGTATTGAATAATTTGGGATACTTTAAAGATGATGACTCATAGTTTTAAAACTTAATTTTAAAGATGAAATTAATTTAGTTTATGTAAATGAGCAAGTGTTTTAAAAGCAGAATTAACCAATGAAATCACTAGATTAAATCAGTACAAAAGGAGAGGTTCAATCAAGTCTAGACAGTACAGTGTGTGAAAAAGTGTAATACAGTTTAGTGTGTGATTTATAATTCATATTTTTTTGTCTAATTGTAACAGCAGTAATTTTTATAATTATTATTATTTTCTATTCAAAGTTTTAAAAGTATAATTTAATAATTGTTTTAAATAATGATAGAATAACCACCAGTAGTTCCCTATCAGAAAATTTTACTTGAAGCTTGATTTAACACTACAATGATTTTTATGAAAGACAATAATAGTCATTTAAGTGTTGGGACAATGTGCACCAAATGCTGATTTAACCATAGGACCAGAGGAGACTTTGTGTTCCATAAGGAATTTGAATTGTATATAATTAATGTATACAGGTAGAATGAACAGTTATCTTTAATAACTCTGTCTTGTTATAACAAATCTAATTTTTCAAGGAAATTTAAGTTAACAAATAGGAAAAGAATATTTATGAAAAATCATTCTCATAGTATTACTAAGTTCAAAAAAAGAAAAATTAATATTTTGTATTTAAATTAAAAGCTAAGTTAGAGATTTTTTTATGATGTGCAAAAATAATTGTTACATGAATGCAGATGGGACATCTTATATTTAATTTATCTTTAATGCTTAATTTAAATGGAGTTTATATCTGAAAATGATACATTTTAAAAAAATTTGAAAGACTGTTTTATGCTTTTGAAAAAGATTTATTTACAGTAAAACCAATAAACAAACTATATGTTTTGAAATGACTTTTTATCTAAAATAAAGTAATTATAATGCATCTGTTTTAAAGATTTATATTATACAATTTATTTAATGCTTGGATGATAAAGCTGTCAAGTTACCTAAAATATAACTAAATGAAGTATATGCATTTTAAATAATAAAAGCCTTGAATATTTTTTAAAAAAATACTTATCTTTAGTTAACAAAATATGGATGTCTGCTAAAAAAATATGACAAATGGATACATATTTATAATATTCTACTAATGTTTTGCTGATGGAAATATAGATATTATATGTGTTATAATTATCGCAATATGTTGTGATATATATATAACTGATGGTATTAATATGAAATATGTACATATAAGATATTTTTTACGTAAAAATTGATCCTTAATTATTGTTTTATTGAAATATTGTGTGCCTGGATAAATATTCAGAAAAAAGACAAATAAATATTTATCTTCCCTTGATGACCAATATTTTTCCCAGATTCTGCAGGAATTAATTTAGTTAGTTATACATTTCATTGAATGATGTCGGGAAAGAATAACTTTTGTTAATAACTGTCTACCCATAACTAGGCAATGGAGAAAATTTTTTGAAAAGCATTGAAGAAAGACTTTTTCGTAACTTTTAAATTTTTCTCATTATTTTCATT
This sequence comes from Epiperipatus broadwayi, assembly GCA_028023455.1. NCBI lineage: Eukaryota > Metazoa > Onychophora > Udeonychophora > Euonychophora > Peripatidae > Epiperipatus > Epiperipatus broadwayi. The sequence continues at coordinate 4,508,890 of JAQFVV010000030.1, read as the reverse complement.
TAATGCTAGCATTTTAAAAATAATGTTTTAAATAATCTGTTTATTATAATGTATTTTTTTAAATTTAATCTTAAGACAGATTAGTTTTTTATATTAAATAAAGAAAAATGGGTTTTTCAGAAATTAATTTTCTGACAGATAATTAATAATTATTACTTGTTTGGATGAATGGTCAAGAAGAAGTGGATTGCCATTCATGGTTCCAATAATTGTTGGGATTATAGGTAATTTTATTTATTATTTATATTGCATTGTTTGATATTTTTAAAATATATTTCAAAATTAGTATTTTTTTATTAGTATTTTATTATTATTATTATTATTATTATTATTATTATTATTATTATTATTATTATTATTATTATTATTATTATTATTATTATTATTATTATTATTATTATTATTATTATTATTATTATTATTATTATTATTATTATTATTATTATTATTATTATTATTATTATTATTATTATTATTATGTGTCATATTGCTTGAATATTTAAAAGCTGAATGAATCATTTATATAATTATTATCAGATGTATTATAAAAAATGAATGCAAGTGAATGCCTTAAAATATCCAAGGATATTTTAAAACATTTGTTTATCATAAATGCTTGAATATGCATTTTAATTGATCTTTAAATTATATAATGTAACAACAAATGAATAAATTTATAATAACAATGTATGTTGTTGTCAAGATCATTTGTGCTTGAAAAAACTTTTAAAACCATCTTGAAATGAATTTTATATCTTTGTTATTTTCTAGTAAAGTGGTTTGGAAATTATTTTGTAATGTGACTTGTCTATTTTATAATGTTAATAGAGTTATTTAGTATGTGGAAGATATAGGATGGTCATCAGGAGAGTAATTGTTATATGAAATCCTAGATGTTTAGGGATATGTTTGAAAGGATGTTATGTGTGAGCTATATTGTCACACTTTGAATTCATTAAATGTACAGGTATCAAAGGATTGTATAGTATTGTTCCATGGACAGTGCATTCATTTATAGTCAATAAGAGCTGAAAGCCATGACATGAATTTTAGATGCCTGATAAATACAGACCTTTTATTTTTAGCACTATCCATAATGATGTTTTTCTTACTCATTTGAATTATTATTGTTATTATTCCATATCCCACACTATAATCGCTATCTATCACCACTGGAATAACATAGTATAGTTTTTAAAAGATGGTAAAGTAATGGCTAAACTGTTAAAAGCTTGTAGTTTATGCAAGACAAGATGAGATATATAAAAATTTCTATAACAAATGATATTGGAATATTATCATATTATAAAAGTAGTATAGGAATGAGTAATATTCCCATAAATATTATAAATATTAGTGATCATTAAACTCAAATAAATGCATATTTGAATTGGAATGAAGGAGAGAATAATGAAAGAAGGATTTGAATGCTATGATGAATATAAAATATAAAAAATGAAAAATAAAATATCAAACAATATAATTTATTAATGTTTTTTTTTTTTTAAATTTGCTATAAAGAATATAAATCTATTTAAAATAGAGAAAACTCATGAAGTTTTATTTTAAGTATTTTTCCATAAGTAGTTAATTTACCAAAGGAGGTATTAATATTTGTCTTTATTTAATTTTTTTGGTATTAGAATATCGGAGTATAAAATATCAAAACTCTATCCATACAGTAGTGCCACTCAAAGCAAGACAGAGTAATCAATGGATGCCAGAAGGCTTGTACATAAAATCCCTATCTAGTGCCTACTCATCCAATATCCTGAAACTAGTTTCTGGCTTGTGGCCTTCATCAGTGAGAAGCCTTGGATCTGAGAGCACTGCACCTAGATCTTAGGATCTAATGCAATCCTCCAGAAGCCACCTTTTATCTCGACTTTAACTACAAAACACCAAAATGTATGGGTACTGACCAGGGTTCAGACCCACATGACTATATAAGCTACTGAGTTTAGATTGAAAATATTGTTTTCAATTTTATTTTCATAGTTTTGTAGATAAGTAGAGATAAAAGGTGGCTGCTGGAGGGTTGCATTAGATCCTAATATCTAGATGCATTGCTCTCAGATCCAAAGCTCCTCACTGACGAAGGCCACAAGCCAGAAACTAGTCTGGAGATATTGAATGAGTAGGCACTAGATAGGATTTTATGCACTAAGCCTTCTGGCATCCATTGATTACTCTGGTAGGCACTGAGTGGCACTACTGTAATGAGAGTTTTGCCTGTTTTAGATTTAATGTTCAGAATCATTAGGGTATCCTAGTTGCTTATTGTCATTATTATTTTTGTAAGGGTAGTTAGATATTATGTAAAATCTCTCATCATATTTAACTACAGGGTCTTAATTAATGTGTTTCATTATTAGTCTTAGAAATGAACCTGAGATTATTTTTAAAAGAATTGTAAAATTTGTATTAAAAGATGATGATTAAAAATTATCAGTTGATGTTAAATTTTCAATTAGTATTTTTATTAAAGCAGTCGTAATTAATTTATTGTTATTTCTATAATAAATTTGTAAATCATATGTTAGGATTATTATATGTAAGTATAGGGGATTTGAACTCAGATTTTCAAGCACCCTTCAAACTATCCACACTATCTCATACAACTGATACACATGACCATACACATGTAGAAAAGATAAATAATCACCAATATACATATTTTGTGCTAAACCAGCACTCATCAGTTGGTCCAGATTATCATCTACACACATATATAATCAGTGCTCAGTTTATATTAAGATAGAAAATATTCATACTTTAATGGACAGGCTTCAATTCACACCAACCTTTAATTTTTTAGCCATCCATATCATTGAAAATCTGATGAAAACCCAAATCCCATACTGATGCCAATATTATTGCCATGCCCATATTGACCTCAAGTCATTATGACCCCTCATGTATAGGACCTTATCTATTTAAATACATAGAAGGGGGATGGACAGGATACAAGCTTGAGGTGTAAATATTTGAAAACCAGGCACTCTTCACAAACCTGGGAGCTTAATTGTAAGTATAGGGGATTTGAATTCAGATTTTCAAGCACCCTTCAACTATCCACACTATCTCATACAACTGATACACATGACCACACACATGTAGAAAAGACAAATAATCAGCACTCATCAGTTGGTCCAGATTATCATCTCACACACACACACATATATAATCAGTGCTCAGTTTATATTAAAATAGCAAACCTTCATACTTTAATGGACAGGCTTTAATCCACACCAACCTCCAACTTTATATGTGTGTTTAAAGACATGAGAGTATTATGTGGTAGTTTTTTTACATGAATTTGGTGGGGTAATATTCTAATACCATTGAGAATGTATCTTTAGGTATGTATACTCAATGTTTAGGCCATTATACCTTGCTGAATGTCTCACATAAAGTTTTATAATCATATTTGTTATTTTAATCAAGCCATATTTTATTTATAATAATGAGCTAGTTATAATTAAATTTATTAGCAAAATAAATGAGCTAAGTATTCTAGTTGGAACCATAATTATTTATTGTGAACATGAGTGCTATTTTTTTTAATTTAATAAGTTTCTTATAGTTAATTATTATAAAATGTTTATTTTATTAGATATTGTATGTTAGCAGTGTATCTTGAGCTAATCTTAATATTAAGGGTCTTGATAGTCATTGTTTTATGTAACTTGACTATAGTTTAATGTAGCTAGAAATTAATTTTAGTTTCATTTAATTGAAGGGTACAATATAGATTAGATTGATTTGTATATGTACCCTTCTGGTTGTCTGCACATACTTCCATAATTTTAAGACAAATTTGACAAGAATGATAAACATGCTGGTCCGCTAAACCATTCAACAAGAACTCTCAAGACTTAGCATAACCTCATTTAACTTTGTATATATCCTTTCCAATTTGTACACATGGTAATTAATAAATATATTTTTGAAACAAGAATCAAGCAGACCATACAACCTTCTCTCAATATAATAGATTCCTGAGTTTAAGCATTGTGGGAGGGAGGGCTATTTTTTTAAAAATGGTACAATATGTAATGGAAAGATTAACGTTATTCTTCCGTAAATATTAAATTTTAAATGTAAGGGGAGTAATTTTTGATCTCTTTTTGCATTTATGTTATCTATAATTTAGTGCCCTAAAGGGTTTAGTACAGAGATAAAACATTCTCATATTGATTTCAATTCAGATCCTTCCAGTTCTCAAATTTTTTGTGAATTCCTGAGAAATAACGCCATTTCCTTATTTATTACAATGGCTGTGTGCTTCTGAATTTAATTAATCAAATATTTGTTTTATTATTGTCGTTTTTCTTTATTCATTCATTCATTTAAGAGGTTTTTCCGTTCCTAGGATTTGGATGACTATTTGAATTATTATTTATAATTTGCTTATAAATGTTTATAGATTATATATCAAGTTTGGAAAGAATTTACTCAGAATTTTTTTATAGCCAATTCAGAATTAATGAATATTACAAATTATTATGCATGCCGTAATTGAACAAATTAATTTGAATATCTGTGGTGCTTTTATTAATATAGTATGGAACTATCATTTATAATTGCTTGTATTCTACATGGAATCATTCATTCTTTATAGGGGGAAATCTCATAACCTCTGAGATATATCAGAAATGGACGCCAAACTCATCATTATAGAAAAATTAGCTCTCAAAGCTCAATATTTAAAGTAGAAGATAATTGAAGATGCCATATAACATATGCTAAATGTGTGTGTATATGCATGTTTAGAAAAAATACATTTAACTAGTAATAAAAATAAATGTAAAACTAACGGATTGCTAATTGTGTATTGTAAATAATTAAATGATATATTAACGCTAAACTATAAAGTAATTTATCAAGAAGGATTAGATAATGTAAACAAAGCCATTGCTTAAAATAGACAATGTTAAAGGTGTGACATTATCTAATCAGACATCGTATAAGAACTAAGAGATGACCACCACATGGACTGCGGATGGCCAATGAAGGGAGGCTACTCCAAAATCAAGGCATGACAAGTAATGGATCTATTATTGAACTGAGAGAGGACACTTGCTAAGTGAAGCTCTTGAAAGGTAGATGTGCCTTTCCCTCAGGTGCTCCAGTCAGCTCCTTTCTTCACTTAGCCTTGCGAAGAGGTTTACCACCGGACGTGCCAAAGTAAATCTAGGGAACTATAACAGGTCGTATCGATCTCTTTATTATTTTGCTATGCCTTTGGGCTCCTTATTTATATATAATAATAGCGTGTGTATATTAGTCATACTTTGCATATATTAATAGTGATTAACTCATATATAATCCAGTAAATAAATCTTCATTATTTAAACCTACTTGCCGGCCTGCTTCATTAATAATTATATATTGTGTTATTGATATTTGCAATCCAGCGAGCAATAGAGTGCCGCTGGACACTGAATTGGCACAGTTACAGTTGATTACGAACCTCAACTGTCTAATTCTCAGTAATAACAATCACAGCCGAATACATTGGCGCCTAATTATTTGATTTCGTGACGAGATAAAACTACTAAGAAAAATATTTTATATTTTTGTTAAATTGACTAAGTATCGTAATGCAGCCGGCAATATCTGAATTTGACATCGGAGAGGCAAGTGAGTGGCCCCTGTATGTCCAACAAATTGAAAAACTTAATTATTAACAGAGTAAAGGATGATAAAAGCAAAACAGTGACCTTATTGTGTTTCACTGGAAAAGGAGTAATCCAGATCGCAAATAGGCTCTGTGAACCTAAAACCCTGGAAGAATTAACATTTGAACAGGTCAAAGATTGTTTGACCAACTATTTTAATCCTTGGGAGTCTAGACACATTTCCAGACTCCACTTTAGAAATCGCCACTTTAGAAATCGCCACCAAGGCAAGAATGAATGGACACAAGATTATGATACTGCCCTGCGGGAACTCACAAAAAACTGCGTACGATTCATACCTGGAGGAAGCCCTCCTCGAACAATTTTTATGTGGAATGAGCAGTGACAGTCTGAGACAGCAGTTATTGGCAGATACGGATAATAACTAAAGTAGCTATCAAATGTGGTATAGCTCATGAATGTGTGTTGCAGCAATCAAAGGAACTTGCGGCCATGAAAATAGCAGACAACGATCCTTATGAAGTCCACAAACTCGACAAACCAGATAAAAGGGTGCCTAATCAAAGTGGAACAACAGACATTAAGAAAAGTCAAATTAAATGCTTTTGCTGCAGAGAACTAGGTCACATGGCACGTGACTGTTTTTATAAAGACCAACGCTGTAAACACTGCAATAAATTCGGCCACTGGGAAAAAATGTGCAGAAATAAAAAATTTGATAATTATACAAAGAATAACAGCCAAGAGGGCATTATGAGAAAACATAAACAAGAGGAATTTTCGGCAATTAATAATGTGTCTTCGGACCAATCACAGAAATTTGAAATAACTGTCAAAATTTACGGAAAACCTCTATCGAATGGAAATTGACAGTGATAGTGGGGTGTCTTTATTTTCCATTAAAGATTGGAAAACCATTGTGGCAGATATGAGACAGCAACCTAGATTTATGCATACGAATCTGAAAGCTCGAGACGTCAATGGTAATGCTATAAAAATTAAAGGAATAATTCAGGTTCCAATTACTTCAAACAATGTGAAAAAAAGTTACATTGCCATTATATATAGTACACGACCCTATAGATCGTCTTATTGGCGTGAATTACTTCAAACAATGCGAAAAAAATAGTTACATTGCCGTTATATATAGTACACACCCCTATAGATCCTCTTATTGGCCATGATTGGTTTCAGCAACTGGGAATAAAAATTGCTTGAGTCAAAAATATTGACATTGAAAAAAACATCAGACAGCCTTTTCCTAAACTTTTCGATGGAGAACCGGGAACGATAAAAACAAAACCAGTTTCATTAGAATTATTGCCTGAAGCAGTGCCTATAATTTGTAGACCGCGAAAGATTTCTTACGCACAGAAAGAAAAAATAGCAGAGGAAATAAAGCAATTGGTTAAAGATGGTGTGCTTGAAGCAATAGAAGAAGCCGAGTGGGCTACCCCACTGGTTGTAATAACCAAGCCAAATGGACAAGTACGTTTGTGCGGCAATTATCGTGTATCAGTCAATAAAGCACTAAACAAACATGCATACCCCATTCCTATCTCAAGAGAAATCATAGCGTCGCTCCAAAAGTCTAAATATTTTTCAAAATTAGACCTCAACTCGGCCTTCCACCAAATCCTGGTGACCAACAAAGCTGCGAACTTTCTAACACTTACTACACACATAGGCTTATTTAGATGCAAACGTCTACCATTCGGAATAGCTTCAGCACCAAGTATATTCCAAGCAAAAGTGGAGACTCTTCTAAATGGACTCGAAGGCGTCATCCCCTACTTTGACGATATATTGGTCACTGCTAATTTAGAAAATGGAATTGAGCACTCGTATCTCAAAAGTTTGCCAAAGACTGGAGAAATTTGGAGCAAAATTAAATGCGAAAAAATGTATTTGGAAGGCTACTGAAATAAAATTCCTGGATCACATAGTGTCAAACTCAGGAATAAGCCCCTCCCCTGAAAAAGTCAAAGCAGTACCTGATGCCAGAAGACCAAATAACGCAAAACAACTACAGGCCTTTTTGGGCCTGTTGAACTATTTTGAAACTTCCTGAACGGCAAAGTACACATAGCGACGCCGCTGTATGATTTATTAAAAAAAAAACCAGAAATGGAATTGGGAAGCAGCACAAGAGCAAGCATTTCTCCACACCAAAGCCCTTCTTACATTAAATAAACTACTGGTCCATTATGACAGCGAGCGTGAGGTAACCGTGACAACTGATGCATCAGAAAATGGCATGGGGGCAGTGATATGCCATCCATCCCACTCCGGAGAATGTCCTATAGCATACATGTCATGCATCTTGTCCAAGGCAGAAAAAACTACAGCCAGCTAAACAAGGAAGCCCTCGCCATAGCGTTCGGAATTCGTAAATTCCACCAATATCTGTATGGACGTCCTTTCCAATTAATAACCGACCATAAGCCACTCTTGGGAATTCTAGGCACAAAACAGATGCCTGAACATTTAAGCCCTCGTATGTTGAGATGGCTTAACATACTCGCAGGTTACAATTATAACCTAAAATACAAAAAAGGCACGAAAGTCAGTCATGCTGATGCATTATCGCGAATGCCAGATCAGCTTGAGAAAGATGTAAACGAAGTAGAAATTAACTATATCGACGCACTAAACAGCCAGACACTTAACAGCGCAAAGATAGCCGCATGGACCAGAGAAGACACTGGCTACAGATGGATCATGGAAAAAATCAGCAAAGGTTGGCCAAAACAAAGACCATCTTTCTTGCACATAGAGCTATGGAAAGCTTGAGAACAACTGTCCATTTGCAAAGACTGTATACTCAGAGGCGATCAAGTACTAATCCCCATAAGCGGCAGGTTGCAAATACTTAATTTATTGCACGAAGGTCATCCGGGCATTGTAAGGGCAAAAGCTTTAGCTCATAGTTATGTCTGGTGGCCGAAAATTAACATTGACATAGAACAATGCATAAAAAACTGCACAAACTGCCAGTCATGTGCAAATGCACCTTCAGCCAAATTCGAGTCCTGGCAAGAAGCAGACAAGCCATGGCAGAGAATTCATATAGATCACTGCGATCCTATTCAAGGACAATTATTTCTAGTAGCAGTGGATCCTATTCAGGATGGGCCGAATATAAAAGTTAAAAACACAGGTTCGAATGAAGCCGTCAACAAACTGTTGGAAATGTTCACATACCACGGTCTCCCGGAAATCCTAATATCCGACAGTGGCACAGGTTTTACATCAGAAAAGTTTGCTTACTCGATGCACGAATGGGGAATTAACCACATATTTACTCCACCTTACCACCCCCAATCAAATGGACTGGCTGAAAAAACTGTACAGAATTTAAAATCCGCCATCAATAAAATGGGAAAGTAAAGTCTGCACAAAGCGGTCTTTAACGGGCTTCTTTATCAACACTCTACGCCTACAGCTAAGTCGGGTAAATCACCTGCAGAGAAATATCTAGGTCGTAGACTGTGAACAAAGCTTGACAAAGTTATACCAATGAAGGACACCGGAGTACCTTCAGGCAGAAACTATAAATTCTCACCACAAGACCGCGTATGGATTAGAAATAATCAGGATAGATTCTGGATTAAAGGGAAATTGTGCGGCATTTAAGTAAGCAAGTGGTTGCTGTACGAATGGAGAATGGAAGAGAGTTACGCAAACACATAAATCAATTGCGTAAAGACGAAAGTATACAACAAACGCCGCAGCCATTTCCGAGAAAAGTTGACGCTCCAGATGCAGAATTGGACATCCCCCAACGTTCTAAGAGGGAAAGTAAAATTCCCTCCCACCTCAGTGATTACGTGTTAAGTTCAGAGGAAAAAAAAATTCAACAAACTAACACGCTATCTCTGAACTTGGGGGAGGTATGCTAAATGTGTGTGTATATGCATGTTTATAAAAAATACGTTTAACTAGTAATAAAAATAAAATGTAAAACTAACGGATTGCTAATTGTGTATTGTAAATAATTAAATGATATATTAACGCTAAACTATAAAGTAATTTATCAAGAAGGATTAGATAATGTAAACAAAGCCATTGCTGAAAATAGACAATGTTAAAGGCGTGACATTATCTAATCAGGGATCATATAAGAACTAAGAGATGACCACCACGTGGACAGCGGATGGCCAATGTAGGAAGGCTACTCCAAAATCAAGATGTGACAAGTAATGGATCTATTATTGAACTGAGAGAGGACACTTGCTAAGTGAAGCTCTTGAAAGGTAGATGTACCTTTTCCTCAGGTGCTCCAGTCAGCTCCTTTCTTCACTTGGCCTTGCGGAGAGGTTTACCTCCGGACGTGCCAAAGTAAACCTAGGGAACTACAACAGGTCATATCGATCTCTTTATTATTTTGCTACGCCTTTGGGCTCCTTATTTATATATAATAATAGCGTGTGTATATTAGTCATACTTTGTATATATTAATAGTGATTAACTCATATATAATCCAGTAAATAAATCTTTGTTATTTAAACCTACTTGCTACCTGCCTCATTAATAATTATATATTGCGTTATTGATATTTGCAATCCAGCGATCAATAGAGTGCCGCTGGACACTGAAACATAATATTCACATTTGTCAATTAATATTTGACACTAATGGTTGTATTAATTGAGATTGCTTTGAAAAATAATAGGCTTATATATAATGAATCTGGTTCTTCAAAATAATCAAATAATCTGTAGCTGAATTCATATGCCATGATGTCTCACAGATGAGAGAAAGCAGTTGAATCACATATGGGTGTGAGAGAGATTCTTCAGTATAATTTTTTTCAGCAACTGATGATTTATTTAACAATGCAACATGATTTAATCATTAATTATGGATTTCTAACGTTCATAGTATCAATATTTTTACATTGCAGTGTTAATCGATTTTAATATGTGCATTTTTCATATAAGAATTATATAATACTTTTATTATAACATGTTATATATAGAGCTCACAAAATAGCCTCTTAACAAGCTTTGTAGAATATCCCCAATCCCAGACTGGTTTCTGTAACATGCATCCTCAGTGAGGTGCTAGGATATTCAAGCATTAGATTAAAATACCAGGACAAGCTCAATACTTTATCTAATGTATAAACTATTAAGTAAAAAATCTGAAAATTTCAAATATCCATATGTCTTCCAATCCAGATATCTAACTTAAATAGCCACATGGGACTGAACTAAGTTCAGATACCATATATTAATAGCTTTAGCAATATAAAATCACCAAAGCCTTAATAGCAAAAAATAAAATTACAAAAAAAAAAAAAATCAGTCAGATGTCACATGACCTAATTTAATAAGCTTGTATTTACAAATGTTATATATAGCTATTTAAGAGCTTATTTTGTGAGCTCTATATATAACATTTGTAAATTCAAGCTAATTAAATTAGGTCATGGGGCATCTGACTTGATTTTTTTTGTAATTAGAACATGTTTAACATTTATTTTGTATTCTAATGTGTAGTTAGTACTGTTAATTTTTTGTTAACTTGTTTTTATTAAATATTCTACTTTTTTAATATATCTAAATATATATAGTTTCTGAATCATATAAGATTTTCAAGTAAAGTCTATTCCTTTGTATATAACAATTTATTCAAAATCATCTGTGTTTATATACATATTATTAAACAGATTTCTAACTATATTTATTTATTCTGCATATATATATAACTTATATTCTGAGAACCATTATAAGTTAATCTGTCGTCGTAACTGATATTTCTTTTGTTGGATCAAATAAGTCTGTTAAAGAATTAATATCCTCTGGAAGAATTTCAGATAACTGTGTACATGCAGCACCGTTAGATGAAATATTTTCAGTTGTTAATGGCGAACACGATAACGGTGCTTCATCTAAATTAACAGGGTCTGTTGTTGGTGTAGATTTTCCATCCCAGTTACTATCAACTGGACTTTGTTTCGTAGATTCTTGAACCACTTTGTCTTCATTTATTGGCTCAAAGTAAGGATAGTTTATGTGGTTCGTACTTTGTTCTGTAATAAGATGAGGTTGTGATTCCGCCATGTGGTAAAGTATTGGATATTTTAGTGGGACTTCTCCATCAGGAGGAAAATAACACTGACAGGAATCTGGCATGCATTGATAGAATGATTTAGAATTAAAATTATTAATATGTCCATAAGGTTGAGCAATTGGATAATTTGGAGGAATTAGATTCACAAAAGGTTTTTCTCGTGGATCACAATTGGGTATTTTGTTCTCAGTTGCTGCAACTGGAAATGTTTCAGGAAAAAAATAATTTGGTGGCAAATTTGCATAGTAAGGATCGGCAAGATAATCCATTGGATATTGCATGTGAGGAAATGCTGGATAACTGAATGGCCATACAGGAGGTTGGGTTTCTTCTGAATGTGATTCATCTACTGGATTTGTAACTGGAGCAATTTGAAATCCTAAATTTGTGCAGTGAAAACAGTATTCACTATCATTTAGATGTTTTAGCCTATGTTGTCGAAAGGAAGCTTTATGGCCCATATGAACCTCAATTTCATTATTTTTGTAAGTTTTACCTTCGCTGTGAATTTTTAAATGTTCCTTTAGAGTTTCTTCTATGAAAGTTGCATATTGGCACACATTACATTGATATTTCTCAATTCCTTGATGTACCACTTCAACATGCTTTCGCAAACTTGTTTTATTAGTAAATAATCGACGACATATTTCACATTTCACTCTGATTTGTTGATAGTCAGAATTGGAATATATGTCAGTACTCGCTGGTGTTTCCGGAGAATGTTGATCTACTTGATCGATATTGTTTTCAAGCTGAATATTTTTGATTGCCTCTTGATTTTCTATATCTTCTTGTTCGGAAAGCACCTAGAAATAAATTAAAGCTATTTAATGAAACATAAACGTGTAATATATACTAGATATGCATTATAATAAATATAATTGATAGCAGTGGGATATTGTAAACAAAGTAATGCTTAAATATGCACTTCAAAATAAGAAACATTTATGATGTAATAAATATATTTAGTATGTGTGTGTATTTATACTACAGTTCATTTAACAAACTATATATAAAAAGGGAATCTATATGAAATATAATTACATTTTTGTTAAGAAATATATTTATAAATTTCAATATGTGTTTGAGATGGCATGGAGAGTTGAGGGTCGTATGAAAGTCTTGAGTTCGAATCTTACATACATTATATATATATATATGTCCACAGATGGAGTTCTACCAAAAACACCGATCAAGCGTATGTTTTGTTTACATAAACGTCAGAGTAGTATTCACTATCCCTCTGACGTTTATGTAAACAAAACATACGCTTGATCGGTGTTTTTGGTAGAACGCCATCTGTGGACATAAATACAAGCGTTAGCAAGTTTTTTAACTTGCATTTTTGTTTTTCATATATATATATATGCAGGTTTAAGCCTGTATAGTGTATTAATTTGAATATGTGTTTGAATAAATAAAAGATGGGATAGATAAATTTAAATTACAACATATAAACAGTTTATATATTTAGAAATAGACTATTGTATATGTTTTGAAAATATTAAACTAGAAATGATGAATATAAGAATTAAAATAAGGTGTTTTTTTATTATTTATAAACTTGTTTTTAATATTTTATTATTACTTTGGAAAATAATTTAATCACTTTTGCTTATGAACATAGTCAGGTGGTGTTTTTTGAATTTGTACATATTTTTAATTACTGTGTTTCCCTGAAAATAAGACCTAACCCAAAAATAAGCCCTAGTATGATTTTTTAGTATGTTTATAATATAAGCCCTACCCCAAATATAAATCCTAGTTAAGATTGTCAGTTAGATAAATAATTTTTTTTTTTGCTTGTTGAAACACACAATGTAAATATTGAATTATAAAGCAATGAATGCAAAAATAAATAATATTAGTGACATTAAGGTTTTAAGTAAATGATAATATAAATTATGTTATTTATGTATTTTCCCATTGGACATTTTCAACATACATAATTTTTATGTGTAGAGAAACAATTTCCTCTCAGTTGAATCTTGGACTTAAGATAACCAATTTATTGACTTTATGAATGATTTAACAAACTTTAAAATTTTTACCTACCACAAGCCAATATATCAAATAATTTAAAATTTCATTTATGTAATTTTAGGCACTTATTTTATTTATATTTAATGTTCGACTTAGTTTTTAAAAAAATACCAAGTGGGGCTATTATGAATAATTTGGAGTTTTCAATATACACCCTTGATAATGAATAGATGCAGTTGTACCTTAGATAAGTTTTCATAATTCAATATGCTGTATGTTGTATCAGTCATACTTAATGTTTTCTGAATTTTTATGCTTGCATTTTTTCATCCCTTTTATATGGATAATCATTCTTTACAATAACTCCCTTCATATACACTTAAATGCAAAAACTTTTTTTAATGATTCCTTTATTTTCCTGACAGTTTTGGCTGTCCTGCAGTCTTCATCAGAATGGTCTTAATTGCCTCTACTTTAAATATAAAAGAGGTGATTAAGATTGCTCTGATGAAGCCTGCAGGACAGTCAAAACTGTCAAGAAAATAAATAAATCATTAAAAAAAAATTTGCATTTAAGTGTATATGAAGAGAATTATTGTAAGCAATACATATGAATATATGAAGAAATGCAAAAAAAGTAAAAGGAGAAAAATAAGATAATCATTCTTAACTGTAATCATTTTTGCTACCACTCCTATTGCATAAGTCTTTAATTAACACTTGATTTAATGGTAGATTTAAACAGACTATTTTGACCTCAGACAAGTTTTGCAATTGCTGAAAATTCAAATAATCACGTAAGGCGTTGTTGAAAAAACCTGTTTAGAAGGTTGATTTGAAATTTTAAATAAATGTATATTATTATATGTGAATAAATGAAGATTTTTGTACATGAAAAAATAAGACATTCTCTGACAATAAGCCCTAAGATATCTTTTGGAGTAAAAAAAAAAAAAAATAAGACCCAGTTTTAATTTTGGGAAAACACAATACTGTTCTATAATTTCTGAAAAAAAAAAAAGGTGAGATAATTAAATTTTTTATATATGTTTGAAATAATTAAATAAACATTGACATTACTTTTGGAAAAAATAAATTGATTAGATGATGCAGTTTGAAACCTAGCAGATCTTGATAATTGGCCCAAGTTATCCACCATTTCCCTGCATGAATGCTTGCATTGTTATTTGAGAAATATATAAAACCTGGTCCATGAATAAAAATACTGGAAATGCAGAAAAAAATTATGTCATTTAATCTTTAATATAACATTAAAATATATATTGGAGTAATAAAATATATTTTCAAATTTCAAAAATGAATATTGCTGGTTAATAATGAAATTATTCAGGCAGAAGTTATTTACAAGTAGTTGCTGAGAAAATCCATTTCATTATTGCTAATTAAAATGTCTGTCCTAAACTTAGATTAGAATATTTGAGAAACAACAATCAAGCCAGCATGAATAAAAACATTAGAAATAGTAATATAAGGGTTTCGAACTCAGACTTTCACATGACCTCAGCTCTCCATGTCATCTCATATTGCTGATCCACCTGATCATACCCATGTTGAAAAGATAAATAATCACCAATATACGTATTTTGTGCTAAACCAGCAATTATCAGTTGGTCCAGATTATCATCTCCCACACATATATACAATCAGTGCTCAGCTTTATATTAAGATAGCCAATCATCATACTTTAATGCCAGGCTTCAAACTACTCTACCCCACAACTCTTCAACCATCCATTTTTATTGAAAATCTGATGATGGAACGTTCAAAGCCCACGTTAGTGCCGAGGTTGTCATCCTACCCATGTTGACCATATAGTAGGAAAAAATCGAAAGTATAAGGTGGCGTATTCTGTTTTGGGATTGTCATAATAGAACACGTAATTGTAGAAAAAATATCTTATTACCAAAGTAGATATTTCCATTTAAGATGTGTGATCATTCAGCCACTAAATGTGAAGTGGTTCATAAACTGTAATGGTTTGAGTAAATATAACACGTTAAACAGAAAGATTATAAATTACGATCATATACAATTACGTTGAATTTAATACTATTTTAATTGGTCATTTAATTATGAATATACCGATGAAGAATTTTGATAAATAATTATTGCATCATAATCGAGAAAATATTACATTTTAATTCTATAAGAAATAAATAATTACCCAAACTAGAATGTTTCTTAGAACTATTCATAGTAATGGATATTAAAGCATATACTATTTTGGGATTATAATTGTTTACTAAATATACTAGGGTTAGAAATGAAGTTATAAATTAAGTAAAAAGAGTGAACAATTGCAGCATCTTTATTTTTTGAAAACTGGTTTTATTTTGAAAAATTTTGAATTATTAAAAAGTATGGCTAAACAATATTTTTTTATTAATGTTGGAAATTTTATTATATTCATGCTACATCTATTATTGCACAAACATGTATTATTAAATTTGATTAAAATATATGATTCTAATGTAAATATCAATACATACTCTTTATATACTCAGTATAATGCAACATCCTTATTAAATATTTCAAACTTCAGCTGGCTCAACTATACAATATTCTTTCTCAGAGGTTTTTGCTATTCAACCTGCAAATCTTTGTGGGAGAGGAAGCTTGGAGAAAGTCTGTTGTATAGTTAAATTGTCAGCTGGTTTGCAGAATTTAAAGATATTACATTGAATTGAGAATGTAAAGGAATTTTAAATATTAAAACAGGCAAAATTCTCCATACAGTAGTGCCACTCAGTGCAAATCAGAGTAATCAATGGATGCCAGAAGGCTTGTGCATAAAATTTCTATCTAATGCCTACTCATCCAATATCCCCAGACTAGTTTCTAGCTTGTGGCTTTCATCAGTGAGGAGCCTTGGATCTAAGAGCACTGCACTTAGACCTTATGATCTAATGTAACCCTTCAGCAGCCACCTTTTGTTTAGTGGTTTAATACCAATCCTGGCTAATAGGATAGTGGTGGTTATAGTTATTAAAAACCAAAGACACCAAAATATATGAGTACTGAATCAGACTTATATGAATATATAACTAATGAGCTTGGATTGAATATATTATTGTGTTTTCAATTTTATTCTCATGGTTTTGTAGTTAAATAGAAATAAAAGGTGACTTCAGGGGGGGGGGGTGCATTAGATTCTAAGATCTAAGTGCAGTGCTCTCAGATCCAAAGCTCCTTACTGATGAAAGCCACAAGGTAGAAACTAGTCTGGGGATATTGGATGAGAAGTCACTAGATAGGAATTTTATGCACAAACCTTCTGGCATTCTTTGATTATTCTGGCTTGCACTGAGTGGCACTACTGTATGGAGAGTTTTACCTGATTTAATAACAGTTACGAGCAAGCATAAGAAATGTCATGTGATGAATTTTTAAATATTACTGCTATTTATGTTAAAATATAAATACAGTACCCGTTATAAAATATTATATATATAAATAAATAAATTTTAATGGTAAATACAATATTATAGTTTAAATTATTTTGTAGCGCTTTTGATTACATGGTAATCCTCATCAGTTTTAACTGAATTTCAAATTTTCAAACTTAATGTTATGTATATTTCCATAGGCTGTGTATGGCCGTATTCGCAACTTGCCTATTAATAACATCATTTTTGTATTTATCAATTAATATTGCCTCTTTAATTTTTCTCTTTTTATGATTTCTTTCTTCCATTAATATTTTTATTTCATTACTATTAAATCTAAATTTATAATTATAAGTTTTTTCATGGTCAAAGAATACTGAAGCTGTATTAAATTGACTATTTACGTTATTTTTAATTTGGTTATATAATAATTGATGCTCTTTCAATCTTCTTTCCACAGAACATCTCGATTCACTGATGTAAAATTTCTGACATCCACATGAAATCTGATAAATTATATTACTTCTTTGCAATTTAGGAATTATACTCTTAGAATTATTAATCAATCGATTAACATTCGGAGTATCACAAAATGAAATATTATACTTTTCTTTAAATATATTCTTAATTAATTTAGATTGCATGTTATTTATAAATGGCATAGATTCCATTTCTTATTATCTAAAGTAACACTGCAAACACTCTTCTTATTATTAAATGAATTTACTGTACGCAAGATTTGGTTTTTATCATAACCATCCTTTAAAAGTTCATTAGTAAAGAGTTCAATATTTAAATTTTTATCACTTATATTTACATAATTTATCATTGCATTGCAAAAATGATTTCAGACTTGCCATTTTATGTATCATTGGAACATGTGATTTAAAATGAATATATCCTATTTCTCCAATAGGTTTAAAAATTAATTTATAATTTAAATCAGTAGCATTTCTAAATATTTGTAAATCCAAAAATTTTATTTTTCCATTTTGTTCATTCTCAGTAGTCCATTTTAAATTATTTAAATTATTCAGTTTATATAAAAGAACATCAATAATGTTTTTAGGACCACAAACAAAAACATCATCAACATATCTAGTATTAATTCTAATATTTTCAAAATTATAAGAATTAAATATATTATCTTCATATATATATATTGTAATTTTATGAATATATATTGTGCTTTTTTTTTTTAATCTTGCTAAATCAATTTAGAAAATAAAGTTTTTTTTATTATTATACTATTGTTTATTATAATGTGAATATTATTAAGATATAGGTAAATGTGATGTAAGATATTCTTTGAAATTAGATTAAAAACTTGAGTTAATAAGAAATTACCTTACACAATGAATTGGATTAAATATAGTAAAATTATTTATAAATGAATTAATTGAATTCAGATGTTGAACTGAAAATATAAAATCAGAATAAAGAGCAACATTATTGAGCATATTTGAAACTATATTTTTTGATAGTTATCTGAGTTTATTCAGAGAGAAATAATTTAACTTTTGTTCTATTTCAAATTATATATAAATATATACCTTTTCATCATTCAAGTTTTGGCTATAATTGTATGTTATATTAATTAACATACCTAGGGTTATCAAATTCGTCTTATTTTAATTAGCAGAACATGTAGGTACTTGTTTGAAATTGTCAGTTAAAGATATTTGTAAGTTGTTTACATTAAAAGTATTTTAGTCATATGATAGCATTTGATTCTATCAGGGGCAGTTTACCATGGCTTGTGTGCCTCTTTAAAAAACAAATGTGTTTTTTTCGTGCAATGATAAATGTTTCAATAAAACAGAAAAGAATTATTCTAACATCACAATATTACAAGAAATATAAAATTTAATGACACCTTTACATCAGTAAGATGCATTATTATTAAACAAGCCATGGGATTAAATTCTGCTAATGTATTATATTTTCAAAAATTTACTGTGAATGAATGTCAGAAAAAGATAATTATTTTTTAAAATCTTATATATATATATATATGTAATCTTATAATTGAATAGTTATAAATACAGTAATTAGATATATGTAAAATATAACAAAACTTTCATTCACTTAGGAGCACTTTTTACTATCCTTGTAATCTTTGTCAACTAACACTTTAAAAGGCTATCTTTCCCACAATTCCATGATCTTAACATTTGCTGCCTGAAAAGGCTAACCTTCCCACAATTCTATAATCTTAACGTTTGCTGCCAGCAAATGTTAAAATCATGGAATTGTGGGAGGGTTAGCCTTTTAAAGTGTTATTTGACAAAGGCTATGAGGATAGTTGAAAGCACTCCTAAGTGGATAAAAATTTTAAGGTTATATTTTACATATATCTAATTACTGTATTTATAAATATTCAATTATAAGATTACATATATTGATTTGAAAAAATATAGACATTGAATTATAATATTATATATATATTTTCAAAGATTATGCTACAGATCCTTTTTTAAAAGTATTTTTTATATATGAATGATCTCTATGAGTATTTTACAGTGGTTAATAATATATTTGATAATAATAGAAAGGATTTTTTTTTATCTAGTTTGCAATAAATAAATAAAAATTATGCTGTTATTAGAATCTTAAATAGAAAATTGAATAGATTTGAAGAAAAAATGTAATATAATTTTTTCTCTAGAATCTTTTGGATGAGTTACAGGAATCATAATAATAGTAATAACATCATATGATCACCATTTCTTATGCTTGCTCATAACTGTTATTAAAACAGGCAAAACTCTCCATACAGTAGTGCCATTCAGTGCAAGCCAGAGTAATCAATGGATGCCAGAAGGCTTGTGCATAAAATTTCTATCTAGTGCCTACTCATCCAATATACCCAGACTTTTTACTGATGAAAGCCGCAAGCTAGAAACTGGTCTGGGGATATTGAATGAGTAGGCACTAGATAGGGATTTTATGTACAAGCCTCTGGCATCCATTGATTACTCTGGCTTGCACTGAGTGGCACTACTGTATGGAGAGTTTTGCCTGTTTTAATAATAATAAAATCATTAAAGCAAAAAAAGAAGAGAGGAAACTCAAATGATTTTTGTGCTACATTTGGATCAAGTTTGTTACATCTCTATTTTTACTGCATGGTTAATGGTTACATTGAGACAATATTTGGCAGGTAAGTCTTTGTGATGGATTTCTTTCAATAAAAAGGTGCCACAATTATTATGACATTCTTATTTTATTCTCATATCATGTGTAAACTAAGAAGTATCAGAATAAAGATGTAAATGCTTATGTGATAAAAAGTTACAGAAAAACTTCTGATTTTGATATAGTTATCAGAATTCCAATATGAAAAATCAAACTAAAGTTTAAAGAATACAGTGCCAGAGAAGTTCTTGTTAGACAGGAAATGTTAAAAGTGTAAACATTTATTAATTAATACCAAAAGCTCAAAATATTTTTTAATGATTCTTGGATAAGAAAAACTAGAATCAGTAGATACCAGATATAATTAGAATATAGTTTTAAAAATAAAAATAAAATTAAGATTTATTCAGTAATAGATTCTCACTGTACAAAATTAGAAATATAATTCGGAAATCGAAAATAAATTACATCATGGCTCAGCTTTTGTAAATGTATCGTAGTTCTTTTTCTTGAGGTTAAAACTGCACTATATTAGTCAAAAGTTGTTAGCTGAGAGGTCACCGCAGCCACCTTGCAAGCAAGCAGTTGGTTGCAGATTATTGTTGCGGGTTCACCTCCCGGCCAATGCTATGACATATGGAAAAAAAAACTGCACTATATTACAACCATGTAAACAATACAACTCACACTATGATAGAATATTTCAGTTCCAACTACAAATAGCTATATTTCTTACGGTGTAGCTATCTGAAATAGTTATGAGATTTTATGGAAAGTTCTTTAATTTTTAAAAAAAATCCTCTTTGGATTTAAAAGAATGATAAAATGACTACTATCCCACGAGTAAAATCGGTAATAATCCAACAATAGCAACAAACAGAAAATTAGCATCTATAAAAGTAAAGTCAAGAATGAATTTTTTACAAGCAGCAAAAGGCTGAAAAGAGAATTTGCAACGAAAAGAAAATGAAGAAAGACTGTAGAATAGTTATATTCATAAATGATTCATCTAAACTAAAACTCATCTAACGTAGATTATAATATTCATAGATGTACATTTAAAGTAAAATCAAGATTTATGATAAACATTTGAATTAAGAACATTGGAATTTGATTTAACTTTTTAGATAATCATCTAGTCGGAGTTATTATGAATCGACAAATAAATAATGTAATCACTTTTTGAGAACAAGAACTAATATAAATTGATTCTGCAAAATAGTTTTTATTATCTCTAGAAAAAAAACATTATTTAAGATTTTAATTTTGGTCACTAAGGCATACCTATATATATTATATGAACTAACAAAATGAAAATTGAATTTTTTGAAGCAATTTGTATATATTTTTTTGTTCTAAATTGACTTATTCATCATACTATTGTAAATATTTGAAATACAGGGACTCCTCACATACCTGGAGCCTAATTGTAAATTTAGGGGATTTGAACTCAGACTTTCAAGCACCCTTCAACTATCCATATTATCTCATACCACTGATACACATGACCACATACAGGTAGAAAATATAAATAATCACCAGTATCCATATTTCGTGCTAAACCAGTACTCATCAGTTGGTCCAGATTATCATCTCCCACACACATATACAATCATTGCTCAGATTATATTAAGATAGCAAATCTTCATACTTTATTATTGCCATCATGGGATTGGGGCTTTCCATCATCAGATTTTCAATGGTATGGATGGCTGAAGAGTTGGAGGTTGGAGTGGATTGAAGCCTGTCCATTAAAGTATGAAGATTTGCTATCTTAATATAAACTGAGAACTGATTATAAATGTGTGTGTGGGAGATGACAATCTGGACCAACTGATGAATGCTGGTTTTAACACAAAATATGTATATTGGTGATTATTTATCTTTTCTATATGTAGATGGTCATGTGTACCAGTGGTATGAGATAGTATGGATACTTGAAGGGTGCTTGAAAGTCTGAGTTCAAATCCCCTAAATTTATTATACTATTGTGTAAATATTAAAATTTATCTGCAAATATGAAACAAATTCTCCGGAAAATTTACTTTATCATACATACTTGATTTAATTAATATATCTATCACATTATTGATGTAGATGTTTGGAGTTAAAATTTTTATTTTCTTAACTACTGATGTATTCCTCTGTTCCACAAAGAACTATTGTGTCAAGGTTTTGTTTATATTATTTCTGTATGCATTTAATGAATGATATTCCACTTTGAGGTTTTAATAATTATTTAATTAGTTGCTAATATTTAACGAGCGTAATTAATTTATTAAAGTCTCTAATTTAACTTAGTTCATTTAATTAATGTATATGTTTGTTTGCTTTGAATTTAATTTTCGTTTTAAGTTTTAATTTGTATTTGCTTCACACCTAATTTTCATTTTTTCATTTATTTGTTTGTGCAAACAATGAGGATTGCCAATTCCTCAACAAGCTTTATGATAAATGCTTAGCCAGAGCCAGCATTTAAAATATATCTGTCAAGAACCCCCCCCAACCCCTGATCATGGTTTCGTGCTTTGGTCAGGGGTTTGGGGGGGGGGGGATTCCTGACAGAGATATTTTAATGCTGACTCTGGCTAAGCATTTATCATAAAGCTTGTTGAGGCATTGGCAATCCTCATTGTTTATAACTTACAAGCTTAAGAGAATAGGGTCATGTGATCTATGACTCATATTTTGACTACTTTATTTGTTTGTGTAGTTTACTTTTGCACCCCCCCCCCCTAGTTTCTATTTTAACATTATGTATATATATTTATTTTAACTTTGTTTTGGGATTTTTTCCTAATTTTAAATATTAAGTTTAGATTTTGCAATTGTTTTAAGAGTTTTAAGTTCTTTCTTCAATTAATACATTTGTTATATTGTTGTAGATATTTGGGATTAGATTTTTATCTTTAGGAACTACCTGACGAAGTCTTCTGTTTTGAGATAAAACATTATGTTTGGTAAGTTGGTTGTATTATTTCTATTTGCATTGATATGTGACAGATATGTAGTTTTGGGATTTATAAACCAATTGCTTGGCTAAAGTTTATAACTTTTGTAAGGTATAATCAATTATTTTTTTTATAAATGTACAAATAAAGAAATACAATTGGAATAGAATTTATTATAAATAATAAATGGAAGAATAACATTTACATCAAATAGAATAAGAGAGAGATAAAATTATTAAGACATCAAATACAAATAATTTATCACTTTTATAAAGTTGTAGGAAATAGTTTTGAATAGGCAAAAACATTTTGAAATTATCATGGAAGATTTTATTGCAAAAATTAGAAAATTAAAGATAAATGAGATATATAAAATTAAAAGCGTATGAAGTGCTTGAAAGAGAAGCTATACAGAGAGCAAAAAATATGAAACGCTAAGCATTTTCGATACCATTTGCCTCATATTCTCTGTTCTGCATTTCGCATTATCGCTATGAATATGAGGTAAACAACCTCAAAAGTGCTTAGCATTTGATATTTTTTTGCTCTCTGTATAGCTTCTCTTTCAAGCGTTTCATATGCTTTCAATTTTATATATTATAATAGCAAGAGAGAAGTTTAAAATTCCTAATAGTTTATAAATGAGATATGTAAATTTGGCTATGAAGATAAAAATAATAGAGATCCCAGATTTATAAAAATTTTAGTTTAAAAAAAATGTAAATTAATATATATATATTTGAAAAAAATATTCCTAAAAAGAAATGGTTAATAGTTTAATTCAGAAAATGATCATAAATTAGTTAAATACAGGCTTTAGTCTGCATTTAATGTGCTTTAAAATTCGCAATAACGCTCTTATCTTGATAAAAATTGCTATCTTGTGTCATAGTTTGGAAGGTTCCCTCTATCGACAAAATATGCTTGATTATTGCAAATTTTTAAGCACATTGAGTACAGGCTATAGCCTATTTAACCTATTTATATATGCTCTCTAAGCACTCAATAAATTTATTACTACTCTTAAATGGAAGATATAAATTAATACAAAACTAGGGTACTGGTTTAGAATGTTCTCACCACATTTAATTTTTAGGGAGTTCCAATCTACCACTGATGCATACAAGCATAAAAGGATATCAGATAACACCCTACGTCATTGACACAAAGGGTAACAGTTATTTTGTCCAGTACAGTTAAAAAATTGCAATTTTCAATCAGAAAAACAAACAACTGTCATAGATATAAATGTAATCATATGACTAATGAATCCAAATAACTCTTGAAATCAGATAAGAAATATAGTAATAAAGAAATGACAAAAAAATATTAGCAAATCACATGATCAAAAACAACGAATCAAGGAACTATCAAAATCAAATATCAAAAATATTAGTAATTAGAAAATGCTCCCCAAAATTAGTGTAATAAGAAATTTAATACTAAAGTATTCTACTTTTAAAATAGCATATCAAATGTATGGAAGCAAAATAAATTACTAAACCCAGGGTTAAAAAAGAAATATTAGCCCAGTCAATGAAAGCCAAATTAGAAAATAATATTTGACTAATTATATAATTGCCTACATGGAAAAACATATTAAACATAGTTAAAAAATTACTAAACTAATGTATGAAAGTATAAAATGTACTTATGGCAGGAAGGTAAAACTTGATATTTCATCAAAACTATTTTGTTAAACAATATATAAATAAGGCAAAACTCTCCATACAGTAGTGCCACCCTGTGCCAACCAGAGTAATCAATGGATGCCAGAAGGCTTATCCTTAAAATCCTTATCTAATGCCTACTCTTCCAATATCCCCAGACTGGTTTCTGGCTTATGGCCTTCATCACTGATAAGTTTTGGATCTGAGAGCACTCTGGTTGGCACAGGGTGGCACTAATGTATGGAGAGTTTTGCCTTGTTTATAAACAATTACGTGCTAGTATAAGAGATGGTGATCATGTGATGCTTAATATGTAAATAGTTATGTTACCTATAATTATTAAATATTAAAATCAAAACTTTATGAATATTTTCTTAAGCAAAAAAAAAAAAAAAATCAAGAATTTTTGAGGATAAAAAAAATGCAGGTTGTAGAAATTTTCAAAAAGAATAGTTTAGCAAATAATATTTAATCAAAAAAATAAACAAATTAAGAACAAATAAATAAATCACCAACTCGGTTCCAAGTGTAAATATCCAACATATGTATAAATATTACACCAATTAAAAACTTTTTAAAATAAAAAATAAATACTAATTCATCAAGCATTTTTGATACTGCATCCCAGATTCATGGCAACTAATTTAAACTGAACGATTGATATTCATGTGCATGCTCAATGGGACCCTCATATTACGTTGATTAGTGATGTCATTAGAGTAAGCAAGAAACCAAGCCTCTTTCAACTTCCTCTTCCTATCATTAGGTTCATTGCAAATAGCACTAATCATTTGAGGAAAAAATTCATGTCCACTAATTAATCTCGGTTTAATTCAGTATTTTTTAATCATGAGAAAAATAGTGGATATGAATGTTTTCCTGAGCCTGATGATAGGAAAAGGAAGTCAAACTTGGTTCATTGCTAAGTCTAATGATATCATTAATCAATGTAATATGAGTATCACATTGAGCATACACTGGAATATTAACCCTTCAGTTTAAATTAGTTGCCATGAATCTGGTATACAATATTTATTTTAAAAAATTTTACTCTGTGTAATATTTATGTACTCTTATTCTTTTCATTTACTTTCTTTGCATTTTATCATATATTCATATATATTGCTTATAATAACTTCTCTCATATACATTTTAATGCAAAAAATTTTTTTAATAAAACTTCTTTATTTTCCTGACAGTTTCAACTATCCAGCAGTCTTCACCAGAGCTTCTCAAATTTCCTTTATTTTCCTGACAGTTTCGACTGTCCAGCAGTCTTCATTGAAGCTTCTCAAATTTCCCATATTTTAGACAGTTTTGACTGTCCACCAGTCTTCATCAGAGCTTCTCAAATTTCCTCTACTTAAACTAGAAGAAATTTGAGAAACTCTGATTAAGACTGTTGGACAGTTGGAACTATCAGGAAAATAAAGAAGTTTTATTAAAAAATTTGTTTGCATTATAGTGTATATGAGAGAAGTTATTATAAGCAATAATATTTATATATGTGTAAGTCACACATAATAAATACTTTTAACAATCTATTTATTGATGAAGTATGTGATTACATAGTTTATATTAGTTTAAGTATATACCTATTACATATATACATATTATATTTTAGTTTATATTAAGCAAGTTAATACTTTGGTTTAGTAATTTATTTTGTCACCATACATTTGATATGTTATTTTAACAGTAGAATACTTTAGTATTGTTATAAATTTTTATTACACCAATTTTGGGGGCATTTTCTAATTATTTGATTTCAAGAGTTGTTTGTTACTTTTGGTTATGTGATTCACTAATATTTTTTGTCATTTCTTAATTACTAATATTTTTGATATTTGATTTCAAGAGTTATTTGATTTTTTTGTTTTTGTGATTATGTTTATATCTATGATAGTTGTGTAGTTTTTCTAATAAAAAGTGCAATTTTTAAACTGAAATGAGCAGAATAATCGGAACACTCCACGCCAATGGTCTTGGGTGTTATCTGGCATCCTTTAACACCTAATTGTATCTGCCTGGGTTTGGGATCTCCTTAAAAACAAAATTGCAAAGAGTGCAAAAATAAAAGCTGTTAAAAATGACAGTAATAACAATTGATATTCTTTCTCTTTAAAAATATTCCAGTGAATTTAAGGTAGAAATTAAAAATCATTTTAAAATAATAAGATTTTGGAAGTGACACAGTCATGAATGAGATCAGTAAAAAGATATTTTATTAAAAACAGCTATAAAAACAATTTAACAATAAAGGTTTTATTGAAGCAACGTATGAAATAAAAAAATTAAAACCATTAAAAACTATATTCAGAATTGAATATGTTTATAAATAAATGTAACTAGAAACAACAACAAAAACATCGTAAAAAAAGAATCAAAGAGTGAAAGGTTTAAAATGTTATTTTAGGGTTAAGATAAAAATTATTTCACCAAAAAGAAAGATTTGGCAATCCTCACTGTTTATAACTTACAAGCCTAAGAGATAGGGTCATGTGATCTATGACTCTTATTTTGACTATTGAAAGATGACGTAGTTACTAAAAACAAATTAACATCAAGAATTGTATGAAATTTTTTACAAAAATTATATGCAAAATCAAGAAGTCTTTAAATGCTATTTAATCTAAATTAGAAAAAGCCAGAACATACGGTGACCATCTTTAAGAAATAATGAAATATTTATAGACATTTAAAAAAAAAAAACAAATGAAAAAATAGAGAAAGTGGCGATAAAATTATACACAATGTCTAAATAATAAAGTTATAACAGAAATATAAAGAAGGTCTTAATGTTATTTAAGATGAAAAATTAGTAAAAGTTATAGAATTATCAGATATATTTGCTAGGAATATTATAAATCATCTAAAGAAGACTAGATTTAAGCAATTAAATAACGCGCAGAACTCTCTATACGTGTTGCAACTCAGTACAAGTCAGAATAATTAATGGATGCCAGAATGCTTGTGCATAAAATCTCCGTTCAATGTCTACTCATCCAATATCTTTTGATTACCCTGGCTTGCACTGAGTGGCAATATGTATGGAGAGTTTTGCCTGTTTTAATAAGTTTTGAGCAAGCATAAGAAATGGTGATCATGTGATGTCAATTAAAAAACAAATGGATTAAAAATAAAAATAATATATATATTCATTCATAAAAAAACCAATTAATTACATTTTTAAATGCAAACGTATCTTTTTTTAAATTTATAATATCTTTATGTAATCCTAATTAGCTATGATTAGATTCTTTTTTTTTTTTAATCACGTGATACTTTTTGCAATTTTCTAATAGAAATTGGCTGTTTCAAATAACTCGTGTTTTTGTTTTAGATTTCAGCTATAATTAATAATCATTATTAATCCATGAATAGAAATCTAACTAACTATATATATATATATAATGTTTTCATTTATAGTTGATATATATTTCATATTCATCCTCACTAATATTGACCAAGTGCTTGCAACTGCATACTTATAATATCTTATTTTTCAAGTTGTTTTTGAAAAAAACTTAGCATGCATACATTTGACTTTATATAATTGTATTGAAAACACAATATATGGGTAAGAGAACAAACATGTGTTATTGACCTCATTGAAAAAATTAAAAGACTAAAGTGGAGTTGGGCTGGACATATTGCTAGAAGAGATGATAATAGGTGGACAATTGAAATCTTAAACGGGATTTCCAAGAGATTCTAAAAGACTCAGAAAGAGACCACGTGTGAGGTGGATGGATGAAATAAGAAAGTGTGCAAGGGTGCTGTGAAGAAGAGAAGCTAAAGATCGGAGATGGTTTGAACTTGGAGAGACTTTCATCCTGCAGTGGATTGATAATGGTTGATGATGATGATTCAAATAACTCATTTAGTAATAGGAATATTTTATTGTTTCCATAATGTAGTAATATTAATTTTGATTTATGTGAATTTGAATTTGATGCCCGACACAGGTTTAATGCAGTGTTGGAGTGAGTTGAAGTTTTCTGGATCAAAATTCAATCTATCACTTCTAGTGCATAAATGTTATGCAACCTATGTGCAGCAAACCATTATTATTATGATTCCATTTGATTAGCATAAAAATATTAATATTCTATCTATGCATATCTATAAAATATTTGATATATGTGTGTGCCATACTTGGTCTCTATACATACACTAAAATTGTATTCATTTTTGCATATGGATACATTTACTATTACAATTTCATAAATATATATTTAGAACAGTGATAACTCCGTGCAATACTGATCATGAGAATTTGATTGGTTAAATATATATTTACAAGTATTTTGTAAATATAAACCGTAAATTACGAATACACTTTTGTATCATTGAATATGTATATATGAATCCATAATTCGTATAATGACACTCTTACTATTTATTTATGCAATGTTAAAATTATAAAATGCTAAAGAATGTTTTACATCTTTTGGAGTTGTCAAATTTATTAGAATGGCTTCCTCGTTTATTACTGTCACTGCTTCAGTTTTGATTTTTTTAAAAAATTCTTTTTATGATGATAATTTATGAATTTATGCTGTAAAGTTTTTAATAGTTTAAAGCTATGTTAGAATTATATAAAATATAAAAGAAAAATAAACAACTTTTTGTTCAAATAAGCCTTGTAGTAAATTTTCAAAAACAAACGTTTTAAACATTCATTTTAATACATTTTACAAATATTTTAAGAAATGTACAAAACACATCAAAGACGTCACAGCTTTATTAATCAAATTTATCTACATTACAACATATTTTTTTCTTTTTGGAACCAAACTGTGACGTTCAAATCTGAGTTAAATAATCATGATGCCTAATATTGGTATTTCCATTCTCATGACAAAAAATGCTTGCAATATGAACAGCTGAGATCATTAAACATATACTTGCTAATCTAATATTATCTTATGATGTTTGCAACATTTTGACTACTAAATTGAATAGCATAAAAGTTAATCAGTCACTGAACATATTTATTGCATATCATTATCTAGAAATATAGTGATGTGATGTGATGCACCATGGCTTCTCCTTTTTAGGAATCAGGAATCTCTCAGCCACAATGCCCAGAGAAACCTGTTAGCCACCCCCCTTCCCTTCCCTTTCCATTCCCTACCCTAAGTTTTTCCCATATTCTTCACTATCCTTCTCCATCCCATTTCCACAATATAATCTTTGTCAACTCTATGGCCTTTATATCTAAATCCCCCTCATCTTTTCCCAAATCCAGCATAAAAAACAAAAACCCATTTTCTGATGTGATGTGATACACTGTTCTATGTGATGTGATGCATTGTGCCTTCTCCTTATACGGAGTCAGGATTCTCTCAGCCACTATGCCCAGAGAAATCTGTTAGCCACCCACCGTCCCTTATAGAAGTTTGATTGCATTACCCATCCAGTACTTTATTAATTACTTAATGCTTTTTGAGTTCACAACTCACTCAACACTTCTGATCAAACAAGAAACTATAAGCAAAATTTTCAGGATGATGAATCATTAAAAGGAGTTATCAAAATGATGTAACAATTATCTAATGACATTGATAATAGTGGTGATCAACCAAATTTAGATAATATTAAGAAACCTAATCTATAATTTTTTTCATATTTAATTAAGACTTTTCCTTAAGATCAGTCAATGTTGTTGACTGCTTTCATAAGTACAAACAGAACCAGTTCAAGAGTGGTGTGAGCAGTGCGATTGCACAAGGACCATCATTTTATAAAGGGCTTGCATCTGCATGATCTACATTTTCAGTGAAAATCAAAATATAAAATATTTATCACTTGCTAATCACAACTATTTTTTTTTTGCCAAATTTGACCTCTAATGATTATCACATGCAAAGTAAACAACAAATGGTTATGTGATGCAACATGTGTACTTAAGTATTTCGCCATGCATTTTTTGGTTAAGTTAATATGAAATCACATAGGTAAAGAATGATTCTCTTTATTAGCATAATAACGGAGTCGCAATAAAACGATCAAGGAAATAATATATATATATTTAAAATATAGATTCAATAAAATTGCACTAAGTCATATTACTAATTTATAAGTAATAATGAATACGTAATTATTTATACGTGTAAGTACTAATTTTTGCAAATTTTATGGTATCAATGTTTGAGTAAGCAAATAAAATATACATATATATATATAATGTAATACATTATATTTTCTATTCTTTTTTTTTTTCCATATATCATAGCATTGGCTGGGGGGCGAAGCCACAGCCATCTGCAACCAACTACTTGCTTGCAAGGCAGCTGCAGTGACCTCTCAGCTAACAACGATTGACGATCTTGAATGCTTTTTTTTAGCGAATTCTCATTTCGAATAAAAAATTTTTAACGAGGGAATAATTCTAGATCTTCAAATAAGATAATTTCTTTTAATATGTAAGTATTTTTTAACATGGTACCCCCCCCCTCTTGGCATGAAAATTATACTTCAGGCTGTTTTTTCATGGGCGGCTCTGAGGATAAATTTTCATTGTCTTTTAGGTGACTTCGATTTCTTAATTTGTTCCCCGAGTTTTTTAATTCCATAAATATTCAAAATTCAGGTCATTGTTGTTTTGTTCTTAAGACAATTTCATTCATAGAGTAAGCAAGGAATATAAAATTAATCGTTATTGGTAAAATTAAGACAGAAGTTTTACATCAAAATATAAAGCAACATGCAAAAAATTTGCATGAGAGAAAGTATAAGTAAATCTGAACAATCACTAATTTTTTTTTTTTTAAGTGTCATAGCATCGGCCGGGACGTGAACCCGCAACCCGGGCAACTGCCTCAAGTGCAAGCAGTCGCACTGACCTCTTGACCACCAATGCAAGACACAATCACTAATTTTAATTGCAAATTCTACTTATAAAAAATGTTTTAATTGATCAAATAAATTATAAATGCAATTTCTACAACAAATATATTTTGACGGAATGAAATTATTTCTAATGCTTTCCAACTATTTCAATATTTTAAGATTATTTCCATTTAATATATTTAAATTTAATACCTTGTTTTTATGTTATTTTATAATCAAATGGAATTCAATTCCAATTAATGTTGTGATTAGATTATTGGGTACTGATATAGTACGCGTTCGGCTGCCATTTTGAATTTGAAAACACCCAAAAACACTGCTGGCACATGCAAGCGATAAATGTCATCAACTAGAAACTCAGTTTTCAACAAAACATTTTGAGAATGAAGTATTTATGTAGCTAAGTGGGCTAAAGAAGTGAGACTGCTAAAAGAGACATTATATTGATTTTTTTAAAAAAATTTAACTTACTGTTAATAATCATAGTGGATTTAATAATGGAAATAATGTAAAATTAACATTCATTCTGACTGTGATACTGAATATATTGATGAATTATTATAAGCCTTGGTTCACCAAGTTATGCAGAATAAATCCAGCATTTGAAGTTAAACCTCCTAGTTTACATTATAGTGATATGTTTCCTTTGCTATAAATAATTTTCTTTTTCATCTGCAAGTATTACAGCTGGAAAAATGGTTCGAGAATAAAAATTATTTATACAAAATATTTGGTTATCGTCAATTTGCCCCCACACGCCATTTGATGGCTCTGTCGCTAGTCAAAAACCAATGAATATAACATTACTAGGCTGATTTACAATTTACTTTTTTTTTACACTATATTGATACAACACTATATATGTCAGTGCATAGTGCTGGAATTTACAGGGAGGGGGATCTGATGATTTTTCCAATCCGAAGGATCATCCATCACATGCGCAACAATTTTGAAAACATTATCAATGTCTGCATGTAGCACTAGAATTCGTAGAGAGGGGGATCCAATGGTTTTGCCGATCTGAAGGATGTCCATCACAACATACACATTTTGAAAAACTAAATTATTTAATAAATCTAATATTACATTTTTTTCAATTAATGTCTGATAAAAAAAAAATTTTTTTTTTCAACACAACCAAATATTTTTTAATGATCATTATTTTTCCAGTTTCCAACTGTAATATTTGATTTCTAAATAATAAGCATGTTTATTGACTATTTCTAAGACTTAAAATTGCTCTTTATTTATAAAAATTGTTTACAAACTTGTTTTGATTAAATTTGGACTTCCACTTTGAGAAAAATTTAGTTTGAGAAGCATAAACATTCTATATAAAGAAAATAATTTTGCAAAATTGACAAGATGGCTATTTCCATTTTCAAGAAATATGTAATTACTCTGTTATGTTCTTATGCTCTTGAAGGGAGTATATAAATATCCAAGAAGAAGGATGTCTATCTGATACAAAAATCTCAGCACTGACAAGATAGTGAGAAAGTGAACAAATATATTCTTAAAAATGAAGCCATGAAGAAAAAAAGGGAGAAGAAAATGGTAATGATGATAATGATGATGATAATAATAATGAGGAGGAGAAAGAGGAGGAGGAGGAGGAAGATGATGATGATGATAATCTTGGATCTTTAATACAATAAGTGCAGATAAAAACAATTTCCAAATATTATTAGTGAAATATCCAGAATATGGAGATAAATTAATAGTGGTTTGAATAATCATCATAAAAAGACTTATAAAGATTGTTTTATTGTCATTTTTAAAGCATTAACAGACCTAAGATTTCTATGTTTAATTTACTTAAGGATGTATCTTCACATGTATAAGAATCGTATCTATCACACCCAGAAATATTGATTTAAGCATGACATTCTTCTAACTTGTACATACTGTTATTATTATAGGAATGATATAAAAAATTATTAAGACCACACATGTCCATCCTGGAGCAGATGATAAATTAAAAGGGAATATCGAGAAAACTTTTCAGGATAAAATAAATATAAATCATTACTCGGAAACTAACTAATTAAAATAGAAAGTGGAAATTATTCAAAGTACAATGTTAAAAGATGCAGCAGAAAGACAATAGTTGTTAAGTAAAAGAACATAAAAGCCTTTGTTTAATAATGAAATGATAAATAAAATAATAGAGAAAAGATGAATAAATATAAATTCTGGAGAACGTAGAAATATATAACAAACATTTTCTTTTAGGGAAAGTTCACTTAAACTTCACTTGCTTGTTATGTTCGAAGATAACTAAAATAAACATTAGTTTCGAGAATATATTTGAATTTCTTGTGATGTCACCAGTAATACTTTTAAAAGCAAGCTCTTAATAAGAAAGTGCATTTCAATTCTCATTAGACGTCAATGTGTAAAACCATTGTAATAAGAGGAACGTTAATAGCTTAAGAAACCTTGTAATTGTATGGTTGATAAAAATGTACATGAGCAGTTACTTAGGTAAAGCACACCAGATGTGCCCAGATTATTTTGATTTAAAAAAACTTCAATTGTCACTTTATATATACGAAAATGAGAATGGTTATCTTCAATGTCTGTAGACAAAAAGCTAATAATATTAAAGGTATGTACTTTGTGGGCTCACAACTATCAAATATGAGTTTGTCAATATTTTATCATCTTTGTTTTATTTTATTCTGAAATATATCTTAATTCGTTTTTTTTTTTATATACGATCTTTCAAAAAGGGTTTCCATCTTTTTAATCTTTAATCTTTTTCTTTTTTCTGTCTTATTTTGTTTGTATTTATAAATGTCTTATTGAAATGCATATTGCACAGAAGTCATATAATGCGATGTTAGCAATAGTTGATCACAGTCAAACAATAAGCACAACATTATTTCAGAATGAGTATGTAAAAGCAGTACATAAACTATTTCCATAAACGTTGTTAAAAATAATGAGTAGACAGAATAAAATCAGATTGTGGGTACTGGAAGTAAAGTCAGAAGCATTCCGTGCTCAACTAAGAAAGAATGAAGGATTTTTACTAATACTGGTAGTGTGTGTTATCCAGGGCAATCAAATTCACTTGAACACTTAACATCATCACTATCTGGAAAATAAAAATCCAAAACCACAAGATGAATATTGGATTCGAAAATATATAGAACAGGAATCAAGGAAAACTTGATATATTGAAGAAGGAAGTGGAACACTTATGCATTGATATCTTAGTAGTAAGCACAATAATATAGGTTGATATTTCAGTCACGGATAACAAAGAAAAATGATAAAATTTATTATCATGAAGAATATGGCAAAGACTGCCATTTTAACGATAGCAACTCTCTCCACACAGTAGTACTACCCAGTGCAAGCCATATTAATTAATGGATGCTAAAAGGTTTGTGCATCAAAATTCCTATCTAATGTCCTCCCAGACTACTTTCTAACTTGTGGCCTTCATAAATGAGGAGCCCTGGATCTGAGAGCATTGCTCTTAAATATTTGGATCTACTGCTAACCTCTAGCACTACCTTTTATCTTTTAAGATAATTATAAAGCTATGAGTCTAAAATGAAAACATGCTAATGTTTTCAATCTAAGCTCATTTACTTATATAGTCATAGATACCTGAACCCAGTTCAGTATCTGTACATTTTGGTGTCTTTGGTTTTTTAATAACCATAGTCACCATTATTCTTTAGCCAAGTTTGATGTTAAACCACTGAAATATCATATGATCACTATTTCTTATGCTTACATAAGCTGTTGAACAGTAGCAATTCTCTCCATACTATAATGCCACCTAGTGCCAGCCATATTAAACAATAGATCCTAGAAGATTTGTGTGCAGTGCTCTCAGATTCAAGACTCCTCATTGTTGAGGATCACATGAGTAGGCACTACATTGGGATTTTGATGCACAAACCTTTTAGCATCCATTGATTACTATGGCTTACATCAGATGGTACTATAGTATGGAAAGAATTGCTACTGTTTTAATAGCTTGTGTAAGGTTAAGAATTGGTGATCATGTGACTGTCTCTATATATAATTCTGAAAATTATTGACTGATATCAATTTGATTTTGTAAACCCTTAGTCAACATTATTAGACATTTAAAAAAAGTTTTACAACCAGGTTCAAATTACACAGATGTATTTCTAATTATAGATGTTATATAAACTGAAGTTAGAAATAAAAGGGCAACACTGGCGAACAATACAAAAAGTGAATATGAGAAGGACTAGTAAGTTCGTGTGAATTCAGTGATTTTTGTCAATGGATTTTTCATTGAGCAAAATTTAAAAAAATAAATAAATCATTTTTTGACAGTAGAAGACTTCAGTTTTAATGGCAAATGTAGCCTAGAATAATTTATTAATTATTCAAGTGTAAATATTAAATTACCTTGAGAGAAACTTCAACATTATTCACTTCTAGATATAATTTAGAAAACATACATATTACTTTTGGGGAATTATCTGAGAAATTGAAAATTTTGATATGTACAAGCAGGAAAAAATGAAAATGGGAGCCAGGAAATACAATAGTAATTGCAAAAAAAGAATAAGTGAAGCCAAGATGTAATACGAGAGAGAATATTTTGAAAGAACTAAATTGGAGATTCCAAATATCATCATGATAAATAACGATGTTATAACAATATTTGTAAAAAAAACACATTTAAAATGAAAATCTAGGGAAACCAAAATAAATGTTTCAAGAGATTTGTATTAGATCACTAAAAAGATTAAAGTTGAACAGATTTACTGAAAAATATCAGAGATTATAACAAAGGTTAAAAACATTAATGCCGGAGAATAAATAGGAGCTATACAACAAATATTATTAGTAAATATAATATCAACTACATAGAAAAACTCAATAATGGAGAGAATGTACATTAATCTTGATTATTGTCAAAAAGTTAAGCTATAGAAATTGATAGCAACATATTAGAACTTTAATGGGAAAGTAAAAAGAATCAATCAAAATGCTGATCAAATTATGCCAGTCATTTGGGCAAACAATCAGAAAAAAATCAATTTATATTTGCATAATAACAAAAACATTCCTCACAGATTGTGTGATTTACAATACTTTCTCATGCATCATATGAAAGTAAAATTATACTAAAATTATTAGAAATAATTACATTATTTTATGGAAAAATAACTAAATGTAACATGTGATTTCAAGAACGGTTGAGAACAAAGAGATCATAGCTAACAAACCCTAAAAATTTGAAATGAACAAAAACATGGACTTTATAATATTGTTTAATTCATTTGATTATGTCTTACAAAAATAAATTCATGTTATTTTGGGTAATATCAATTTGTGAATACATTAAAACAGATTACACTGAAATATATTATACTTACAATGACAAATGGATTGCTAATCAAATACATTGCCATTTATGGATGCATACTGTATACAGAATGAAAAAACAGATTAGAAGCAAATTTCAAAACAAGATTAATGGAGGAAATATCACCAATCCTAAAGAACTGATGATATCATCTTGTCAAGAAAGTTCAATAAAAACATGAGTTATACTAAATATGAAGAAAATTAAAACAGCAGTCTTTGTAAGTGACAATATATGTCATTATAATCTTTGCATTCTTGATTCACCCATCACTAGCAAAAAGTCTGGGAGACAACAATAGTGTTTGATATTGGATAGAATTTCAATAAAAGGCTAAACAAGATCTTTAGCAGTAAATAAATATTTAATCCGTTTTTTATAACAATCCTTTACTTTAGTACAATGCTTACATATCACCCATCTAACAATAGTTTCAATTGCCCCTGCAATCTTCTTCAGAACTTTTTAATCTTCTTTACTTCCCACCTTCCTTTTTGCTTTTTAAAAAGTTCTGTAGAAGATTGCAGGGGCAATCAAAACTGTTGATAGATGGGTGATATGTAAGCATTGTACTAAAAATAAAGAATTGTTATAAAAACGGATTAATTAATTAAGGCAATGCAAAAAAGGAAAAGTTAAGATTAAATAAATATTTTAAAAATAAAGATCAGAATTGTTCAAGCAATGGTATTTTCGATAATTCACTATGGTTGTAAAGGTTTAACAGTAAAATGTGAGGATAAAGAACAAAATGATACTTTTGACTAATATGAACTGTAAAGGAATAGATAAATATTTAATCAGATTAAACCTGAACTTTTACTTGTAACCAATAATGATTTGATGGACATTGCTTTATTTTTTTTTTAATATGTCATAGCATCGGCCAGGATGCAAACCCACAACCGTCTGCAACCAACTACTTGCTTGCAAGGCAGCTGTGATGACATCTCGGCTAACAACGCTTGGACATTGCTTTATTTTATCATATTATGCAATGATCCAATTTGTAAATACATAAAGTTTGGAAGATTTCCAAATTGAATAAATGATAATTATCAATAAAATGAATTCAGACATCACAGAAATGAATGTGTTTTTGATATTTATGGTGAGGTACAGTGCTTAAGCTTTAAAAAATATTAATACAATTTTAAATAGAGAAGCAATATTTTAAACTTGTCATTTTTAGAAAACCAGGTTTTTTTTCTTCTTTTCTGATAGTTTCTTATTTGATAAAATTTAGATATCAAATCTATTAAAACATATTTCAATGACATTTGTAAAAAAAACCTAAAGAAATTAATTTTCGTGATTTTGCTTTCGACCTCAAAAATATTAATTTTATGTTTAAATAAATGATTACCTGAGTAAAACGAAATAATTATTTTATACAAGTCAACCAATTTCAGTGGTAGATTCATAAAAGTGTTAAATAAAGCAGTAGGTGGTTGCTTAATCATTTCTTGCATCTACTTTCTATCAGAATATTTTTGCATTAATCTAATTATGTGTGTGTTTGTGTGCTTGAAAAGATGGTTAATGTTTATCACTTTTTGAAACTTGAACTGACATAATGAAAACTGCCAATAAACACCACATGATCACTATGTTTGCTCTTAGCCAGAAACTAGTCTGGGGATATTGGATGAATAGGCACTAGATGAAGATTTTATGAACAAGCCTACTGGCATCCATTGATTTCTCTTTGCACTGAGTGGTAATATGTCTAGTGAGTTTTGCTTGTTTTAATAATGAAAACGGCTTGTCTTGCATTGGTGGTTGAGATGTCAGCACGACTGCCTTACAAGCAGTTGCCCGGGTTCGCGTCCCGGCCGATGCTATGACACTTGGAAAAACTGCTTGTATCTTTTTAATATTTTTCAGAATTTTTTTTAGTAAAGTAAAAAATAAAATAGTTGGTCAGATAAATGATTATAAGTCATTCAAACCCAAGAACAAATATAGTTGAGATATGATGGAGAGATCTTTAGCTATACCATTCTGGATAAAATTTGTGTCTGTAATAGTTGTACTTGGTTATATTCCTAAGGGATTGTTTTAACTTTATTTTACCAATCATAAGAATGCTCTGTAATTTCTTCCACCCTCCCTTTCTTTTTCTATTGTCTGCTTTGTTAATTAAGAGATTATTCACTCACACTGATAATCCTGTATGAGATTAGGATTGATATAGAATGAGAACTTGTACTAATTTAATGTTTTTTTTTACATATTTTATTAAAAAGTATATCATCATAATATCACAAAATTTATAGCAACTCTGTTATTTGTCATTTAGTCACTTTTCTGTTATTCTGGAAATAATGCAGTTGCTATAAATTTTGTGATGTATCGTCATAATGTTTTCAGATTTTTTATTGATTGATCTTAGCTAAACATATGATTTAAAAATTTTATCCACTTAGGATAATAATAATATTGGGTACTAGTATTGATTCTCCTGCTAATAAAAAAAATATGGATATCAATACCATATATTTCGAATGATCAAGTAAATTTTATAAGGAAAACTTATAAAGGTATATGTGATATTGCATTTTACACACATCCTACATTAAACAAATTAATAAAGAACTCTAAAAATAAAACCTCATTTATAAATAAAAATTGCATCATTTGTAAATGGATTTGTAGTTGTGGTAGTGGATATATAGGGGAATTGAGATGCATGCTGGAAAAAATAACTAAAGAGTACTTGCTGTTATTAAAAAGGGTTCAGAAAACAAAACAAAATTGCAAAGTAAATAATGTTTCAGCATTCGTTTTTTATGACCATAATAAGTCATGCATTTATGGTTTTAACATCAATTATAATAATGTGAAAATATTGCAAATTGAAAATAATAACAAAAGAAAAATAAAGGAAGCTATGTTAATATACAAATACAAACAAGACTTAATTAACAGACAGGCAGCAAATGTTAAGTTCACAGGATTTTGGGAAAGTTAACCTGTTAGTTGACAAAGACTACAAAAATAATCAAAAGCATTCCTAAGTAGATAAAATTTTTAAAGTTATACTTTACATATAACTAACTACTGTATTTATAAATATTCAATTACAAGATTACATATATTGATTTGAAGAAATACAGATATCGAATTATAATATTATTACATATATATACAGTTTCTTGTATGATAAGACATAGGTATATTAATCCTATTTAAATATTAAATAAAAATTAAAAAATTATAATTTCATTTGAATAGAAATTATTTTACAAAATTAGAAGAATAATCTATAAGGGAAGCATTTGAGAATAAATATGATAAATGAACTTTTTTTTATATTAGTCAAAGTGTGCAGCTTTATGATTTATAAAGAAAGGAAGATCTTGGAAAGCTTAATCTAATCTCTGTCAATAAAATGAGATATGAGACTGAAATAGTTTAGGCTTAACAGAGTGTGAAAACCTGAGTCAATTATAATCTATAATTATTCCATCTTGGTATCAAAGCTGTTCTTGATTCATCTGGTTGAGATAAATAAATAACAACCATGAAATAAAAGGACAATTTTCATTGGTTGATATATCTCAACATTCTGAAGATTTTTTTAAATTTTATCTTCCTGACTTTGTAAGCTTTCCAAAGGTCAAGTGTGTTCATTTATTTTGCTACAATTTCTAAATACAATTAAAATATTTCTTATTTTGCAAATCTTATCCCATGACTTTTCATGTTATTTTTAAATTACAATTTTGCTTCAAAGTTATTTTAGGTCTGCATCTTACCAGTATTTGTAAGTTTCTAATCTAATAAACATCACATGACCACCACTTCTTATGCTTGTGCATAACTGTTGTTAAAACAGACAAAACTCACTATGCGTATTGCCACACACAGCAAGCTAGAATAATCAATGGATGCCAGAAGGCTTCATCAGTGATGAGCCTTGAATCTGAGAGCACTGCACTTAGATCTTAGGATCTAGGCCACAAGCCAGAAACTAGTCTGAGGATATGGGATGAGTAGGCACTAGATGGGGATTTTATGCACAAGCCTTCTGGCATCCATTGATTACTCTAGCTTGCTGTGTGTGGCAATACGTATAGTGAGTTTTGCCTGTTTTAAGTTTCTAATCTACCAGGCTCTTTGACAATAATTTGTGCCTTTTTAGTTACCCATCCATTACTATTTTCATATAATTTCTAGTTGCATTTTACTTACAATTTTTCAGTTGAGTTACTCTAAATCATCATGTACTCAAATAGTCACAGAGTTGATTAAAGTTTGGAACTTACCGTTTGAATAATGAACCATATTAACATATAAAGTCAGAGTTCGCATTAGTTACAAAGAGCCACAATTTTATTTTTATATCTCCAAAAATCTGCTACAAATTATTAAATATGCATATATTGTTACTTATTCTATTTTCGTTTTTCTGCCATTGATAATATATATATTTTCTCATGTGTCATAGCATCAACTGGGAAGCGAACCCGCTATCCCGGTACAATTGCTTGTAAAGCTGCTGTCGCTGACCTCTTGACCACCAATGTTTTTAATTAACAGTTTTCAGAATAAATAAATTTTCATATTAAGGTATATATTTATTTATTTATTTTTTGTAAGTAGTTTAAGGGATAGTTTCTTCTTTCTTGACGGAGTTTAAGAGACTTTTTTCGTCCTGACAGCAAAAAATCCATTATTTTTTTAAATGTCAGATTTATTTGAGACTTGAAACATTTATTGTCTGTGCACATTTTCTTTTTATCCATTTGTAGGAAAATTGTCATTTAGAAATAATAATAAAAAATTGTAGAAAAAGTTTATATACTAAACCTCAAATGTCTATGTCTATTCCATATCTATATATCATTAAAGTCAGATAATCCTTAGACAATCCCAATAACAAGCAACAATCTCAACTTGTTATCAAAGCAATCACCTTTTAACAATAAGATGGAATCCCATCTTTGTTTATGGTCCAATATATTTATATAGACACTAAAGATTGCAATTTGTACGCAGAAATTGAAATTATTGATACAAATAAGTTTAAATAAACCTCTTTAAACAGATAAACTTAACTTGTTCTGAATGCAGAACAATAAATAGTCAATTATAATATTATAAACTGCAATTACAATTCTCAAACTGCACCTA
This sequence comes from Epiperipatus broadwayi, assembly GCA_028023455.1. Classification (NCBI taxonomy): domain Eukaryota; kingdom Metazoa; phylum Onychophora; class Udeonychophora; order Euonychophora; family Peripatidae; genus Epiperipatus; species Epiperipatus broadwayi. The sequence continues at coordinate 4,466,650 of JAQFVV010000030.1, read as the reverse complement.
AAGTATTACTTAAATAACAAGTGTAATATATATATATGTGTGTGCGCGTGTGAACTATAACTATATGCAATTTGGTTTTTCTCAACTTATAAAGCATTTTTAAACATATAGTCAGATTAATACGTGGAATCACAAAAAAGAATGAACGGTAAACTAAGCATATTTAGTAGCAATTAAAGACCATTCAATTCTTGTCGAGTCGTCAAGCATTGGTGATCTAGTGGCTGCCTTCCAAGTAGCTGGCCCGGGTTCGCTTCCCGGTCAACGCATTTGTCATATGGGGAAAATAAATCTTGTTGAGTCTCATTCTTTTTGGTTATTTTAAATGCATTTCTGTAATTGCTAGAGAAAAAAGTCATAGCCCTCATTAAGACAATATTATTTTTTTAATTAAAAAAGTCAAAACTTATATAAGTAATTGTTATATTCGTTTGTTGAGAAATAAACAGCGAGTTTACTAGAGACAATTTACTCCAGAAGTTTTCGCTTATTTTAGTTGAAAGTAAAAATAATTATAATTGAAAACAAGCTGTGGGGATTTAATTTTAATTGAAAATAAAAATAACTAATTGTAATGGAAATAATTATAATTAAAAACAAGTTGTGGGGATTATTTTTATCAGAGATAAAAATAACTAATTAAAGTTAAGAACAATCAAAACGGAGTTGGAAAACACGCGATTAACATTTCGGAATGTAGCAGAAAAGACTTAACAAAAAAACTCAGAGGGATATATAAACTGCGAGAGGAAAACATCGCGCACTTGTTACAGTCTTGTTAACAGAAGAAGTTGGATACGTAAAGCTGTTAGAGCTATTTGTGGCCCAACTGTTTTAAGAGTTGTTGGAGTCGAATTTCATATATTTTAGCTATAATACTTTATACTCGTTTATGTTATCGATCGGATTGTGTTTTTCTATCCCTCTGAAAAACTTAGGGGTGAAGACATTACAGTAATAAATCATAGATTTCTACTTTACGCTTATCAAAATTGTGCCAACATACATATGACGTAAAGTTATATAAATGATAATTAACAAATTAAAAAGGCTTAATGCTTTTGAGAAAGTGTATTTCTCATAATCATAGCTTGTTACGACTCACTCATAGGAATCATTATGTATAGGTATAAAAAGTCGCATACCAACACAGAACGGAGTTCAATATTCGCACAACATCAAAAAGTAGCCGGACGTGAGTTTGAACCCACCGTTGCAAAATTGTTTTGTACTGAGAAGCACGATGTTAAACGTAAGATAAAGGAGGCTTACTTCATAACGGAAGATTCCTTCGCTATTAATCACAAAGAATCATGTTTTGCTATATTCAAAAGATGGACTAATTGACTGATTTGCATAAAGTTAAATATTGTACATACATAATGATGAGTGAGTCATATCAGGTTATGATTATGAGAAATACACTTTCTCGAAAGCTCCAAGCCTTTTTAATTTGTTAATTATCATTTATATAGCTTTACGTTATATGTGTGTTGGTACAATTTTATTATTATAAAACTTATATAAGTTTTTATAAATTTTGGCCAGATGATGACTATTTAATAAACTGTAAAACTATAACTGTCAGTTAATAATCTGGGATAATGCAATAATATCCTACTCGTTATTTTTATAGATCGAATCATTGTCTGAACATTTTATGTAAATTCATGGGAAAAAACGATATTTTATATGATTTACTGAATAATATTTACAGGATGACAGTTTTAAATTTTTCAATTAAGTTTAAATTTATCTTTCATCCAAAGTATATGCAATATTTTTTTTAAAACTGAAAATACTTTGTAAATGACTTAACTGAAAAGAATGACAAAATTTACTTTTTGAAGTATATTTTTACGTAAGAAGTTAATGAATTTGTTTGAGTTAATGATAATTTTTTTTAATGGATATATAACAATTGGATTCACTGACTATTATTTATTTATTTAAAAATATTGTATATATTTATATTATAAGTTTTGATTTGAAAATATGGATGATTTCATGAATCGCATCAAGTATGTAAAATTTGATATTAAATCTTCAAAATGACTGATACTATTAAAAATTATTATGACATTATACTAGCTTTTATATTACTATTTTAGCAGCATACACGTTTTTTTCATACTCTCTATAATTAATATGCATTCTAGCCACAGCTGTTTTATAAATTTTATTTCAAACTTTACATATATACTTAACATTGTAATTGGTTAACATAATGTCCATTTATGTAGTTGTTTAGCCATAGAAATTAAAATCTGAATGAATTGGTATAACATAATTGAAATGAAGGCACTTTATATATCTTCTCAATCCTGGTGACTTACTCTTCAAAAGAAGACATAATCCAAGATTACATCAGATTGGTTTATATGTAGTTTTTCATAATTAGAATTTTAGACAATAATAATAATATGATGTTCTAGCATTAGAAGTTAATGTTTGAGTTTCAATCCAGAAACCCTTTGCCATTGAGTCTACAACTATACCATTATATTAAACCATAGGGGCTTCTTTTGATTTATAACTATATACTTCTTTTATAATCAATTATTATTATTATTAAACCACTCAACATCATATGATCACCATTTCTTATGCTTGCTTATAACTATTATTAAAACAGGCAAAACTTTCCATTCAATAATCTGGAGGTATTGGATGGGTAGGCACTAGATAGGGATTTTATGCACAAACCTTCTGGCATCCAAGGATTACTCTGGCTTGCACTTAGTGGCACTACTGTGTGGAGAGTTTTTCCTGTTTTAATATTATGATGATTATCATCATCATTATTATTACGATGTTATTTCAAAAATAGTTTATTATCTACAAATTAAAGGCAACATACCTAGGACGACAAAGTACAGCACTTGTTTTGATAACATAAAATGTCAGTAAAAATTTATAGATTTACTTAAACATTAAAACCTTTATACTTGAAAAGTCTGCTTGTAACAGTGGTTGTGTTTTAGAGTTTATTTTCTTTGGATAGTCCAGTTTAGTTGTAAATTTGGGATAATTTTGAGGTTTATTTAAGTATGTGGATATTTATATTACTTTTTTTTTCATGTGTTAAAGTGTCAGCTGGGAAGCGAACCCACAAACCTGGGACAACTGCTTATAAGGCAGTTGTGCTGACCCCTCAACCACCAACACTTGACTATTTATATTACTTCTCCTGCTTAAAGGCAGAACTAAGGCAATAAAGCAACAAAATGAGATAATAACAATTCAATATCAGTGGTAGTTTATTTTAGCATCTCAATTTTTAAACTGCATGAATATTAAAGCTCGTTTATAACCTTAGGATGCATAGAGTTAGTGGGTCATAAATAAAATATTAGATATTGTTACACTACATTTATAAAAAATTAGTACTACATACTTAAAAAGGAACTTAACTATTAAAGCTTATATGACAGTGTTATTAGTGTATAATATTAAAATGGTATTAGGGTCTAAAGTGAAAATAATTAACGTTTTATAATTTGTATTCTGATAATTTTTATTTTTATAGTAGTCTTTGTTTGTTGTGTTTCATGTGATTTAGATCTGCATTTTGTAGCTAATTAATCTGCTGCTCTTTAAATTCTGACGTAACTATATGCAATAGATAACTTGATCAAATAAAATAACATATAGCAATATCTTAGTAATCTATTAATTTATACGCATTTAATCATTCAAAAACAAATACTGTACATTCTGTTATCTATGTAGAAGGTTATATTTTTTATATTTTCTTTTTTTATATATATTTGCTAGTTTTTTTTCTCTTTATTTCTTAGTATTCTCTTACTTTTTTTTCTGTCCTTTTTGTCAATTACTGTTAATAGAAATAATAAAAAAAACTTGGTCATTAAAAGAAATTATACATAATATAATTGCTATTTGGTTCCAGAAACCTTCTCAATTCTATGCTAATTTGTATACACTATAATATATGTTACATCTTTATTTTTATAATATTTATAACTATTTTTTTCATTAAGTATATCTTACCGATTTAATTTTAAAAACGTACTTAAAGCAGTGGTAATTAACATAATAAAAAAATCTGCATAGTTATGAATAAATTGTTAGTAATGAAAGTCTTCAATTAGAAAAATTAAATGCTTTGAATCATTTAAACATTGGAAAACAATGAAATCCTCCTAATTATTGGAAAAAAGATACAGCTTCATTTAAAGTAAGTAAAGTTTATTAAGAACTTGAATTCTGTTTATTATCAATATTCATAATTCCCTATTTAAAATCCAGATTTAAAGATTAAGAAAGTATGATCACCAGATCGGTATTGAAGTCCCATTCAGAGAACAATAAGGACCAGCTGGATATTTTTTTAAAAGTTTGATTCTATTAGTATTTGTCACTTGCATGTTTATTTTGAAATATTTAGTTCACTTATTATAAATCTAATAAATAAATGAAAATACATTTTTTAAAATTTCACACAAAAGTGAAAGTCGGTGTAGAATTGTTTTTCATTAAACTTTAACATTGTCTCTGGTTCTGTTATAGACCTAACATAATTTATTATCATAGGATTTTTATTATATTTAAAAAATGACTTAGAATATATGTGTGTATTATATAATACATTAAATACTGCCTAACACTATACTATTAATAATAAATAAAATAAAAATTCATACAACATTACAATACTAGCCAAAAAACTAAACTTTATTAAAATTCTTCCACAACCATGTTTTTATCTTTTAACAAATAGTCCTTTTCAAATGAAATTCAACTAAAGATGCCATCTTTATATACCAAACAAAATAGCCTTCCCATCATTCATTTCAAAATCCAACTTCCTTTAACATCAAAGGATGTCTTCCAGAAATTAATGACCTCAGATTCAAAATACTTCATCATCAAAGTTTCTTTTACTTTTCTTTTCAATTCACTTTTTTCGTAAAAAATAATCTCTGTATTGTCAAATAATATTTTACAACCTATATTCAGTTCATGAATATATAAAGTTGAATTATTATATTTATTTTTAACTCTACTCTCACGAACTTTAACTTTTTCATTAAGATTTAATTTACTCTGACCTATATAAATGTTATGACAACTGCAAGAAATATTATAAACTACTCCAAGAATATATTTGCAATCAATTAATTGTTTTGAACCCTTTAGTAATAAATTTAAATTTAGGTCTTTCTTCCAAGCTACTTTCATATTATCAAATAAAAAAAACTATTCTTATAAACCAATTAACTAATTGAAGATTTATATGGGAAGAAATAAACTCTTTAATAAAAGTAAATATAATAACTCAGCTTTGTATATTCATGAAACTGAATACAGATCTTAAAAATATTATTTGACAATGCAAAGGTTATCTTTTACAAAAAAGTGAATTGGGAAGAAGAGTAAAAGAAAGTTTGATGATAAATTATTTTGAATCTGAGAGTCATCAATTCATGAAGACATCCTTTGATGTTAAAGGAAGTTGGGGTTTGAAGTGAATGATGGGAAGGCTATTTTGTTTGATATATCTAGATGGCATCTTTAGTTGAATTTCACTTGAACAGGTCCATTTGTTAATGGATAAAACCATGGCTATGGAAGAATTTTAGTAAAGTTTAGTTTTTTGGCTAATACTGTAATGTTATATGAATTTTTATTTTATATAATACATGTACATATGTATACATATTTGCATATGTGTATATTGTTTTTTCTATAAAATAGATTTAGATATTTGGTAGTTTCATGTGTGTGTTTTGAAGTTTGTTTGAATTAATGGTAAAATGTTTGCTATTTGAATTCTGAAAAAATAATTCTGTATTAAGTTTTTCAGCCTTATTCTGCTATTTTTCAGAGACAGATTTACAATTAAGTGAATAAAATTTTGAGAATATTTTTTTCTTTATACTGTAACCCTCCCCCCCTCACCACACACACATCACAGAAATAGATCAATGGTTTAGGTAGTGTTTATATTATTTATAATTTGTAATACTCAAATTTTTCAAACATTTTTTTAAAAAAATCGTTACTATAGACTTTTAAATACCAAAGACAAATAAATATTTGTAGTAAGGAATAGATAATCCACTAGCTTTGAGTATAATCTTTAATTGCAAGATGATTTAAACTCAATTTTTGTTTTACTTTCCTCAAAATGATGAATGTGTAACTTATAATATTGATTTATTTAATCACAACATTACTAGAGATTATTTTAAGCTATTTTTAATATCCTTAAGTTTTAATAGTTTGTTGCACAAAAATAATTTCTTTTTAATTTTTGCTAATTGCAGACTAAAAAAAAACGTGAATTATTTATAACTTACCATATTTTTAATAATCCATTCTTATTGTTATAATATCAATAAGAATGCATAAAGATGCCAATAATAATTACCTTTTCTTGCCTAAGTCTAGATTCTTCAGAACATGATGTATCAGATGAACTGCTTTTATCAAGTTTGTCTTCTTGGGACATATTGGACTTATCAAGTAAATCTTCTGTTTTGATGTTAATATCCAACATATCATTTCTTGAAACATTTTCGGATTGGTCAGACTTACTTTTACGTGATTCTAGCATATATTTTCCTGACATCAATTTTTTCTTATGATATTCCATATGCATTAAAAATTTAGTTTTATTAATCCCGGCATATGAACACAAAGTACAAGCATACAGACCCGACATACCTTTGTGCCGATGTTTTAAGTGGTAAATATATGTAGAGAGTGCAATGCATGTATATGAGCAGTGCATACAGGAATAACTTTTTTCTCCAGTATGTCTCATTTGGTGTAAGCGAAAAGATGTTTTGTAAGCTGTTTTGAAGTTACAATGCTCACATTGGTAGGGTTTATCACGCATACTATTTAACTTTACTTGAACTTTCTTAATTTTGTCTTTTGATTTTTCATTTTCATATTTATAAGGATTTTGTGATCTTAAAGGAAAATCAAGACATGAATCAAAATAATCCACATTTTCTAAAATCATATTGTCTTCAACATTGTTGCTATCATTAATAATCATTTCTTCTCTTAAGTTTTTTAACGAATACTCCATGGCAGAATAAATTTCTTCATATGAAATCATTTCAGAAAGACCACTAAAAGAATTATCTTCACTTATTTCTTCCATACCATTAATGATTTGACCACAGGAATTTTCTATATTTTCAAAATTTGTATCATTCATCAAATCTTCTTCATTTAAAGATGTTTTTGTATCTTCCATAATTTTTAAATACTTTTTTCTTGGATCAGCAGATTTTTTTAATAAAATAAGATTTTCTTCCATTCCTTCATCAATTAACTTTTTAAATTCTTCTTCAGAAAAATGTTGCTTTTCTAAAAGTGAATTTTTAAAATTATCGTAATCAGAATTTAAAATTTGTTCATTTTCCTCACTATTTGAATGGTCTAAGGAAGATCCATCTTTATCAGAATCATCTTGGGAAGTTATTTCCACGGTCATTGCTATCATGGCAGGTTCAAAATCCAGAAGAAACTTCAAAAATAAAATAAAAAAACATATACATACATTTGCATATATATATTGTATGAAAATATAACTAATTTATTTTACAATATGTTATATATAAAGCTTGCAAATAAGCTCTTAACAAGCTTTGCAGAATATCCCAAACCCCAGACCAGTTTCTACTACTGGCTTCCTCAGTGAGGTCTGGGATTAGGGATATTCGCAAAGCTTCTTGAGAGTTTATTTGCAAACTTTTTATATAACATTTGTAATATAAGCTTGTTAAATTAGGTATTGTGACATATGACTTGATTTCTCTGTAATTTTACAATATGTGTATATACATACACACACACACACATATATATATATATATATAATGTGAAATGCATAAATATGTTAATATTTAAGATCTCTCTAACTACTATACAAACAATGTAAGCAGAAATTTGTATATCGAATTGTCAAACAAAAGTAGTCTCGCTTTGTCTGAAGTCATTGAGAACTAATATGAAAAACAAGGTTAGATAAAGTTACCTGTGAGAATGAAATTTTACTCATATTATTATAACAAAAGTTTTTAAAATTAAAATAAATTTTGGAGAACACTTGCAGAAGTCCTCAACAAGGAAATGATCTCGTGTTCCTAAGAAAAGAGACCACGTTGTTGCATATCTTTAACAAATTTTGGACTCATATACATAAAAAGATTCTTCACAGAAGCAAGCAATCAATATAATTAATGTTATATTCCTGACTATTTCATTTTTGCTAATTAACTTCATATTATTGTCACTGGAAAAGGAAAAAAAATAATTAAGGATCTCAATAATGAAAGAATATGTTATATTTTTTTCCCCATGTGTCATAGCATCAGCCGGGAAGTGAACCCACTAACCGGGACAACTGCTTGTAAAGCAACTGGCGCTGTCCTCTGACCACCAATGCTTGACATTGTATTTTTAACTTTGATTTGCCTATATAAAACAGAAATGAAGAAACGTAATATATTCTTGTATTATGAAGAGCTTCTTATTCAGTCTCTTTCTTTTCTATTAGTAGTAATTTTGTTTAGTTAATCAAAAAACAGTTGAAATCAGTGTATAAATTTCAACCTTTTTAATCTATGATAGGTCAAATTTATGGATAAAAAAAACCTTTAATAAAAAGTCTATGAAACACACCTATTTACTATTATTTTATAAATTATTTATTTTCTCTGAAGAAGATGAATGAGGCTCCATTAATACATCTGCTTTCTATTTCTGTGGAGAATTATTTTACATCTGTGAATCAGAATCTTTTTAAAGACTTGCAAAAACATAATCCATTTTATTCTGATCTTTGAAAGTTTTTTCCTCAAGGACTTCAACATGGTACTCACAAAAAAAATATAACAGTTTATGATTTAATAAAAAAATATTTGTATATTTATTGGAAGACTATTGTTTAAAAGAAATGGTATTTGAAACATAATTGCATTTATAGATTAAGATGATAGATAAATATCTAATCATAATACATGATTTCTGAGAAAGCAGGATTGGTATTAAACCACTAACCATCACAAGATCACCATTTCTTATGTTTGCTCATAGGTTATTAAGACAGGCAAAACTCTTCATACAGTAGTGTCACTCAGTGCAAGCCAGAGTAATCACTGGATGCTAGTAAGTAGGGATTTCATGCACAAGACTTCTGGCATCCATTGATTTTTCTGGCTTGCACTGAGTGGCACTACTGTATTCTTGCACTGAGTGGCACTACTGTATGGAGAGTTTTGCTTGTTTTAATTTCTGAGAAGCCTACTTGACAAGACCTATTCTACTCAAAATGTATAGTAGAAGACATTTCCCCCCACTATATTTACTTCAAACACGTGATTATAAACATTGGAAAAATTATTCAATTGTTACAGTTAATACCAAAGATGAAACAATAAATTATACTCAGATTTGATGGGCAATGTCATATTTTATAAAAATGTTTTTTCATAATAATATTAAATATGATGGAACGAGTCTTTCGTCTAAATTTTAATACAATTGAGGTAAAGTAAAGAATTACAAATCATCCCTGTATTTATTTAATATCTATTATTTATTATTTAATAATTATCCTCATTCATAAATCATCGTTTTATTAAATTAATTAGCCACAAAAAAAAAAAAAAACATACAGAGATAATACACAAATTTAGATTTTAATATATTTTATCTTTTGCATTCTTCATAATATCAATATTCTAGTACAAATAAATGAAAAAATAGCCTAATATTTAAAAATTTACTATATTTATAAAAAAACAAGTTACATATCTCCAAACTATATTTTGGAAAATATATCATGATCATGTGATAAAAACAGTTGCTTATTATGTAATATTCTGCAAAAGTTTGGTGCAGTCGTAAAGATTTTAGAGCCCAAGATCTATAAATTATGGTCCAACTCTGCTATTTCTGGTGCATAATGTTCCCAAGCTATAAACTATTTATTTTATGTTAATATCTGAAGTGTTCACCTAACAATTCTTTACACTAACTGCATCCATTTAATTTTTATTATAATATAATGGTTTGTAAGAATTGTACAGCATTAATATATATATAAAATACAAAATCATAAAACAATACAATACTAGATACAATCCAAATTTTTTACCAAAATCCTTACTGCAAATAAACATAAAAAATCATTTACTGCAAATAAACATTCTCAAGTGAAAATCAAATTAAAGGAACAAACATATATATACAAACCTTCCCATAATTCATTTGGTGTTTGAAATTAATTATCCTTTGTTATTAAGGGAAGGTGGTGTTTGAAATGAATCATGGAAAGGTTTGTATATATATATATGTTTGCTCCTTTAGTTTGATTTTCACTTGAGAAGGTCTATTTGAAGTAGATGAAACCATTGCCATGAAAGGATTTTGGTAAAAAATTTGGATTTTATCTAGTATTGTATTGTTTTATCATCTTGTATTTTATTTATTAGAAGTATAGTATTAAGTCAATAAACATAACATGATCACCTCTTCTTATGCTTGTTTATAACTGTTGTTAAAACAGGCAAAACTCACTACATGTATTGCCACACACAGCAAGCTTGAGTAATCAATGGATGCCAGAAGGCTTGTGCATAAAATCCCCATCTAGCGCCTACTCATCCAATATCCCCAGACTAGTTTCTGGCTTATGGCCTTCATCAGTGAAAAGCTTTGGATCTGAGAGCACTGCTCCTAGATCTTAGCATCCAATGCAACCCTCCAGAAACCACCTTTTATCTCCATTTAACTACAAAAGTATGAGTCTTAAACTGAAAACACCTTAATGTTTTCAATCCAAGCCCATTAGCTTATATAGTCATATGGATCTGAGCCCAGTTCAGTACCCATACATTTTGGTGTCTTTGGTTCTTTAATAACCATAGCCACCGATATCATATTAGGCAGGATTGGTTTTAAGCCAATAAACATCACATGACCACCACCTCTTATGCTTGTGTATAACTGTTGTTAAACCAGGCAAAACTCACTACATATATTGCCACACACAAGCTAGAGTAATCAATGGATGCCAGAAACAGGTCTGGGGATATTGGATAAGTAGGCACTAGATGGGGATTTTATGTACAAGCCTTCTGACATCCATTGATTACTCTAGCTTGTTGTGTGTGGCAATATATATAGTGAGTTTTGCCTGTTTTAACAACAGTTATACACAAGCATAAGAGGTGGTGGTAATGTGATGTTTAATGTAAAACTAATGAAAACATAAAAGCAATATCTTAATCACCCTAGTGATAGATGTAAATAAAAAACAATCTCTTTCAATAATGTAATAATCATAATTAAGCAAATGGTTTACAAGATCAAAACAGTGATATGACTCCTTCTTTCCTCTAGAACATGGAAAAGCTTTGAACCTGACATATTGAAATTTATTAAATTTACCATTGTCAGTCAGGAATTATTAATAGCTATTGGTGCATGTGATATACATTATTAAATTAAACACTTTGACCATCTTATTTGATTATTATTAATAATAACTGGTAATCATTAATATAAACTGGCTAATCACTTCAACCATCCCTCTTCTATATATTTAATGTATAAGGTCCTATACATGAGGTGTCAAAGTGACTTGAGGTCAACATAGGTTTGGCAATAATGTTGGCATCAGTATGGGGTTTGGCTTTCTATCATCAGATTTTCAACAATATGGATGGTTGAAAAGCTGGAGTGGATTGAAGCCTGTCTATTAAAGTATGAGGATTTTCTATATTAATATAAACTGAGCAATGATTATATATGTGTGTGTGGTAGATAATAATCTGGACCAACTGATGAGTGCTGGTTTAGCACGAAATACATATATTGGTGATTATTTATCTTTTCTACATGTATGTGCTCATGTGCATCGATTGTATGAGATAGTGTGGATAGTTGAAGGGTGCTTGAAAGTCTGGGTTCAAATCCCTTACATATATACATATATATATATGAAGTTTAATGAGATCTATGCATTTTTAAAATTAGAGTTCAGCCATGACATAACTAAACAAGCAACCAATTAAAAACTGAATTACTTTATCCAGCAGTAGCATTTTATTTGTCTAGACTGTATAATCAAATGTAAAATAGAAATAATTCTGTAGATTTAATAAGGAAGATGGAACAGACATCCATATTTTATATGTGAAAGTTTAAAGTAATTCAACTTCAAAAGTTTTCGTAAATAAACAAACCTTTCTCATTAAGAACTATATACTGTATAATACTGTAATAGAAAATTTTTATGGATTTTATAATTTATTGTACAAGTACTGTTTTAACTATTTATTCATAGTTTGTGGAAGGAATTGATTTACTTCTATTTAGATTTTATAGATACAAATATTGAATGTTAACAAGAACTTCCATGTATTTTTTTAAATTAGTTATATTATGGTTCATAGAAGACTTCATTAAACATTCAGTATTTACATAATAAAATCCATGAAAATTTTCTACTATTATAATTAGATCTTTATGGAAGTTTTTATTTGTGGGTAGTATTTGAAAAGTTGTATTGCTTTAAATTTTTACTTATATAAAGTATTAATTTCTGCTCTGTCTACAGTATTTAAATGTAAAAAATAGACTGGAAGTGGTTTTCATTTTTGGATTACAGGAATTCAGAAAAATAAAATATTATTGTTGCATAATATGATTTCTCTTTAACGATGCAATTATTAATTGAATACTTATTTAGTTATATTAAGATTGACTTCTAATTAAAATAATATCTATGGAAAATCTCATATATTTGCATCTATAAATTTATATATTTTTTCCATTATTATTATAACTCTTTGTGGGACAGATTTATTTACTTATGGGAATAAGTTTTTATTTTGAATTTTTATTCATATTATTGCTGGAAAATATGATTTCAGTTTTCCAATCTAGTTTTTAATTGGTTGCTTATTTAGTTAAATATCTAAACTCAAATTTAAAAAATACACTAAATATCTAACAAACTTTACAATATTTATTTACATCTATAAAGTCTGTGAAAATTTTCTACTATATATACATGTGTGTGATCAAGTGTGTCAGTAGTATGAGATAGCGTGGATAGTTGAGGATCATCTGAAAAGTCTGAGTTCAAACCCCTTATATATTACATATTAAAGTGCAGGTATGAAAAAGCCTGTACTGTAGAAAAAAAATCATATATATATAACTTCATATTATTATTATTTTTGGGATTTTAAATCACACACTCATTTCTGTGACTTGGAAAAGAGGACTGTCTGAGGAAGGTACATGTTATTGTACTGAAACATCAGCTATTTATCTGTTTTACTACAAGGAATATTTTGAAAATAATAATATGAAGTCATCATTTTATTTGTGAAAATATTAGAATTAACACACACACACATATATATATTATATTTAATATTTTCAGTTATATAAAGTAAATAGAGTATTTTTTAGGTTAAGTCATGTTTTATTTTGTATTAATTCCTGATGTTTAGATGAAATAATATTCATCACCATCAAGGTCAAGTTCTTAAAGAAAAACAGTTAGATCTAAAATAGTAATCAGTTTGATTATGAAGTAAAGAAGATTCACTCTTATATATATATTTGATAACTGATTATTCAGAATAAGTGGATTAACAAAATGTTTATTTTCTTCAGTTTTACCAGTAATTGATTTCAAGTTCATTTTAGGAGAGATAAAATAAGTGACCTCAGCAATCAGCTTTATTTAAACCATTCGGTCTTTTTAATATTTCAATACACTCCCTCATGGTACTGAAATTATACTTTTCAAAATTAGCAAGTATTTTAGCATTATCAAAGTCAGGTTTCTAATCAATGTCTAAAAAATATGGAGTAAAAGCTGAAGTATTGATACAAAATAATACACGAATTAACACCCAAAATACTTTATATATAAAAACTATATTTTATATATATAAACTATCCTAAATAACTCAATCTTCTAGGTAATCACATCACACTTTACATGAAGATTTAAAAAATAACCAATTACTCTGCAGGACAAATAGTTCTGAAGTTGAATTCTCACTGTAAGCTATTTATAAAAATTAGCCAATATTTATAAATGCTAAATTTAAATATATTGAATGATAAAATGTGCAATAAATCACTACATAGATTTAAATATTTAATCATTTTATATCGTTGAAAGTAATGCCAAATATGGAATTAAATTAATATCTTAAAAAGTAAGTACTCATTTATCATAACCATTATGCATTTATAAACTATATATATTATTTTGCAACCCATCAAGCGACCTGCAATGGCTAAGATAATCAGAACTGTTTTCTTAGCCATAAGTCTAGGCTGCTTCCCATCAAGGGTCCAAGCCTGGCTAAGTATATATTTATTTATTTTTAAATGACAGCACTTCCAAATTATCTTGCTCACATCTTACTTTTATTTGACTTAGGGAATGAATGACAATGAGGGATGGTTAATTAAATTTAATATAGATAATGCTGGGAGATTTCATTTCCTTCTAAAAGTACATGTTAATAAATACTTTTTAATTATATATATATAAATTACAAATTGAATTATCAATAAAGGCTTTATTTCTTGTTTTTGCTGTTTAAAATTAGTTCCTTGATTATCTGTGCAGAAAGATGGCAAATTATTATCAACACTTGCAATTAAAACAGGTAAACTCACTATATATATTGCCACACACAGCAAGGTAGAGTAATCAATGAATGCCAGAAGGCTTGTGCATAAAATTCCCCTCTAGTACCTACTTATCCAATATACCCAGACTAGTTTCTGGCTTGTGGCCTTCGTCAGTGAGGAGCCTTGGATCTGACAGCACTGCACCTAGATCTTAGGATCTAATACAATCCTCCAACAGCCACCTTTTATCTCTACCTAACTACAAAACTATGAGAATGAAATTGAAAACATATTTTCAATCCAAGTTCATTAGCTTATATAATCATATAGGTCTAAACTCAGATCAGTACCCATACATTTTGGTTTCTTCGGTTCTTTGATAACCATAGCCACCACTATCATATTAGGCAGGATTGGTTTTAAGCCAATAAACATCACATGATCGCCATTTCTTTTTCATTTTTTTGCCTGTTTTAATAACAGTTATAAGCAAGCGTAAGAAATGGTGATCATGTGATGTTTATTGGCTTAACACTTGAAATTATTATAATTTTTCACAACATGTTTTATATTGTTGTTTTATTATTTTCAATGGATCTGTTTATATATTCTTAAGCTCATAATACAAATATAAAATAAATCTGCACTTAATATGTATATAGCTCTTGAATGCCTAACATTATATAAAATGAATTTAATATCATTACTATTTTAAATTTTTTACAGATGTTAGCTTTAAACCAAAAAAAATCACACCACCTCCTCTTATGCTTGTGTATAACTGTTATTAAAACAGGCAAAAACTCACTATATATATTGCCACACACAGCAAGCTAGAGTAATCAATGGATGCCAGAAGGCTCGTGCATAAAATCCCCATGTAGTGCCTACTCATCCAATATCGTCTGGGGATATTGGATGAGTAGGCACTAGATGGGGATTTTATGCACGAGCCTTCTGGCATCCATTGATTAGTCAAGCTTGCTGTGTGTGGCAATATATATAGTGAGTTTTTGCCTGTTTTAAATGTTAGCTTATAACACTACAGAAATAGTATTCACACATAAAGTTAATTCATGAAAATTACTAACTTGACTGTGAAAACAGAACTGTGCAAATACTTTTTGAAAGTAAACATTAATGAATTAAACAATTTGTTATCTGATTTTTCACACTCTGTAGAGTTTCCAGTTGTGAATAGCTTATTCTCTCAATTATTTGTGTAGAATAATTTTTGATGTAGTTTAAAATTAGTAGTCAGAATATTGAAAAGTTGGATAGCTTTTCTCTAAAGAAACTTTGCATCCCAAAATGGAAATAAAGAAAAACTTATTAACAACAGAATAAATAATATTTCAAATTGTGTATTAACTTATAACTAGTATGAATAGTCTTTTCTCTCTGAAAAATAAAGCAAATTTAAAATTTGTAAGAATATGAAATCTGGTAGCCTATCTATCATCATCATCATTATTATTTTAACCATTATTGATTTACTGCAAGATGAAGATTTTTCCAAGTTCAATCCATCTCTGAACTTTAACCTCTCTTCTCCACATCACTTCAGCACACTTCCTTATTTCATCCATCCATCTCACATGTAGTCTCTTTCTGGGTCTTTACAATCTTTTGGAATCTTGTTTAAGATTTCAATTATCCATCTATCATCATCTTTTCTAGAAATATGTCCAGCCCAACTTTACGTCAGTCTCTTAATTCTTTTAATGATATCAGTAATACCTGTTTGTTCTCTCATCCATATATTTTGTTTTCAATTTCTTCTTGTTACTCCAAACATGCAGCTCTCCATACTTTTTCAAGTGATATGAAGTTTCTGTATTGCTCTTCTATTAAGTGTCCAAGTCTAAGATCCATAAGTGAGAATTGGTGACATTCATTTATTAAAAACCTTTCTTTTCCAACACATAGGCATATATCTTTTTAATTAATATTAAGTCATTTTTTCAAAAATCACTCCATCCAAGTTTAATTCTATGATTAATTTCATCCATTATATTTCCACCTGTAGTTATAATTTGACCAAGTATTTGTAGTTGTTAACTTCTATCTCATTATTATTAATCTTTATTTTCTTTTTTTGAGAAAATCCATTGAACATTACTTTAATGTTTTTTTAACATTTACCTATAATCCCATTTTCTTACTTTCATTTAATAACTCTTGCAATATTTCCTGAAGATCAAAAGCATTATTTGCAAAAAGCAATTACATCATTTACAAAATCTAGATGATGTAAATAATCTTCACTTTCTTTTAGTCTTTTGGCTTCCCATTTTAATCCACAAAATATTTCTTGCAAACATGCTGTAAAAAGTTTTAGATATGGAGTCATCCTGTCATATATCCTTCTCAATGTTAATCTTTTTAGTATCATTATGTAATCTAATTGTTGTTATTGCATATTTATAAATATTCTTCAGAACATGTATCCTGGGTCTATCCCTTAATGATCCAAAGCTTTAATCGCTGAACAAATGTTTATAGCATCGACTGTCTTTTCACAATATACAAATCCAAAGCATAATATTAACTCATATTCATTGAGCCTTTCTATAACTTCTCTCAATACTTGGATATAATCCACTGTACTAAAACCACTTGATTGGTTGAAATGTTTCTGTAGATGAGTTGTAATTATCTTTGTAAATTTTTTTATATAAAACTGATAGATCTGTAATTTCCAATATTTTCTTTATCAGTTTTTTAATTATTAATATTAATTACTGCATTTTCCCAATCATCTGGTACATCTTTATCATTTAGATATTTGATATATAATTATATAAAAGTTAGAAATATTTATTAATAGTTAAATGGTTGGTAGCCAAGGGAAGAATAATATTAAATGAATTATGGAAGAAAACCATGCAGAAACCTAACCATTAAGAGATTAGATGTAGAAGAGGACAAAAGATGTATCATTTTGCAAGAAAAACTCTAAATTGAATGTCTTGAGAATATTAATAAAAATTTAGATTTACACAATCTTGGAGAATTATAAAGAAGTATAGAAAAGATTAAACAGATCAAAAAATGAAGATATATTGAAAAAAAATAGTTATGATTTTATGCATTAAATGAAAAGTTAATTGTCTATTAAGAGCATTTTGTTTTACTAGTGCAATATTTTTGTTTATTTAAGTAATGTATGTATGTTTAAAAATAACACACGTTTCTTATTGCAGGAATTGAATCAGTATAAAGTAATTTATTGATGCCATTTTCATTGACTTGAAACTACAAGAAAATTACATTCAGAAGTA
This sequence comes from Epiperipatus broadwayi, assembly GCA_028023455.1. NCBI lineage: Eukaryota > Metazoa > Onychophora > Udeonychophora > Euonychophora > Peripatidae > Epiperipatus > Epiperipatus broadwayi. The sequence goes on along the minus strand of JAQFVV010000030.1, from coordinate 4,448,708 downwards.
CTAACTAGTTTGGTGAAAACAAGTCTTCATTTTTTTTCAAGTCTTTTTATCGTAATTTAGAGATTTTTTTATTTTATTTTATTGTAATGAAGAATTATATTGAAGTCTGTAATACTGAATTATATTTTATTTATAAATACTTTGTAGATCTATCAATGTTGTGTGTGCTTTTTTTTTCCAAATTTATTAAATAATTTTATAAATGCTATTTTTAAATAATATAAGATTGCTCTTTAGTGTTTGTGTACGACTTCATACATTTAGACAAACAACGCGCATATCTTGTATACGTACGAACTTAATTTTTAATATTAATAAATTCATAAATGGAAGAATTTTTAAAAAAAATCACAATCCAAGATACTATTAATAAAGACCAAATATTTTAGAACTTTCATCTTTTATCTTTGAATACACTGCAAATAGTAAACAAAGCAATTCTGTTCATCACCTGATAAGTTCACTTTGCTTCACTAAGCACTTTGCCAATAATCTATATTTAGAAATGTATCTAGGCGGTTTCTGAAAAAAAAAAACGTTATCTCTGTTGAAATAGCATTTCTAATAAGCGATCAAACTTCATAGATGCCAAGCAACTTTTCCTTTTTTCATTCTCTTTAAATATTGATTACTAATGAAGACAACTGCTATTTTTACATTTGACCGATCGTGAATAGTTCATTAAAAAAAAAAAATCTTGTAAGAGAAAAAAACATTTTAAGAGAATTTTAAAATGGATCATACTTCATTGATTCCAATAGAAAAAAATGTGTACAGTAATTCCATTCCAAACTTTTCTTTGAAAGGACTGAATTATAGTCATCTTTTATTTGATCATCACGTATGAATAACGTAAATCTATTATTATAAAGCACTAAAAATCTTGAAATTGTTAAATAGATTTGTACATTTCAAAATTTGATTATAACGTCAGGCACACAATAGAATCAAGCCCTGATTTAACATGGTCAGTGAAAGTTGATGTATTTATAGAAATGCACTTTAAAACTTAAGTCATCTCACTTAAGTTTTTTAAACTCTTAATGACGTGTGCGCAGAGATTTATAATATTTAAAGTAATAGCGCATTATCGGAGTTCGACTTCCGATTTAACAATTTCAATATGAATAATATGGATTTAACATTTCACAAGGATTTAACAATTCAGTCATATTAATTATATTAATGACAAGGCGTTATATAATCATGGATTTAATTTTTTTTCCCCAGTTTTTTTATTATTATTAAAAAAAATTACTGATATCGATCTATATACAATTATTAATATATTTACAGTAGAATAACTTTATGTTACATAGGCAAAAATATGGTGAAACCACAACTGTAATGGTACAGGTAATACAATAAGTTGTTTAACTCCAATGAAATGTGATCCAAATTTGAAGAGTGACATATTCTAATATTGCATAATCATGATGATTAAACAGAGGAAGAGTCCAGATATTTATTTTCAGAAATAAAATCTGACAAGGAGTCCTTAATGAAAATCAAAGTTTCTGCTATGAGAGAATACAAAACTAAGGTAGATTGTTGATTATCAAGTTTTGGTCATGATGTTTAGGTAAGAATTTGAACAAGTATAGATATGAGTTGAATCATTCCTTCTTCATTTTTTAACTTTGATGATATGAAATATTTTAGTAATGGATAAAAATATTTGATTTAAATTATTGAAACATTGGCATTGGATGTGTGTATCAATAATATGGAATTGTTAATAATATGATGTAATACATTTTTATATACATGCTATGAAAATGCAAAGACACAAATAAACTATAAAGATAAACTGTGAACAAATTAATAATACTAATAAAAATTATATATACTGTGATGGTAAAAATAGGACAAATAGGAGGGTAATGCCCAAGAGACAGACTCTACTGAAAACAATTTAAATTCAAATGTATAAAGAAAATTGAAGCAATTAAATAATAAGACTTTATATGCTTTAGACTTAAGTCCCTGATCTGTATCATCACAATTTTAAAATAGATTGAATAATAAAGAATTCTAACTATTATGGATGTAATGTAAATTTAAAATAATGCTTTAAATATTAATTAGCTAAGTTGGGTCTGAAATAATAATGTTAAACCATATCTAGTTAATCTTTATTTGTCCATATCCCTTTGAATACAATTTATAATTATTGCCTCTTAATTAATTATAAGCAAACTCAGAACTTCTGATTTAATAAATAATGAAAACACTTTATTTATACCAAGTAATAATAAATAATAAATGAAATTAATGATATAAACAGAGCAAAACTTTCCATAGTAGTGCCACCTGTGCTAAACAGAGTAATCAATGGATGCCAGAAGGCTTGTGCATAAAATCCCTATCTAATGCCTACTCATCCAATATCCCCAGACTAGTTTCTGGCTTGTGGCCTTCGTCAGTGAGGAGCTTTGGATCTGAGAGCACTGCATCTAGATCTTAGGATCTAATGCAACCCTCTAGCAACCACCTTTTATCTCCACTTAACTACAAAACTATGAGAATGAAATTGAAAACACAAAAAATATTTTCAATCTAAGCTCAATAGCTTATATAGTCATATGGGTTTGAACTCAGTTCAGCACCCATACATTTTGTTGTCTTTGGCTCTTTTACAACCATAGCCACCACTATCCTATTAGGCAGGATTGGTGTTAAACCATTAAGCATCACATGTTCAGACCCATATGACTATATAAGCTATTGAGTTTAGATTGAAAATATTTTTTGTGTTTTCAATTTTATTCTCATAGTTTTGTAGTTAAGTGGAGATAAAAGGTGGTTGCTAGAGGGTTGCATTAGATCCTAAGATCTAGATGCAGTGCTCTCAGATCGAAAGCTCCTCACTGACGAAGACCACAAGCCAGAAACTAGTCTGGGGATATTGGATGAGTAGGCATTAGATAGGGATTTTATGCACAAGCCTTCTGGCATCCATTGATTACTCTGTTTAGCACAGGTGGCAATACTGTATAGAGAGTTTTGCTCTGTTTATCAACAATTAATGTGCTAGAATAGGAAATGTGATCATGTGATGTTAAATTAATGACATATTTGTATAAATGTTTATATCTATGGTAATGTACCACAACAGACTTATTTTTAGAACTAGAGGAAAATATGTATCTATGATAAATGTATCAAAGGAATACAAAATTTATGAAGAATATTTAAATTTATTATGGTGGAATTGAACGATTTGCAAGGATGACATGCCATCATAATCCAGTGGCATTTAAGATTTCATAGTTCATTAAAATATCCAATATCTATATAGCATCAATGATCCAAAAGTAATATTAAAATTCATTCCAATTAGATTACCAATATAATTTTACCAGAATAGTATTTCTGTATGTTATTCCATTTAAGTAGTTATCACATACTGTATTATTCTATAGTATGGGTTTCATTAGTGACATACATATAAAACATCGAATACTATTAGATATTAATTTCTATAAGATTCATCCAATTTTTCATTGTCATAATTTCCTTTCAAAAATAATTGTTATTCCAATCATCATGATATAAATGTAATAAAGACTTTTATCAAGCGGCAGAAAATAAAATGATTTCAATAGATAACATGGGGATGTAGTAGCAAGAATGTAGAAAATCAAGATTTTGATATTCCTTAATAAATAACTCCAGTTTTAAACTTTAATATCTTTAGCAATATTAGTGATTTGATTCATAGGTATTTGTATTGTTTTCCAGGCACATGTGTATATATTATATTTTAATTTAAATAAGCAATGTTTTTGAAATCTCCGATGAAAATAAAGAATAAATTTTTTTGAATGCAATGGTAACTATATTTTTTTTCTTCATGTGTCATAGCATCGTCCAGGAAGTGAACCCACTAACCTAGGACAACTGCTTTTAAGGCACACCAATGCTTGACAAACTATACTTCAGTTGGTATTAAGCTTTGATTTACATTTTTGTTTGTTTTAATGAGTAGACATTAACTTTACTTGGTAGCAAGTCATGTTGTATAGTTTTTTAATACACATCTTCATGAATACGGCATACATTGCGGTTAGTAGGGAAAGAAATGTTTGTTAAAGTGAAATTTCTTTTGAAATAAAATAATATATATATAAAATGAACACACTTCAAAAAGAAAAAAAATGAAGGGTTTTTGCTTGATGACATGGACCTCGAGATAATTTATTTGAATGATGTAATATCTCTCACTGTCGTCATTTAATACGCTCGAGCCGATTATCTTGGAAATTTATCATCCAATTAATATCATAAATAAATAAATTTTAAAATATCAATTATACATACACATACCTGATTTATACATATGAGAATGTAACCTATTACTTTTTTATTAAATATCATAATAAAAGACAAATGCCCCCCAAGATGCATTTCGTGCTGAACCAGCACTCATCAGTTGGCCCAGGTCGCAATCTCTCATATACATCTTTATTATATGCAGAGTATTTATCTAGAGTAAGTTGTTACATTTTCATTTACCATTGTCAAACTTCCTCCACTCACATGTGAAACAGATAATGTTATTTTGGAAAACTGGTTTTCCCTTTTCAAAAAAATGCTAAACTTTAAAGCATGTTGTTTTGTATTATGAATAAAATAAAATGGACTGTGAATTTCTTCTTACAAGGAATAATAAAATAAAATGAGTTGAAATTGTTACTTTGATTTAAAAAAATATTGTTCATTATCTACTTATCAGAACTTAAGGTTTTAAGAATACATATATAATTGTTTTGCCAAAGCAAACATATATGTGCCTTTCTTTTGAAATTTTAAATAGTTTTAACTTTTGAGGAAGTTAATGTTGCATTTTTTTAAAACATAAAGAAAATGAATCATGAATTGTTTTATATGCTAAAATGTTGACAATAATTCTTTTTAAAAAATAGACAAAATGCCATTTTCAATCTTATCAAAGATAATGCATATATAGAGTGAAATTAAAGAAGGTGTCTGAATTGGCAATGAAGTAATTAATAATCCCCATACAATAATGATTCAAAATACAAATACAAACAAAATTTTAATAGCAGATATGTAAATGACATGAATTCAGGGTGTACCAATATGGTAAAATACCTATATAGTCAAGTAATATTAGCATTCAAATGTGAAAAAAGATTAATTGAACATAATTGTTATATTTTATTGAGAAAACAGACTTTTTTCTATTCACTTTTTTTCAGCTAAAAACAGTTTTTGATTCTACTATGTTTATCATTATACTAAATGCCAAATGATTGATATTAAGTTTGTTGAATGCATTCGTATCTGCAATACTCTTATTGCTTATCATAAATTCTTATTTTTGTATTAGAGAGAAGAAAATTAGTACTAATTAAATAATATTTTAAACACATTAAGAAATAACTTAGATACATTAGACCAGTGGTCTTCAACCATTTTACACCTGCAGATTGGCAAAAATAAGAATAAGATTTCACGGACCAGCAGAAGTTTACAGATAAATTTTCTTAAAGATGTAATCTGCTTAGCCTTAGATCATCATAATTGTTATAACTGACCTTATTGTGTATTGTAATGGTGTTGCTTATCTTCACATGTTGAACACTCTTTCTTGAGTTGCACAGTCATACTGCTACAGAAAACAGTACAATAACAATCATTCTCATTAATGTGCTTACATTTCTACATTTATTATTTCATTGTTAAAACATGCAAGAATAAAATGTTATTCACCTGAATGTTGGAAAAGTCAAAAGTTTTGATATTTTAGTTTGGGGGGAGGAGGAGGAGTGGGTTGAGAAATACTTTGTTATCACTGAGACAAAAGATAGACACCAAAGTTATTTTTTGTTTGTTTTTATTTTTAAAAAAAGGTAACAGAAATTGGTTTTAAAAATAAAAGTTTTAATATTTTAGCGATACACAAATAAAGTCCCCCCCCCCAAAAAAAAAAAAAATCACCTTATAGGCCAAAACAAAGTGGGCATATTTTTAAACAACAACAAAACAAAAAACGAAACTTGAAAAAGTCAAAAGTTTTGATCTTACTTTATTTTGGGGTGATGCGGGTGTATTGAGAAATACTTTGTAAAAGTTAGAGACAGAACTTATTTTTTGGTTTTTATTTTTAAAAAAAGGTAATCCAAAAAAGATCTTATTTTAATTTTTTTGGAGAGAGTGGGTTGAGAAATACTTTGTCTTCACTGAGACAACAGTTATTTTTGTTTTGTTTTTATTTTTAAAAAAGGTAATAAAAATTGGTTTTAAAAATAAAAGTTTTAGTATATCTGCGGTTGTATACAAATAAATGCAAAAAAGATATCTCCTTATAGGCTAAAAAAAAAAAGTGGCCGTATTTTTAAACAAAAAACAAATAAACTTGAAAAAGGCAAAAGTTTTGATCTTACTTTATTTTGGGGTGTGGGGTGTATTGAGAAATACTTTGTAAAAGTTAGAGACAGAACTTATTTTTTTGTTTTTATTTTTTAAAAAAGGTAATAAAAATTAATTTCAAAAATAAAGTTAAATCCAAAAAAAAAAAATCGCTGTATAGCCAAAAAAAAACACACTAAAAATGAAATATTAAAAGAGAGAGTAGAAAAAATTTAAGAGATCAAAAAAAGTCACGTTACATTTTATTGTCTTAACAATGCTGACAAGTGGCTGTGATTGGTTATCAAAGGACAACTGGAGTTTGTATAATAAAAAACTTTTTCTACCCTCCCCCCCCATAAACATCTGTGATAAATATAAAAACAAATTAATTGATGTATGATTGATTAGATTTTGTCTTTGTTCTGTTTTTTTTTTTTTTAATCGGGTAAAAAAAAAAAAAAAATTGTTTATATTAATTAAAAGTTTAAATCTTATTATTTTGTTATTACAAACTTTCTTCCCAGTCTAGCGTGTGGACCGACAGAAAACTTCTGCGGCCCAGTGCCGGTTCGTGGCCCGGTGGTTGAAGACCACTGCATCTTACAATGCATAGACCTTATTTAATGTATCTTTTATTGTAATATATAAAAATGTAGAACTTGTCTTTAAATAGTCTAGTGCAGTGGTCTTCAACCATCAGGCCGCAAAAGTTTTCTGCTGGGTCGCGCTAGACTGGCAAGAAAGTTAGTAATAACAAAATAATAATATTTTAAACTTTTAATTAATATAAACAGTTTTTATTTATTTTTTCATTGCATTTTTACCCTGTTAAAAAATAAGAAACAGAACAAAAAAGAAATCTAATCATATATAAATTAATTTGTTTTTCTATTTACCACAGATGTTTATGGAGAGATAGAATTAAATTTATTATTTTTCTAAAAAAATTCAAAATAAAAAAAAAGGTTTTTTATTATACAAACTCCAGTTGTCTTTTGATAGCCAATCACGGTCGCTTGTCAGCATTGTTTATGTGTTAAAACAAGATCAAAACTTTTGACTTTTTCAAGTTTCGGTTTTTTTTTTGTTTAAAAATACACCCACTTTTTTTTGGGCTTATAAGGCGATATTTTTTGGTTTTATTTGCATACTGCTAATATACTAAAACTTTTATTTTTAAAACCAATTTCTGTTAACCTTTTTTTAAAAATAAAAACAAACAAAAATAATTTTGCGATTATTTTTTTTTTTTGGCTTTATTTCTATTATGCGATATCTATTTTATCATTTTTTAAAAAAAAACTTTTCCTATTAATTACATTTTTTGATCCTTTCAATGCACCAGCACAAAAAAAAAATTTACAATAACTTCAAAACTTCAGACTTTTACACGTTTCGTTTTATTTTTTCAGATTTAAAATATGGCAAATTTTTTTTTGACTGTACAGTGATTAATTACGCGATTTCTATTTTGTCCTTACTACTATCAAAAGACAACCTCCATATATATATAACCATATTGTATATTTAACATTAAATACAGATATTACATTTATCATAATCATTGCCATGTAATTACACTAGCTATGATATTTCCCAACATTCAGGTGAATAACATTTTATTCTTGAATGTTTTAACAATGAAATAATAAACATAGAAATGCAAGCACATTAATGAGAACGATTGTTATTGTACTGTTGTCTGTGTTCAGCATGTGAAGGTAAGCAACACCATTACAATACACAATAACTAGTGTGCTGTTTTGGTCAGTTAAAACAATTATGCTTATCTAAGGCTAAGCAGGTTACATCTTTAAGAAAATTTATCTGTAAACTTCTGCCGGTCCGCGAAATCTTATCCTTATTTTTGCCGGGCTGCAGGTGTAAAAAGGTTGAAGACCACTGGTCTATTGCTTGTGCTAAGATTTTTCCAACAGCTTCCCTTTTTATCACACATATATAGATGAACAATGAAAAAAAGTATTTACTCATCAAGCTGCTAAAAATAGCTAGATATTTATTTAAAACCACTAAACATTACATGACGCCTTCTGGCATCTATTGATTACTCTGGCTTGCACTGAGTGGCACTACTGTATGGAGAGGTTTGCCGGTTTTAATAACAGTTATGAGCAAGCATGAGATGAAATTATGTACATATTCAGTGCTATAATTAAATAACAAAACAAATGCACACAACAGCAACAAATAAAAAATTAAAAACAGTAGAAATCCATTTTTGTATATTCGATAATAACAATTTTTAGCAGTTATATAATATTCTGTACAACCATAATATGTATGTGTAGTTTAGAGAGTTTATTGGAATGCCATCTTATATTATTATTATTCAATATAAATATTAATAGTAAAACATAAAAAAAAAAATAGTACAAAGCAAATTACAATAGAAGAATAAAAAAACAGATACTTCTTATGGAGATTTGATAGTGGACTAAATGTGGAACTTGTATTTATAACAATTACATTGTCCAATTCATTCAGAATTGCCGACAGTTGTGTATTAGTTATTTAGAAAGAAACCAATTAAATTCCTTCAATATTTAATGTATATAAGATCCGCCCTATTATTAATAATTAGTATTTAATACTAACGTATAAATTATTAAAAGTTTAAACATGTTTACACTCATATTCTAACATAAACAAGCTTAATAAATACGGTTATAAGAAATTAACATATTTTTTGAATAAATAAATAAATTCATTTTAATAAAATTAAACATCACATGATCATCATTTTTTATGCTTGCTCATAACTGATATTAAAACAGGCAAAACTCTCCATAACACAAGCCTTCTGGCATCCATTGATTATTCTAGTTTGCACTGAGTGGCACTACTGTATGGAGAGTTTTGCCTGTTTTAATAAAATTAAAGAGGTATATGAATAATTATAATTTTAAATGGTGCAATCAAATGTATATTAAAAATAAAACAGTACATTGCATATTCTTCATCTAGTATTTAATATTGAGATGAATGATTCATATATAATTTTCAATTAGAATTTATTTAGTTTTGAAATTCTTGCCTTTATGATTATTTTATTTACTTATATATATGCATATATCTTTTATCAGTTCTATACAAAATTTTTGCCAAAATAATTACAATTTGTCTAAAGCAAACTTTGGATGTTAATCAATCAAAAAAAAAGAAGCTGGATTTAAAAATGGTTTTAGTACAGTGGATCGTATCCAAATATTGAAAGAAGTTATAGAAAGAACCAATGAATATGAGTTGCCATTATGCTTTGGATTTGTAGATTATGAAAACACATTTGATTCTATAAGTATTTCTTCAGTGATTAAAGCTTTAGATCATCAACGTGTAGCTCAGGACACTGTCATATTCTGAAGAATCAAATGGTAACAATTAGATTACATAATGATACTAAAAAGATTAACATTGAGAAGGGTGTACATCAGGGTGACTCTATATCTCCAAAACTTTTTATAGCTGTTTTAAGAAGTCATTTGTGGATTAAAATAAGAAGCTAAGGGAATAAAAATAAATGCAAATTATTTAAATCGTCTAGATTTTGAAGATGATGTAGTTGTTTTTGCAAATAATGCTTTAGAGCATCAGGAAATGTTGCAGGAGTTATCAGATGAAAGAAAGAAAGAATTAAAAATAAATGTTAAAAAGACTAAAGTAATGTTCAATAGATTTTCTCAAAAGAAAATAAAGATTGATAATAATGAGGTAAAAATTAACAACTGATGGTAAAGTAATGGGTGAAATGGCTCACAGAATTAAATTTAGTTGGAGAGCTTTTGATAGAAATAACTTAATATTAAAAGGAAATATGCTTATGTGTTTGAAAAGGAAGATTTATAATAAATGTGTGGTCTTGCTTACAGAACTGAGACTTGGACATTTAGCAAAAAAGCAGTAATGAGATTTCGAACCATTCAATGAAGTATGGAAAGATGTATGTTAGGAGTAACAAGAAGGGATCAAAAACAAAAGACAAGGATGAGAGACCAAACAGGTGTTACTAACATAGTGGAGGTTGGGGTGGTCATATTGATAAAAGAAATGATAACAAATGGATAGTTAAAATCTTAAATTGTGAGATGGATGGATGAAATAAGTAAGTGTGCTGGGATGATGTGGAGAAGAAAGGCTAGAGATCAGAGAAAATAGATCAAACTTTGAGAGACCTTCATCTTGTAATTGATCGATAATGGTTGAAAATTATGATGATGATGCATACTGTATAGTTTTTTTAAAAATAAAGTTTATAAATAATTTATTAACTCACTTTTTGACATAATGGGCAGAATTTTAAGTCTGTGAGAAGTATTCTGGTCAGAGCAAATCTGATCTTTATCAAAATGTTATGGCTGTCTGTGGATGTGATTCTAAACATTTGGGTTGAGTGTATTTCATATCATTATAGTATGTTATTTATATTTTCGAGAGCTCTAATTTTAACTTATTGTTTAACTTATTATAATTATCTATCATTAATTATATTATTCAGTAAAAATCATTTTTGAACTGGGATTATGTGAAGTAGTTTCAATTAATAAAATTGGAATCACAATACATTTCCACAACATATACTTTAGTAACAAGCATTATACATCTCAATTTCAACCTAATGAACTCACAAATGCTTACACATTTAGGAGATTGATACATCTCTATTTCCAAATTGATAAAGTTATAATGCTTTCATTCAATAAAAATAATCTTTTATAGCTATTTTGCACTTAATAGTTTATCCATTTGCTTTTCAAAACAATTTTTAATTACCAAATAGTTTTCAAAAAATAATTTTCAAAATAGCACAACTCCAGTTTGGAAAGGAATTATGACTTTTTTTGAAATTCTAATCCTTTTAAAATATTCATACTATGTTTCTTTATTATTTGATTTTTTTTTCTTTCTTTTCTGATACATTTTACATCACTTTATTTAATTTAAAAAATTAATAAGCATCTGTTAACTTATTTGTTTATAATCTGTTGACTTAATATTTTTAATTATTTCATTGGCTAATTCTTTTTTACACACATATGACAAATTAATTTGGTTTTTAAATTAATTTTATGTAGGTCCTATAATTGTATTTCTTTGAAATAAAGTTTATTTTTATCCATATGAAGAGTCTTTTCAGATCTGATTTTGTGAGAATATTCCTTAGTATTTATTTTTCTGTAGTTTTGTTCAGACAAACGTCAAATAAAATATATTCTAATCGTTTCATCTCTCAAATACAAGTCTCGCTGGCTTAGTGAACTTTTTAAAATTTTATTAAAAAAATTATATTGGACTTGATAAGATGGAAAGTGAAAGGAAATGATTCTATATTAGATAAAATAAAAATGATTGAATCTTATAATTACGGATAAAAATGATTGATTGAATTCTGCTAGTCCTGGAATTATGTCCTACATCATGCTTTGGTATTGGAGATATTTCTATTAATCCACAAATTTTTACAATTTCTTGAAATGAATAGACTTGGATTATATATTTCAAGCAATAGAAAATTTATGTTATTAATTATTTTTGGCTTTTAAAAATCCAATTTCAAAAACTTATAATACTCCATTAAGATTTTAAACTAGCATTAATCAGAATTAGGTGCAAACGGGGATAAACTCTCAAATCAAATGATTACCTAATAAGCTGACTGTTGAATTAAATTAGTGCAGAATTCTCTCTAGAAAGTATGATTTCATATTTTAATTTAAAACAGAGATTTACTACGTTTTCCAGAATGAATATTATTGAAATTGGATTGTCCTGTGCAAGACCTATTCAGAGGATGACAGATAATTCTTTTAAACATTGGAATTTTGAAATATATAAAAACAGAAACAATTGAATTACAAAAATTTTACAAATAAACTTCCTCATATACACAAAATTATTACCTATCCAATATATACAGACGACAAATAATAAATTAGATTTCAATAATAAATTTATAAATAACATCTGATATTAATCAATTAATCTTATTTTTTTACAGAAATAATTAATCAGAGCAAAATCCTCTCCATCAATTCTTTAAAGAAAAAGAATTTCTCACTTCTGTGTGGTTTCATGCAGTCATAGAAGATGACCTTGAGAGTGAAAATTCTTGGATCGAAGCTTATTTTGTTACGCTTAGGGCTCAAATATCTCATGTCTACCCAAGTGACTAATCACTCGACTACTTTTATTATTAGTCTTTTCAGTGGTGAGGCTTGGATAGTTACTTTATTATTTTATCTTCTCATTAAAACTGCTAGATACTCATTTTTTGACTAATATTAGATATTTTTCTGGGTAAATATAAGCTGAATATCTGAAAAAAAAATTCTAAACATGATTAAAATCTGGAAAAAATTCCTAAATTTTATCGTGATCTATTTGAACCCAAGTCATGGAAATGGCCAGCAAATACACTTTAAGGTATCTTTCATCTTAACTCAATGAAATCACAACTATCCATCAGCCCAGAAGTCAGTCAATTTCTCAGACTATAGATACATTTGAAATATACACTTTTCCAACTAAACCATATAACACATGTTCTATCTGTCTGTCTATCTATCTATCTATCTATCTATCTATCTATCTATCTATCTATCTATCTATCTATCTATCTATCTATCTATCTATCTATCTATCTATCTATCTATCTATCTATCTATCTATCTATCTATCTATCTATCTATCTATCTATCTATCTATCTATCTATCTATCTATCTATCTATCTATCTATCTATCTATCTATCTATCTATCTGTCTATCTGTCTATCTGTCTATCTGTCTGTCTGTCTATCGGTCTGTCTGTCTGTCTGTCTGTCTGTCTCTCTCTCTATCTCTCTATCTCTCTATCTATCTATCTATCTATCTATCTATCTATCTATCTATCTATCTATCTATCTATCTATCTATCTATCTATCTATCTATCTATCTATCTATCTATCTATCTATCTATCTATTTACCTACCTATCTATCTACATACCTATCTATCTACCTACCTACCTACCTACCTACCCCTACCTACCTACCTACCTACCTATCTATCTATCACACATTGCTAAAACATTTGTTCAAAGACATGTGAAAAAAATTACTCACAAAATGTGCATTTAGTTAACCTCATTCATAAGCTGGTCCAGACCACCATCTAAAATATGCCTCAGATAAAATGATATATCAATAGGCAACATGTTAAGATAAGACATTTTATCTGTATCATAATAAAAGTCCTTTTTTATCAGTTAAATTTTAGGGTTGTTTTATTTAAATTAGCACAGCAAGTCAATATGTTACTCTGCCTATATATGTTCTCTCTTTTGAAAAAATATTCTCTCATATTGTTCAGAAGGTATATAATTATTATCCGAATCTCATCCCTTTTTATTTGAATTTTTTTTCATAATAATCTTTGATATATAAATGCTTATCCCTCCATAAAATAAAAGCTAATACATTTTTTAAAATCAATATGATTAACTTATTGCTGCTTAGGATTGAAACATTTATTATTGGCCTAATTATCAAGCTATACCCTTAATGTTAATTTTAAAAAAATATTAATAAATTTTTTTTTGTTTCTATTATATCTGTGAATTTAGTTCAAACTTTTTAAGAGTATTTTCGCTGTCTCGTGCAATTTTTGTGTCAAACCAAGTTTGGGTTTCTATGCCTTCTGCTCCTATCTACACTATAAATAATTAAATGACATGCATGAGTTTTCACGATGAATAGATTTGAAAACTTATCAAGCAGAATAAATTATTCCATAGTTCAGATGTTAAAAAGTAAATAAAATATTAATGAGGTCTTATTTAAATGATGGACTATTTCATGTGAATGAATCTTCTAAAATCATAGTAGCAAATTTAATTTTAAATATATAAAACTATTAAGAAACGGGTACTATAAACTAAAAATATTGTATACAAACTATACAGATCTTTATTAGGAGCAGGAATAACAAGAAGAAACCTGATAAAATTGTTTTTTAATGTTTGAGAATTATATCTAACAATATTAATATGAAGAAATAATTGCATGATGTTTGTACATACCTTAAAATATGTTAGAATAAAACTTCTACACACATGGTTGTATTTCTATTCCTTCACTCTTTGGTATATCCTGCATGATTCGGCCCAATAGTAGAATATCAAACTCTGGAGTTCAAAGTTCATATATTACAGTCCAATAGCATCGTTTCTGGTATTTTATCTTTTTATAAATTCCAGAGCAATAAATTATTCAATTATTTATACTGCTTAATATGAATCACATGTTGGGACAAGTCTTTAAATATTATTAACCATCCCCATCCAAATGATATAGTTTCCCATTTTAATGATTTTTTAATGCCTCTTTTCTTTAATAGAATTTTCCGTTCTATGACCTCATATCTGTTAGAATTTAGATGTTATACCAGACTAGAGAGTTAAACTTATTATAAATAATCTTTCTCTTATTAAAAATAAAAATTTTAAACTCTATTATTAATCTACCTTGTATTATATGATGGACCATTTTCACTACTTAGTTCAAATTTAAAATATATTTAGAAGTTTATTTAAACTTTTTTCTAAAAACATTTAACTGTTACTAATGGCACAACTGGATAATATACAACACAGTGTTTCAAGTAAATTATTCTTCTCTCTTCTTTAGTTGTTGCTGTAATAACAGTAACAATAGAATCATGGAAATTAAACTTTAGGGACCTTTAGATTCATGAATACTAAAATGTAAGGTGATACTCTAACTAACTAGGCTATTATATACTATTGCTAACATTGAATGTATTTAAAAAGTTAAAAGCTTGAATTTTTTTTTCTCATGTGTCATAGCATCAGCTGGGAAGCGAACCCGCTATATCAGGACAACTGCTTGTAAAGCAGCTGTCGCTGACCTATCAACCACCAATGCTTGACAAAAGCTTGAATTTATCTAAATATAATAGCATTATCACAAAGTTTCAAGGATTAATCTATCTTGTTTTATCCCTTCATTATTCTTTTCGGTTTTAATTAAATAAAAAAAAACGTTATTTATTTAAATATACTGTATTTACATTCATTTATAATATTTTGTATTCTAGGGGAAAAATATCTACAGAATTTAAAAAAAAAAATGTAAATAGTGATAGATGTTATATAGATTATAATTAACATATACATATACAATATTCTTTCCAGATCGAATATAAGTTATTTATGATTCAAGAAAATAAAAAATAATAAATTTCTTCACATTTATTTTTTTGTTCACAGTGCATATATATATATTCAACTGATTATATGTGTATTAAGCATGTTTTCAACATGGGTGCATGTTTAAAATTCATATAAAACTGCTTTACTATTACTCATAAATTTTGGCATCCATTACGTGGCTTGGAAACAAAACAGATATAAATGGACTACTATATACATATAAACAGTTTAGAAACCTGAAAAAATTCACGAAGAAGCTAAAGAATTTGTAGATTTACATGGTGAAAAGCTGAATATAGTAGGCTGAAACATTATCGAAAATTATTTAAACCTTAGATTTTTGATACACACAAAAATGTGATTACTTTAATTAAAGGCAAAAATGACTTTTTTCATGAGTTTAGATATACGATATTGATACAATTTTATTAAAACAAACAAGATATAAACATTCCTTGTTCAAAATATAAGCGGCAAAAAATAATTGATCACTTTAAACATAACCACACATGTCAGTTATATATATAAATGAAATATTATCCGGGTACATCAGTGTATAATTTATTAAAACACACATATATAGACCAATGTTTTTATATATATTTTAAAATTAAACACTGATGTACCCGGATATTTTATTTATATCGTAGCCCATTGTCAGACAATATGACACCTTAGTTGTTATTACTAAAGGAGCTTTAAAATACAGTACTAATATACAGACAACAATTGACTTTTTAAAAATATATATCCACATTAGATTTCGTAACCTCAAATTGAGCTTTAAAAAAATCAATGTTCAAAAATTTAAAAACTATAAAATTAATTTTTTTAAAAAGCATAAAATTAATCGTTATATTAAAAGTAAATTTAAATGGGATTTATAAAAATCAATACAGTCTTTAGCAAATTTATACGAGTTGAATGAAAAATCATAGTTCTTATTCTTTACAATAGCAAATCATTGACAATTGATTATCAGTCTACAAACCCTAAAATAAATATGTTATTCAGATAACATATGTCAAATTTATTACTGAGAATAAATAATAAGGCTCATAAATGTTAAATAAGATTTTCGTAGTATAGTGATTGGAGTATTACCCTCCATGCCTATAATATGGAATCCATCCTAGATGTAGTATTCTTCAAGTCATAAATAGTCTTAGCATTTTCTTCCAAATAGGAAACCTATCATCAGCCCAGCTAATCATTCAAAAATTGTCATTAAAAGATATCTAGGGCATCTAACTAAAAAAGAAAAACCCAAGTTCAATGATGTTAATGTTCTGACTGTAAAAATAAAAAAAAATATGATAATATGATGTGACTTTCACTACTGATAAGAGAGGTATTCTGTTCTATGGGAACAATGAGCCCATAATTATCTTTGTTATAAATATTAATTTAATCCACTTGAAAATATGTATTTGCATAATATAACATTATGTATGATGTCAGATTATTCTGTGTGCAGACTAATAAGAGATTTAGCAATGAAATCTTTATTCACCAGTATAATTAAAAACAAGATGTTCAAAGAGATAACACCCTAAACACTTCAAATACTAACACTTGAAAATTATAAAACCTAATTAATAATAAAATATAGCACAGAAATTAATATTTATATAACTTTATCTGTACATTATAAATCAGAGTCACCACATCTAATAATGTTTTAAAATTTACTGACATCTTTTCTTTATGTAATTCTATATATATATGTATAGAAAACAAAATGTAATATATATATATAATGCAAATAAAATGTCCGTTCATTGTAATAACAATAAAAGTAATAAATATAACAGTAATTAATGATTATATACAGTCTTTCAATATGCAGAAGTTCTTTCGGTTAATTCCTTAACCTTTCTCAACTGCTGTTAAATTCAAAAAAACAAAATGTAAGCAAACATCATCAACTCGAATCCCATGAATCCCGAATTTTAATGTTATCAGTTTGTCTATTAGTTATATTCATTTCATTTCTATTTATTAAAATTGCCTCCTTAATTGTTCTTTTATTATGATTTCTTTCTTTATGAAGTTCGATATCAATCTTAAATTTATATTTATCATGTCCTTTTCTGATCCAAGAAAACTGAAGCAGTCATTAAATCATTATTATTTTTATTTTTTTACATGTTATGTATCAAATTTTTTGTGGTTGTATATTATCAAATATAGATGAATAAAGGTGCATTATTGAAAAACGATTAAAGGAGCATGGTTTGTTATACAAGCGTGTGAAAAGTAAAAATAATAATGATTTAATGACTGCTTCAGTTTTCTAGGATTATGAAAGGATATGTAAATATAAATTTAAGTTTGATATTGAAAGTGTTAAGATTTTTTATAAAAAGAGAAACCCATAATAAAAGAAAAATTAAGAAGGCAATTTTAATAAATAGAAATGAAATGAATATAATTAATAGACAAGATACTAACATTAAAATTTGGGATTCATGGGACTTGAGTTGATGATGTTTGCTTCCATTTTGTTTTTTGAATTTAGCAGCAGTTGAGAAAGGTTAAGGAATTAATCGAAAGTATTTCTGCAAATTAAAAGATTGTATATAATAATTAATTACCATTATTTTTGTTGTTATATATATATATTATACTAATTAATTTATTTTTATATGACTTTCCTGTTAGTGTTTTAATATTATATATATATATGGTTGATCCAAAACATAAATTTTACATAGAGTGGCCAATTTTTTCAGAGCAATGGCAATGGATTGTAGATGGTACTTTAAAAAATTTGTAATTGTGAATAGTTTTTTATTATAATATTTACAATGTCATTTAATTTGTTTATTTCATATTTATATATTGACGTGATTACGCAAGATTCTTTAAGAGAAAATATTATGATGAAATAGACTATTAAAACAATTCAAACCTATAACATCAAATGGATAGTAAACAGAAATGAAGTTGCTACATTTGTGTGGAATTGCAATTTTCTCATGGTAACTGAACAAGGATGATTGAATTCAAAGCACATGTTGTGCAGAGATTAGTATTTTTATGTCAGTGTTGCAATATTTTAATATTATATAATTTATAAATGGAACTTTGAAGATTTGATTTTACATATCACTTCAATTTAATATATATATATATATTATTTCTGGGAGCTTCCATGTAATAAAAATACGAAACAAAATTCTAAAGATAATGATGAAGATTTATCAGCTTCTGTTTTTTATGACCATAATAAATCATGTAGATATGGTTTTGATTTCAATTATAATAATGTAAAAATATTGCAGACTGAAAGAAATAATAATAAAAGAAAAATCAAGGATGCTATGTTAATATTTTAACAATAGAAACTGACTGGAAATGAAACTGACAAATAATATTGCTCTCAGATTTAAGTAGTCGACCAATACAAAAATTAGATAAAAATTAACCTGTTAAATAAGTTAAAAGGATCAGTTAAAGGGAGTTGACTTTCCAAATTATAAGTTGACAAAGACTATGAGGATAGTGGAAAGCACTCCTAAGTGGCATTTATATTTTTTGTTCTTTTTAAAAAAAAATTAATTACTGTATTTTATATTTATTTATAAGTTTATATATAATTTTTTAATATATATATATATATATATTAAAAATTATAATGTTCTTATATATGTTCCTATATATATATATATATATATATAGGAACAACTCTTAGAACATTGATTGCTTTAATAATATGCCATGAAATGCTGACATTAAACACTGAAATAACTTGAGTATATTTGAACTGAATTTTGATTTTTTTTATCTAGAATATAATAGTTGTCTGTAATAAAGACTTGACAGTAGATTTTTTTAAAAAATCTAATTGTTAAGTGGATGAATTATAAAAAATAAACCATCTAAATAAGTTAATTTGCAGTAAATAGCCTTAATCTAATTTTTAAAAAAAAGATTTGCTGTAGTTGATTTTTTAAAAAGATTAAATCTAATTACTAAAAGGAAGGAGTAGAAACAAATCACTGAATAATTCAATCATTATTTTAAAACAAATAAGTGTAAACAGGAAAATCAGAAAATATTGGGTTTTTATTGCTGTATTATTAAAATTAATTACTAAAATTTATAGTAATAACTTGCAATAATGACTGATTATAATCAGATTTCTGTCATTAAACAAATATTCTTAAAAAAAATTATAGCCTTGTTTTAACAAATACTGCAGTTTTATTGTATTAAATTATGAAAATTTATAAAGATTCCTATAAATTATTTTAGAAGATGCAATTAATACATTATTACCTCAAAAAATTTACAAATTTATTAAAATAATTGTCTATATCTATGTATATGCATATAAAAGTATCTTATATAATTGAATATTTATAAATACAGTAATCAGATATATTTTAAAAATTTTATCCACTTAGGAGAACTTTCGACTATCCTTGTAGTCTTTGTCAACTAACATTTTGAAAAGTGAACTTTCCCACAATTCTGTGATCTTAATGATTGCTGCCTGCCTGTTAATTAAGTCATGTTTGTATTTGAATATTAGCATAGCTTCTTTAATTTTTCTTTTGTTGTTATTTTTTTCAATTTGCAATATTTTAAAATATATCTGATTACTGTATTTGTAAATGTTTAATTATATAATTTCATATATTGCTTTGAAGGAAATAGAGACATTGAATTATAATATTATTACATATAAAACTACTTGTGTATTTCCTGGCCAATCAATGGCAGAAACTTTTTTTTTTCATTTATACACTTTCCATGACATATTGTATACCTTTAAACAAAATTGCTGAAAAGAAGTAATCATATTTAATATTTCCAGTTGGATTTTTTTATTATTACTGCTATTTTGAAAAAAGACAATTTTGTGTCAAAATTATTTAAAATATTTCCACTTATTATATTTTTTAATATTTTTTTTCTATTAACTGAATAAAAAAAAAAAGTAACAAAAGTAAATAAAAAACATACATAAATGAAACCTCTTATTCATTATTTGTAAAAAGAAACAACAAAAAACAACCCCCCAGTAATTGACAATTATTCATATGATGGCCATTAATACAGACTTTCAGGAAGTTATGACCCAAATTTTTGGAAAATCCCCACTGCATGCTGTTCTACTTGAAGTAGATCCCAAATTTCCAATATTTTTAACAAAATTATATCCCACAAAAGAAAGACACTGACTTTAAACAAACTATGAAAATGATTTGAGTGTGATAATATAAATAAATAAAAAACTGGAAATAAACTTTGTGAATACAATTTATAATAGATTTCTTAATTTTTTTTCAACTTAATAACTAACACATATTCGTTAAAATAAAATTGAAAAAAAAAAAACCCATAAAAAAATCATTGTTGGGCCCCTGAAAGTGTATAATTAAAAAAAACCGGCTTCCATCTTTGGTTGACCAGAAAACACACAAGTACCCATATAAATTGAAGGTACTCACAGTTATTGATATATACTTACACTTTCTAATTATAATTGACCATGTTCTTTTAATAAACATTTAAAAACAAAGTATTGTATGATCTAATATCCATTTTATTTTATTTGTTCACAAGAAGATGTGAGTATAGCATAAAAAATAAAATAAACAAATATATTTTCATTATTTGATTTCATAATTAAGCTCTTACTAAAATGATAATTTTAAAACTACGTTGTGAAAATATATAAAATTAATAACTTTAAAAATGCTTAAAATGTTTACTTTTTATTTTATAATAATGACCATATTTTTTCAGCTTTATTGTCTGCTTTTCACAGTAAGTTAATTTGCTGATAATATATAATATTTTATTTTTGCATCATATAAATTAAAGTTATTGTGAAAATTGCACCAAACAAAAAACTATCAAAATAGGATGGATGCAGTATTTAAAAGCACCACCTTTATAGAAAAACATCATTAAATAAATAGTCATTATTATGGGATGGCTATTAAAAATAATTTTACATATAGAAAATATATAATCAGTGAAACCTTATCAATTATTTTTTAATGAGATAGAGAACAAATGATATATGCTGCAAAAATTAATGCTGGAGATTCTTAATAGTTATAAATAAAAAATAAAATAATGATTATTCACTGACATAAAAGTGCAGTTCAGATTTTATAAAACATTTTACACCTATTATTTGAAAAATATATGTGTATGTATATATTTCTTTAATACACAATATAATGTAGTTAATCTATGAACGTTTAACTTTTATTAGTGCTTCAAGAATCTTAGCAAAGTTCAACTTTTGGTCCATTACTTTCTTCTCAAATGTGCTGTACAATAAAGGAAGGAATAAAATATAATAAATCAAAATAACCAAAAAAATTATGAAATGAGCAAAAAGTTTAGATTTTGTGGCTAATTATTCCAATGTATAAATATATAAAATGTGCTAAAACGCATGAACACACAAAGCTGAAGACAAAGAAATCTTAATATAGATTGATACACACTAAATATATGTATCTAAATATGTGTCTAAGCACTTTTGAGGGCCGAGGTCCTCATATTCATAGCCATCTTATTCACAAGTAATCAAAAAGCATTTGCACCAATCAACTCTTATCTTTAATAAAGCATTACTCCTGCCAACAATGCTTCCAAATCTTTATTAATTTAAAGAAAATGAGGGAAGTAAAAAGTACTGATTATTATGTGTTTTAAAAAACAAATCTGAAATTTAAGCATACAGGCAAATATTATATAAAAGATATCATTTATAGGATGATATAATAATTTTAAAAATAATAGAGTCAGAAGAAATATTTGGAAAATCCAAACAACATCAAAAGGTTTTCTGATATCCAAGGACAAAAGCAAGAAATTGTATTATATATCCAGAGATGCCAATTGAGTTGTCCCTCTCTGTATATAATCCACATTCCTGTGAGATGCAATCTGCTTGGAGCATGTTGAGAAATTTATTTACACAAACAATTTTGACTTAAGATTAAAGTTCCGTCAAAGAAGAATAAATAAAGTATGCTTTATTTTAATTATAATACATTTTCCTGAAGCATCTATATATAAAAACACAAACCATAATGATTTCATCAGTAGATGCCTGAACATGCAGTAGGATAATGCAAAAACAAAATGCATAAAATATGATAGGCTCAACCATTTCAATTATATATGTGCAGACTTAAAAATGATGTGATAGTAGAAAGTTCTGTTGTGAAAGAGTTTTCCAAACTTTTTAAATATAGTGTTGGTGAAAACATTGAACGTAAAAAATAACTGCATGAGAAATGTCAATATTGATACTGAAAATTGCTTATTGGGTATGACAATAATAAAATAAATTATCTTACAAAGAAATTGAATCTCTTAAATCTGTAATGAATGCAGAGTTTTTAAACAATAGAGAAAAAAACCATTGTTATTGACTATCTTTTAGGAATGAATGCTCCAAATCAAATATACCAAGAATGATGGGTATGGATATAATCAAGACAGCATCTTTTAAAAATCAATAACAATTGAATGAATGTACAAACTTTATTCATTTATAAACCTATCCAAGAAAACAGCATTTTCTACTTTGGTAATTATTAAAATGAAATTTCTAATAATACAAATGAAATATATTTCATATAATACTAAATCATCTATGCACTTTACTATTGTTACACAATGCTTTATTTATTACCCTCTTTTACAGTTTACAGTTTTGATTGCCCCAGCAATCTTCTTAAGAACTTGGTATCTCCTAGCTTGAACTGCCATCCCTCTTGCATTTTATTCCATGTGTCAATATATAGATTTTGAGAGGGGCATGGCTATTGTAATTAACAAAGGATATGTGTTTAATCTTTAATGGCAATGTCCATATTCATAGTATATTACATTGTAGTTCATATATTTTTTAATCCACTCCATCTATTCAGAGTAAATTTGAAATGACATTAAATTAATCACACATCTGACAAAATTCCATCAAACACCCAGTCCAATATCTAAGGTAATTATGATTTAAAAATAAACAAATAAATGAAATAGATTCCATGAGTACCACCTTTATTAGCTAACTTTAATTTTAAAAAATAGTGGGCCTCATCCAATAATTTATACTCATTTGCAAATTTTCTTTCACTAATTTACCATACCATACATTCTTCACAAATCATGATCATCTCTTTAGGGATGGATTTATGTATTTTTATGGCCCACAATCTCTTGGTGGTTGTGATAATAGATCAAAGTAATATTCTAATAGTTTTTCTTACAGCAATTCTAATATAAGAATTTTTATAACATGGCATGCTCTATGTTCTTTTATTAGAGGAGATTATAACAACTGATCTATTTATTTAATAGAAACGTAGTTCTTGATGTTAATGCCTTACCTATACCAATAAACAACATTTTACACTATCATGATCCTAATGGATAAAATAATAGGAAGAGTTAAGGAGTACACCATCCCCAACAACTAATAAAAGCTATTGACATGATTAAGTTTTTTAACCATATTATTGATGTTCACTAAAAAAATGAACTAACAATTAGAAGTATAATCAAACCACCTTGATAAAAGAATGAGCGATTATGCAAAATAATAAAATACTCTTTAGTCAATGCTTGGGGTCTATTCTCTTCATTAACTATTTACTCACAATTAAAAAGCAGTCTAAAAGATATGGAATCACTTTAACTATTATAAAGTTCATTTAAAAAGTTAATTATGGGAGCACCATATAACAGCAGAAGATAGAATTTTAAATATCAAAACTAAAAGCTGGTTATGATATTAATGTTTACCAATATCACTTTTCATACAAATAAAACATTTAGGTGTATCATGGGTCTCATACAGACAAATGCTCAAAGGTATTGAAGTTTGCCTTCAATTAATAAACATTTTTAAAAATTACCCAAGAATTTAAGTTTATCATCTCTGATTACCCACATTCTTAATCCAGAGGAACTTTGTCCAGTGGCCAAAAAAAAACCCTACTAATTATTAATTTTTGCTCTGCAAGATATACTGATAAGCCATCTTGATTTACGTATGACAATCCCATTTTCCAAAAAAATATTAAATTATTTAAACAGTTATGATTAATTTAATAGACACAAACTTGTAAATGATGGTTAATTTAATTTCACACATCATGTTTATATTTATAATTTGGGATGCATAGTAATATATACAAATAGTGAGTGATCACAAAAAATTGTTATATAGAGAGCTCTCAAATAAGCTTTTAATAAGCTTTGCAGAATATCCATAATCCCAGGCCAGTCTCTGCTACTGGCTTCCTCAGTGAGGGGTTAGGATATTCAAGCATTAGATTAAAAATACCCGGACAAGCCCAGCACTTTATATAATGGATAACTATTAAGTAGAAAATTTGAAATTTTCAGACATTCATATGTCTTTCAATCCAGCTATCTAACTTAAATAGCCATATGGGACTGAACCAAGTTCAGATACACCATATATTAATAATTTTAGTAATATAAAATTGCCAAAGCCTTAATAGCAAAAAATAAAATTACAAAGAAATCAAGTCATATGTCACATGACCTATTTTAACAAGCATGTATTACAAATACAAAAAAAATGTTTATGACATTAAGTTTTAAAATAATTATAGATATAGTTCAAGGTTTTCCATTATTCCCATTCCACTCTGTAATGCATGCTGATCCATTCCTTGGGATATATATCTAGTATCCAAAAACTTGTTCGATTTTCTATGAAAATGGACAACTGATATAAACACAACAAATATTATCATTATGTTAAGGGAATTAGGGAATTTACAAAAATAAACATCATAAAATCCATTGAAAAACTCAAGGGTTATAAAAATTCCAATCTTTTATAGAAGACAGAAGCTTGATAACTTGTGGATTCACATCCATTTTTGGCAGTCCTTCTTTACAAAAAGTTACTTTATATCTAATGCCAAGATAGTTCTAAACAGAAAAAATCTATGAGAAGTTTTCAAGTCAAAGCATTATAATGTTGAAATAGAATGAAAATTATAAAATAATCACTGCCAGTCTGAACATTACAATTGTTATTTTGAGATTATATAAAATTCATAGGAAATGAAATGAACTAGACCTCATATATATGTCAAATACTTGTACAATATATAAGTATAAGAACTTTCCAAAAGGCTTGTTAGAAATCTCTTTTTCAACTAACATGATCTATGAAGTGTTGACTTGTTCAATATGAAGAGTTTTATACTTCTCTAGGTGACACATTGATTATGCAAATATTTTTAATCATGTGATAGTTTGAAATCTGTATTAAAATGGTGCAGCAATAATGTTCTACCATATCAAGTTAACTTCCTGAAAAAAGTGTATTGTGAGAACAGTTCAATTTCCACACGCATCTGGTCCATATTAGGAGCCTTTCCAATATTCAGAAAATAGGATAAGTGTTATATTCCACTGGGAAAATGAAAAGCCTTTTTATTGCAGTATACTTATAATCCCCATATGTTAAAGTCTTACCGATAACATTTAAAAGAGAATTTACCTCACCTTAAATTTTCCAAAATATTAGGAAAACAAAAATGAAAAGAAGCTGCAATAATTTTTAATATTGTTGATTTTCAATAAATATCATATTAAATCATAATAAAACATCTTACCATTATAAGTGATCTTTAAAAAAAATCCAATTTACAGATCCTAAACTTGAATAATAAAATATTTAACTGATCTCTCAATATTTTTTCTTCCTCTAATTAATAAAGGAATAATGCATACTATATTTATTTCTAAGCCAATTCAAATAAATATTCATAATCTCATATTTACTTGAATTATTAACATAAAAATTAATAATATATAAAGTATATATAAAAGGAAAAATTCCTTAGTGTTTGATACTTAAACTTTTATAGTTCATAAGATGCAAGTTCCCCATCTAGTATGAATGTGTAAATTCAATGGTAGAACTTTCACAATTTTGATAGAATGGAAACCAAAAATCATCATCACCATCATAAACCATTATCAATCCACTGCAAAATGAAAGTCTCCCCAAGTTCAATCCATCTTCTCCGATCGTTAGCTTCTCTTCTCCACATCACTCCTGCACACTTTCTTATTTCATCCATCCATCTCACATGTGGTCTCTTTCTGGGTCTTTTACAATCTCTTGTATTCCAGTTTAAAATTTCAATTGTCCATCTATTATAATCTCTTCTAGCAATATGTTCAGCCCAACTCCACTTCAGTCTTTTTAATTTTTTCAAGGAGATCAGTTCTCTTACCCATACATTGCATTTTCAATCTCTTCTTGTTACTCCCAACATGCATCATTTCTCATACTTCTTTGAGTGGTTTGAAGTCTCTGTATTGCTTTTCTATTAAGTGTCCAAATCTCAGATCCATAAGTAAGAACTGGCAAAACACATTTATTAAAAACCTTCCTTTTCAAACACATAGGCATATTTCCTTTTAGTATCAAGTTATTTCTACCAAAAGCACTCCAACCAAGTTCAATTATATGATTAATTTCATCCATTATGTTTCCATCTGTATTAATAATCTGACCAAGGTATTTGTAACTGTTAACTTTTTTTAATTCATCATAATCAATCTTTATTTTCATATTTTGAGCAAATTGATTAAACATTACTTTAGTCATTTAACATTTATCTTTAGTCCTACTTTCCTACTTTCATCTGATAACTCCTGCAACATTTCCTGTAACTCTAAAGCATTATTTGTAGAAACAACTACATCATCTGCAAAATCTAAATCACTTAAATAGTCTCCATTTACTTTCACTCCTTTAGCTTCCCATTTTACTCCACAAAATACTTCTTGCAGCACTGTTGTAAAAAGTTTTGGTGATATGGAGTCATCCTGTCTTACACCATTCTCAGTGTTGACTTTCTTACTATCATTATGTAATCTAATTGTTGCTGTTGCATTTTTATAAATATTCTTTAAAATATGACAATATCCTGGATCTATACCTTGATGATCCAATGCTTTAAATACTGAAGAAATGTTTATAGAATCAAATGCCTTTTCATAATCTACAAATCTTAAGCATAATGGCAACTCATATTCATTTGTCCTTTCTATAATTTCTCTCAATACCTGGATATCACCTATTGTACTAAAACCACTTTTAAATCCAGCTTGTTCTCTTGGTTGGTGGAAGTCCAGTGTTCTCTGTAGACGAGTTGTAATTATCTTAGTAAAAATTTTGTATAAAACTGATAAAAGACTGATAGGTGTGTAATTTCTAATATCTTCTTTATCACCTTTTTAAAATATTAATATTAATACTGCATTTTTCCAATCATATACCAAAAATAGACCAAAAATATATACAGATATATCCAAGTTAATGGTGCAAATTATGTCCCTAGAGTTTTTACTTCATTCATGGCTACCCCTATAGAAAGCCATTTTTAGAAAGAGATAGGTTTTTCTTATATGCCGATGTGGAGGACATGAGAATTTCTCTTAGATGAATTTGAAGCATATTAAGCAAGATACTGCAGCCAACAGATGTTTATAAAACAGTCAGTATTACAAATATAGATAGAGTAATTGATTATAATCTTGCAAAATGATATAGTGCATTTCAGTTTTAAAAATTGTCATTAAAAATTCTTCTTATAGGTTACTGACTCAAAAATAAAGCTGACATAAAATTGGCTTAAATCATTAAAAATAAAAGATCACATTTGTAGAGAAAAGTTTGGAAATCGACTGTTGTTGTTGTTGTCTTTGCTCTGACCTTCTGTCATTACCTATTGCAGTGGTGTAAAATAGTAACAAGATGAATGTTCAGTATCGCGACCTCCAAAACTGAGACATCCTTTATAAATATTTGGACTAAACTAGTAGTTGATATATGAGCTCATTGTTAACAAATAAATATCAGAATCAAATTTGGAAACAGATTAGAATATTCATCACTCTCAAAATTCAAAATATATCTTTCACCAATAGATTTTAGAGTACTGTATACGTTAGAAGGAAGTCTTTGTGCATCGAATGTTTATAAAAATAGATGTTTTACATATATTCGAATATTACTCAAAAATGTCATTGAAAACTTAAAAAATAGTTGTTGAATTAAAATAAAAAAGCTTACAATTGATTTAATACCTTAAAAGCAAAAAGATATGTTTATATGATATTTTGTTTCTTAATTAAGTTTTTTAACTTGCAGCAAACTAACACTTTGTAAGAAAGGGATAACTTTTAAGTCATCATTTTTAATTAAAGTCACATGTTTAAAATTTTTACCATATTAATTATTTTATTTTTTATTAGCAGATATACATATATGTAATTGTATAATTGAATATTTATAAAAACAGTAATTAGATATGTGTAAAGTATAACTTTAAAAATTTTATCCACTTAGGAATGCTTTAGACTATCCTCATAGTCTTTGTCAACTAACACTTTGAAAGACTAAATCTTCCCACAATTCCATGATCTTAACATTTATTGACTGTCTGTTAATTGAGTCTTATTTGTATTTGTATATTAGCATAGCTTCCTTTATTTTTCTTTTGTTATTTTTTTCAATTTGCAATATTTTTACATTATTATAATTAAAGTTAAAACCATAAATACATGACTTATTATAGTCGTAAAAAACGGATGCTGAAACATTATTATTTACTTTGCAATTTTGTTTCATTTTCTGAACCCTTTTTAATAATATCAAGTGCTATTTAGTTTTTTTCCCAACATGCATCTCAATTCCCCTATATATACGCTACCACATCTACATATCCATTTATAAATGATGCATTTTTTATTTATAAATGAGGCTTTATCTTTAATGAGGTTTTATCTTTAGATACACATTGGACCAAAGAACTAAAGAGCATTTGCTGTTATTAAAAAGGGTTCAGAAAATGAAATAAATTGTAAAGTAAATAATAATGTTTCAGCATCCCTTTTTTACGACTATATTGCAAATTAAAAAAAATAACAGCAAAAGGAAAATAAAGGAAGCTATGCTAATATACAAATACAAACAAGACTTAATTAACAGACAGGCAGCAAACATTAAGATAACAGAATTGTGGGAAGATTAGCCTTTCAAAGTGTTAGTTGACAAAGATTATGAGGATAGTGGAAACTGCTCCTAAGTGGATAAAATTTTTAAAGTAATACTTTATGTATATCTAATTACTGTATTTATAAATATTCAATTATAAGATTACATATATTGATTTGAAGAAATACAGACATCAAATTATAATATTATTACATACATATATATATATACATTATAATATTATTACACACACACACACTTATATATATATACAGTATACTATACTGCAGCAGATGATAAATTTCTTCATACTTCATTTTATGTTAAATACCATAATTTAAGAAGTATGAAAAGTTAGAACTGTCTTATCCAAAATAATTATTGTAATATATACATATACACCCATTACACATATGGTTAATTAAAAAAGAGGAAAATAATTGTTATTCACAATATGATGCTGAAGTAAGAAATTCAGTAATAAATGTAAAAATTAAAAATATTTTGGTTTTTAGAAAAAGAAAATCTTTGAAACACGCTAAACTTATTTATATATATATTAGGTTTACAATACAGAAGGTGTTTCAACTGGAAATGAATGAAGGATTAGAAATCTAAAGTTTGAAAACAGAATATGATTATTATTGAAGAATAAAAATGAAGTAATTGAAGTAATTTCTGTGTATATTGAGAAAATTATTTCAAAAGAATCTGCAAAAAGAATGAGAAATCACTTATTAGAATTTTGTTGAGGAAGATAGGAATAAGCAAATATAATTAGAAGAATCAATAAGAACTATTTTGGGTAGATAATACAAAATTTTTTGTTTGTTTTTAGAGTCAATGTTTAATTTTAAAATATTATTTTCTACGTCTTCATATTTTTATGTAGATATTTTTTTAAACTTTAATAATTTTTTAAAACTATCTATGAATTATTACTAGGATTTCTGAGAGCTCATTGTTTAAATAAGATTTAAAAACTGCATTACTTACTCCATCATCGTCAAAATTTTCGATTGTGCCAAGAGGCTGTTGCGTAGCAACGATGCGTGCATTAGATGAAAGATAATTATCTTTATCTCCATTAGAATGTGTGATAACAGAGTCATTTAATAATGATATCTCTTCTTCTAAGACTCTGTCTTCTTCCGAACAAGTTTTGCCGTCAGCATCACTTTCCAATGAATTATTAAAAATCTGAAATTCATTATTATGGTTATTTTTTCTTTCACCATTTACATCTTTTAATTTTTTAGAATATTTTGTCTCTTTAATATGCATTTTTAGATGCCTTCGAAAACAATTGTAGTTAATAATCATAAAAGAACAACTGGGACATTTCCATAATCTCTCTTTACCCGGATGTTTACTTTTTAAATGTAAATTGTAGGAAATCACTTGAATGCATCTGTAAGGACAATGAGGGCATTTATAAGGTCTTTCTCCAGTGTGAATCATTTTATGTCGTTTAAGTGATTTCTGACTTCCAGTACAAAAATTGCAGTCAGTACATTTTAAAGGTTTTTCACCCGTGTGGACCCGATAATGTTCAGACAGTCTTTGTTTTAACTGAGCACGATATCCACATTTGTAACAAACGTATGACTTCATCTTTTTGATATTTTGTAAAGACGCAAACTTAGTTACATTTTCTTTATCATCTTCACCTTCAGTTTTTTTACTATATTCTTCTGAATCTGTGTTATTTAAAATATCTGATTGGCAATCTTCTGTAGTATTATTTTCAGTTTCATCAAGAATTAAATCACTTTTTTCAGATGTTTCTATATCATCTTTATTATGAGAATTGATGTGATAGATCAACCTGCTAGGATTGACAGTGGTAAATTGGCAGGTGTTGCATGAAAATAAGCCACTTTTTTCAGGATGCCTAGTTTTCATATGTTTTTTATATGATTGTGATTGAAGGGAGGCATAATTGCAATAATGACACTTATAGGGCCGTTTTCCTTTGTGCAACATATTATGTAACTTTAATGTCTTCCAAACACCTGTATGAAAATCACATTCATCGCAATCAAATACTTTTTCACCTGAATGCATACAAAGGTGATCTCCTAAACTCTGTTTTAAATTTGTTTTATAACCACAAAGTGAACAACAAAAGCTCTGTGATAAATCATTTTCAGAATTTTCTTGCGATAAGTCTATAGACAAACTTAAAAGATTATTATCTGATTCAGAAAATGAAACATCGTTAAATTCAGAGCAAAGTTTACTTGATTGTTTATCATTTCTGTCTAAGACAGTTTGGTAGTTTTTAAAATAAGTTTTTAAACCATTTGTCTGCACTTCTTTATGACCTTTCATATGATTTTTAAATAAATCCTTTTGTAAAAATGTTTGCGAACATTGCACACACAGATAAGATGGTTTTTCTTTTGGATGTTCCGCTTTCAAATGTAGATTATAATTACCGAGTCCATCTGCAACATAGTTGCAAAAACAACAGTGATACTGTTTCTTTTTATAATTTCGTTTTTGTTTTAAAACTGGTTTTTCTTTCTGATCCTGTTGATAGGAAAAGTCTTTACTCTTTTTTTTGTGTTGCTTATTGGTATCTTTATTTGTTGAAACATTTTCTGATTTGATGGCTAACTGCTTACGTTTGCATTCAGCTGTTTTCCGGTGTTTTTGCAAATGTTTTTTATTTCTGCCAGTATAATGGCAAACTTTGCATTCCATTTGTTACTTATTGTCTAATAAATCATTTCCATTCAGATTGCTTTTAAGTTCAAATATTTTTTCTACCTTTAAAAAAAAAAAAAAGTTGCACATAAATAAAAATGAATAAACAATAATATATATCAGTTAACAAAATATGTGGGAAGTGAGAAGAGATACACATCAATAAATTAAAATACATCACATCATTCAGACATAAAATATTCATATATCACATAAAACATTACAAACAAATAAGAATAATAATCAAATGATTTAACCATTTAAATGATCATATACCAATTACTACACTAAATTATATAGGGTATTAAAACTATATGGGGGGACGGACGTGAATAAGATGTAAATATATAAATAACTTTTTTATAGATTAGACAACTTCTATATTTCTCCATTCTTTTTTATTTCATAAGTAATTTCATATAAATAAAGATACAATAAAAGACAAATAACCCCCAATATGCATTTCGTGCTGAACCAGCACTCATCATTTGGCCAGGCCATCATCTCTCACATATATATATATCTTTATTTCATGAAGAGTATTTATGTAGTAACTTTATGTACTTACTAATATTTGTAAACTATTTTATATAAAAGCAACAGTGTAAATTTTAAATAAAAACATATATATAAATACCTACTGCTTCCACGCATTATTTCATTAAAAAAAGATTTAAGTGCCTAAAATAAAATAAAAACTCCTGAGAGGTCAGCGCAGCTGCCTTGCAAGCAAGCAGTTGGTTGCCAGATGGTTGTTGCGGGTTCGCATTCCTGCAGATGCTATGACATATGAAAAAAACTCCAAACTAAAAAAAAATGATTGAATAGTTTATTTATTGTTCAGGAGTTCATAAGAAGTTCAATCTTCAGAAGTGATAGAGATGTGCCACAAGGACCTCCATTTAGGGTCTACAACTTTATTACAGCTCTAACTCATACAAGGCAAATCTCATCTATAGTATATATACTTAATAACTGAAATACAGGCTTATTATATACCTGTATCAATATATGTAAATATAGAGTATATGAGCACAGACTTTCGCACGACCCACCACTCACCACTGTATCTCATATTACTGATACACTTGAACACATATATGTTGAAAAGATAAATAATCACCAATATCCGTATTTCATGCTAAACCAGCAATCATCAGTTGGTCCAGATTATCATCTCTACACATATATGTTATAAGTGCTCATATATATATATATTAAGATAGCCAATCCCCATACTTTAATGGACAGGCTTCAATCTACTCCACACTCCAACTCTTCAACCATCCATCCAATTAAAAATCTGGTGATGGAATGCTCAAAGGCCACCCTAAGGCTGAGATTCTTGTCACACCCATGTTGACCTAAGATCAATCTGACCCCTCATGTACAGGACATAATCCATTTAATACACAAACAAGGGATGGGCAGACATCTCTACTATGTAATAACTGAAACGCACAAGCTTATTTTATACCTGTGTTTATATATGTAATATATAGGGTATATGAGCACAGACTTTCACATGACCCACCACTCTCCACTCTATCTCATAACGCGGATGATTCACTTGAACATATGTATGTCGAAAACATAAATAATCACCAATAAACGTATTTCATGCTAAACCAGCAATCTGGACCAACTGATGATTGCTGGTTTAGCATGAAATACGAATATTGGTGATTATTTATCTTTCCGACATATATGTGTTCAAGTGCATCAGTACTATGAGATAGAGTGGAGAGTGGGGGGTCGTGCGAAAGTCTGTGCTCATATACCCTATATATTGCATATACGTACTTAACTAAACATGTCTTTAAATAATGAATATTAACTCAATTTTCCATTTTCACCGGTTCTTTTGACATATAAATCACTACTTTATTTATTCTTTTAATAAATTGTGACCTATTTTAAAATTTTCAGTTTACACATTGTAAATACTTTTTTAATAAAATGTTAAATATTTACTTTTTTACGAATATTAATCTGTAAATAAAATAAACTAACTAAATAAAAATTGAAGAATATTATTTAAATAATCATAGTTCTTGTTGAATTGTTAAAGAATCTTAATAGAAAACAAAAAAATCGTCAAGCGTTGGTGGCCGAGTGGTCGGCACAGCTGCTTTACAAGCAGTTGTCCCGGGGGTTCGCTTCCCGACCGATGCTACGACACATGAGAAAAAAAAAATCAGCAAAATAAGAAAGTAAAAAAAGAGCTATCGTAATGATTATGTATTAAGAACAAATGGTTGACTTTAAGATAGGTGAACATTATCTAAGCTGGCCAATAAATCTTATATTACAGTGCTAAATTTTGATAGTTATGTCCATGCCATGAAAAACACATTTTCACACAATTTATTCTCTAATTAAGACGTATGTCTGCTCTTTATTGATCATTGTGACATTTGCAATTTAATAGGATTTCATCTATTTGATGCACAATAAATTTGACATATTTTTTAAAAAATAAGTCGCTATCATCTAACCTGGGTCGCAAACTAATGGCAATATTAGGAATAACCGAACAACCCCATTGTCTTATCGAAGCAATGCTCGTAATGCACAATTTGATACTCATACGAATTAAAGTATAGTGATTATCAAACAAATCTCATTTAAAACAACACTCTCCCTATCTTTCTCTCGGAATTGAGCTAAATTTATTTTGAGAAAATACTATATTGTGAATATTAACAACAAAAGAGATTTGGGGGAGGGGAATGCGTCGTTTATCCAGGTATTGGGGAAATAAGTTTACTTACTAAAGAAACAAAATTACGCAGTAATATTTTTTCCATTTCTCACCGGGGAAGGGAAGATGATATCAAAACAAGTTTTTTCTAGGTGACAATACCTTTCATTAGAAGTAATCTATAGACTCTTTTTTTTTTTTTTTGAAGTTAATCCAGAAACAAAAAAAAAGTTATAATAGGAAAATGACATAAATATACACTGTAATGAAAAATATAAATATTTCATTATATATAAAAATACAAAAAATATTTATTCAGCTTAATTTCTAAAAAACAGGACTATTACAATTATGTCCTGTACATGAGGGGTCAGAGTGACTTATGGTCAACCTGGGTGTGACGAGAATGTCGGCATCAGTGTGGACTTTGAGCGTTCCATCATCAGATTTTCAGTAGGATGGACGGCTGAAGAATTGGAGGATGGAGTGGATTGAAGCTTGTCATTAAAGTATGAAGATTGGCTATCAATATAAATCTGAACACTTAGTGTATATATATATGTATGTAGAGATGATAATCTGGACTAACTGACGAGTGCTAGGTTTAGCATGAAATACATATTGATGATTATTTATCTTTTAGACATATATGTGGTTAAGTGTATCAGTAGTATGAGATAGTGTGGAGAGTTGAGGGTCATGTGAAAGTTTGAGCTCAAAGAACCCTATATATTACATTAATTGTACAGGTATATATATAACCTATATTTTGGATATTAAATAATAATGATTAATTTTTCACCATCGACTAAAAATTCTCGATAACTTATAATGTATTAACTAATTTATTGTAACTCCACGGAATTAAAATATTTATGAATAAAGTGCGAATTAAACCAAGTATTCTGAATATACTTTTTGTAATGTTATTGTTGATTTTTTAAACATATTTTTGGGTTGTGCCTTTATTATTGTATTTTTAAATCTTTTAGAGTAACTCATAAACAATTACGTTGATCTTTTGTATCTCTATGACAGTCCATCTTGCTTTAACTATTCATTTATTACGGACTGTACTTAGAGATTCAGGATAATACCAAGACATTTATATAAAATCATTCAATATGATCTTTAAATTGCTAGATGTGATATTGTAGAGGCTACTATTGTGAAATCAAATCTTTGTTTGAGTAGACATGTGACTTACTAAAAGGGTGTTTAAAGTTGGGGTTGAGTATGATTTTCATGGGGAAGAAATATCCTGTTTATATAAAAGTATGATGATGTGTTTTGCCAGTTCTTACTTATGGATCTGAGACTTGGACACTTAATAGAAGAGCAATACAGAGACTTCAGACCATTCAAAGAAGTATGGAGAGATGCATGTTGGGAGTAACAAGAAGAGATCGAAAACGCAATATATGGGTAAGAGAACAGATGATACTGACCTCATTGAAAAAATTAAAAGACTGAAGTGGAGTTGGGTGGAGATATTGTTAAAAGAGATGATAATAGATGGACAATTGAAATTTTAAACTGGATTCCAAGAGATTGTAAAAGACCCAGAAAGAAACCACATATGAGACACATATGAGATGGATGGATGAAATAAGAAAGTGTGCAGGGGTGATGTGGAGAAGAGAAGCTAAAGATAGAAAAGATGGATTGAAGTTGGAGAGACCTTCATCCTGCAGTGGATTGATAATGGTCGATGATGATGATGATGATTTCAAAGACATACTAAAAAAGTGTGATATTGTTTGCTTCCATTGAGAAGATATGCTAAAGAATAGAATATGTTGGAGAGCTCTAATTAGATATGGTGTTAAAATATTTCAAAATTTTTTTGAAGAACAAGTTAAAAGGCAATATTACAAAAGAAACCAAAAAATTGGTCAGCATGTTATAATATTGATGTATTTGTGTTTGACAGAATGTTTTGTGAAGGAAGAATATTCATTATATGCCACATATTAGTCAAGCAAGTGCCCAGTGTGGTTTGTGCAGTAGGTAGGGCATCTGACTTAAAATTGGGGGGTCTCATGATCCATTCTGGTACTTGAACTACTTATGAACTCCCAAGCGTGCCTTTTTTTTTTTTTTATTAAGAAATGGAAACATTTTTTATAGCCCAAATATGGCAGTTAAGATGTTCCTGGTTAAACATTTAAACAAAAATGAGCAGTTGTTTGCAAGATCTTCCTGTAATAAATGTGAGGGTGCACAACAGGCTAAATTTTAGCATCATCAGTCAATATATGGGTATGTGATCATGTGTTTCAGTGGTATGAGATAGTATGGATAGTTGAAGGGTGCTTGAAAGTCTGAGTTCAAATCCCTATATTTACAATTAGGCTCCAGGTATGTGAAGAGTGCATGTATTTCAAATATTTACATCATCAATCAATAAAAGTTGATTTTAAAATTGCTTAGAAAATTGTTCACATGATTTTAAGGGCAACTTCAATGTTTTTGGTGCACATAAAATTTCTGAAAGTCGCTACATTATTCACTTACCTAT
The DNA here is from genome assembly GCA_028023455.1 of Epiperipatus broadwayi. Lineage (NCBI taxonomy): Eukaryota > Metazoa > Onychophora > Udeonychophora > Euonychophora > Peripatidae > Epiperipatus > Epiperipatus broadwayi. The sequence continues at coordinate 4,411,125 of JAQFVV010000030.1, read as the reverse complement.
TCATAATAGAAACAACCCCAAATTCAATATATTTCAAAAATATTGGTGTTGTATTATTTTCATGGGTTTGCTCACTTGTTTTTTACTAATTGCTCTTGATATATGGTATTAGTGAGCTTTTCTATGATAGCTTAAATTAACAGAATTCTCTAAATACAAAAACAGCTTTTCATTAATTTAAAAATGCAGTTTTACATAAGAAGCACCAAAAATTAAGGCATCAACTTCATACCATAAATTTCTTTTTTTTTCTTCAATATTTTATAAGTATAAATATTATATTAGTCATACATTTTTAAATACTAATATTTAATAGGGGTATGTCTTTTTAAATAGCCAATTGAAATATTTTGACAACATTACTAACATAAACTTTTTACTCTGCCATGGCTTGTGAAAAGATACTGTGCTTGTTCAAGATGTTTTACATTTAATGCCAAGAACTTTTTTTTTTAACTTTGCTAGACATAAATCCAAGAAAACAGAAATAAATGCATATCAGAAGTAAAATCATTTTAATAAATTCTAAATTGTAAAAATTTGTTTTAAATTTTATTTCAAATAGATATAATAACAATTATCAAATGAAAACAGGAAATTTGCGAGATGGAAAATCTTTTGATTTATTTAATACTGTTTTATTCAACCTGTTGTATATGCACAGTAGCAATAAACATTGTCAAAACTAATGCACTTTCACTGTCAGTACATTATTTCCTCTGGAGTGTAGAGTTACTCTAATATATTTAAATGATTTTGCATTTGTGCATAATTTTATGAAAGGTATTCTAAGTGAACGTTTTGAAATTCTGTACAAAAAAAAGAATCTCAGTATCATATTGGATGTGGTGTTAGATGCTATAATTAAGCATTTTGAATATTCTCACTATGTAGTTTAATGTGTCTGATGTGAGCATTTATAGGATAATGCTTAAATAAGTGTGGTAGAAACTGAACTATAAAATGTATGTGTATATTTGCAGCTTTCATGATTGTATCTACATATTTAAATACTTATGAGAAATTAAGAATTTGTTTTAAAATAATAAGCAGGTGATACATTTCATCAATCATTACTCTAATATTTCTATGTGTATAAGTGTATTAATTATATAATTATGTATTGATTATATAATTATATATTTGAATATTGTAGCTCTGATGATGACTGCAGGACAGTCGAAACTGTTAGTTTTGATATAAATAAATAGTATTGATAAAGTGTTTAAGAAATCTATGATTGGTATGATACGGTACTTATTATCATGCAAACAACTTGTTTCCTTATACCCAATTGAATCTCCTTTAATTTATTTTAAGTTCAGTCACTATTCTTTTTGTCTTTCTTATTTTATTTTATCTTAAACACTAATCTAATCCACTTAAATGTGTCAAATGCTTTTCCTAAATGTTTGATTCAAGTATTAGGATTCTTGCTGATAATGTTATTTAGTTACAAGCACCAATCAATGGTTGCTGTCTATATTTAGGTCTTACTTTTTTATATTATAACCTTATCCATATTAAAAGCATTTAATTTTATTAATAAACCGAAACTTTACCTTTAAAATAGAAAATGTATTTTAATATGTAAATTATCTTCCATTTAATTATTTTATTTTATAAATCTTTTTTTTTTTTTATGTCAAATGCATTGACTAGGAAGCGAACCCCAGGCCAGCTGCTTCGAAGACAGCTATGTTAACCACTAGGCCACAAATGCTCGACATAAATCTTGTTTTATTGCAAAAATTAAATATTAAAACAACATTTATAAAAAAACAAGTATGAGGAAAATAATTTATATTGGAATTAATAGTCTAAATTTTTTTAAAAAAAGATATTTATTTACTGAATTATTTAATTAAAAATATCATCACCATCATTGTTAGACATTCATAAATGAGTATGGCTTTTCCAACTCCAAAAAACAAAACTGTAGATGAATTTTATGGTGACTATACAAACCAATTCAAAAATCACAAATATATCTACATATAGACTTGGGCACTTAATAGAAGAGCAATGCAGAGACTTCAGACCACTCAAAGAAGTATGGAGAGATGCATGTTGGGACTAACAAGAAGAGATCGAAAACACAATGTATGGGTAAGAAAACAAACAGGTGTTACTGACCTCATTGAAAAAATTAAAAGTCTGAAATGGAGTTGGGTTGGACATATTGCTAGAAGAGATGATAATAGATGAACAACTGAAATCTTAAACTGGATTCCAAGAGATTGTAAAAGACCCAGAAAGAGACCATATGTGAGATGGATGGATGGAATAAGAAAGTGTGCAGAGGTGATGTGGAGAAGAGAAGCTAAAGATAGGAAAAGATGGATTGAACTTGGAGAGACCTTCATCCTGCAGTAGATTGATAATGGTTGATGATGATGATGATAGAACATGTTGTATTATTATTCTGTATATTTGACATTTTACAATTTTTTTAAAATTCAATACTAATCTTATCAGATATATATACTCTAAATTATTAGTTTTTTATTCTGTTTATCATCATCATCATCATCATCATCAAACATTATCAATACATTGCAGTATGAAGGTCTCTCCAAGTTCAATCCATCTCTGATCTTTAGTTTCTCTTCTCCACATCACCCCTGCACACTTTCTTATTTCATCCATCCATCTCATAAGTAGTCTCTTTCTGGGTCTTTTACAATCTCTTGGATATCCAGTTTAAGATTTCAATTGTCCATCTATTATCATCTCTTCAACAATATGTCCAGCTCAACTCCACTTCAGTCTTTTAATTTTTTCATTAAAGTCAGTAACACCTGTTTGTTCTCTTACCCATATATTGCATTTTATCAGTTCTTCTGTTTATATATATATATATTAATTATCTTTTTATTTTCAATTACGACCTAAATTAAGTTAGTATTTTCGTTTTTAGTTTTAATTAATTGCAGTGTTTTGAATCAAAACACTTATGTTAAATATTATTTTAGTTTTATTCAGATAAAAGCTTTTTTGTTATATTCAAACTTATTCATTGTTTTTATTGAAATTAATTTTATAACTATTCAATTATGAAAATCTTATTCAAAAGTATTAAATAATTCTATGATTAGTTGCTTAGGAGATTAGAGCATTTTAAAGTATTTAAGTGGCTTATGAACACAACAGTTTCATTGCTTTTTACATCAATCAGTTTAGAATTTGTTCAGAATTCTTTAAATTTTGAATTCGCTAATCTACCATTGAACTCAGCTGCACAGGATTTCAAATATATGAACATATTTATATTGAGTAGAAGCGATGAATCTTTTAAGTTTTTCACATGATTTCCCCTCCTTCTCCATATATTCTCTACCACTAAATAGATGCAAAAAATTCATATCCAATTAGTAATAAATGAATGTCATCTTTTTCTTGAAATCAACACAAGTAAAGCGTTGTTAGCCGAGAGGTCAGCACAGTGGCATTGCAAGCAAGCAGTTGGTTGTAGACGGTTGTTGCGGGTTCGCCTCCTGGCAGATGCTATGATATATGAAAAAAAAATAAATCAACACAACTGAAAGTCAGAAAGTAATGTGGGCGAATTACTGCCTTTATATTCTTATCTAGCTATAAAGGAAAACATGATGATATTTTAACCAATTGCTTTAAAAACAACCTGTGCAAAAGGCCGTCATAAATAAAACTTAAAACAATTTATGTGAAGAATTTTATGTGCGTGAACCTGTATTATAGTTATTACTTTTTCTTATTCAAAGATCAGCCTTTCAAGCTAATTGTGCATGCATCTTCTGCGAGTGTTAAATAATAAATGAATACTTCACTCCACAATACAAGATATAGTATTTATACAGGAATAAAAGGAATCCTCTTATTCCCACAACTCAAATTCTTTTATATGAGCAAATCTGAAGCACTGTTGAATAAAGCATGAGAGTAGAATTCTCACTTTAAATTACTATCTAGGATGTTGTAATGAATGACGTAGGTGAAATTGTCTAGAATTTACTAGAAGTCACTCTAAGTGAAACTTAATTATAAGTAAATAAGCATTTATTTTTATATGAGCTATGCATACAATTGTATACATTCAAAGATCAGCCTTTCAAGCTAATTGTGCATGTGTCTTCTGCAAGTGTCATATAAAAATAAATGCTTATTTACTTATAATTAAGTTTCACTTAGAGTGACGTCTAGTAAATTCTAGACAATTTCACCGACGCCATTCATTACAACATCGTAGATAGTAATTTAAGTGAGAATTCTACTCTCACGCTTTACTCAACAGTGCTTCAGATTTGCTCATATAAAAGAATTTGAGTTGTGAGAATAAGAGGATTCCTTTTATTTCTGTATAAATACTATATCTTGTATTGTGGAGTGAAGTATTTATTTATTATTTAACACTCGCAGAAGACGCATGCACAATTAGCTTGAAAGGGTGATCTTTGAATGTATACAATTGTATGCATAGCGTCATATAAAAATAAATGCTTATTTACTTTTTCTTATTATAAATGATTTTTTTTTTTCTATATGTCAAATGCGTTGACCGGGAAACGAACCCGGGCCAGCTGTTTGAAAGGCAGCTATGCTAACCATTAGGCCACCAACGCTTGACAATGATTTTTGATCATGATTTAACTTCTAACTAATTTATGTTCAAAGTAATTAAAAAAAGAAGAAGTAAATTTTACTATTTTCTGATAGCATTTTCGTTATCAAATAATAAAATTAATTTTCTTTATATAAAAATTATGTAATTTATTTAATTTTTTAAGAATACATTTTTATTCAAAACCCAAAGTAATATTTTATTATTCAAAATGTTATATTATGAAAGAAAAATCTTATTTCTTGGGCTTCTCACTTTTGATAAACATTTTAAATTGAAACTATTCTTTTTATAAATATTAATTATCAAGTGAAAAACATTGAAAAATAAAATAGGTATAGTATCTATTTTATTTCGGTTATTCTCACATCTCTTTACACATACAGATAGACCAACAAGTATGTTAACGCATGCATATGTTTATTTGAATAAATTTTATGATAGTAATAATCTTTTTCAATATATTTTTATCATTAAGAAGAAAATTTATTTGATAAGCATTTTCTGATGTCAAAAATAAAAGTTTATAGCAAAAGTTAAAAGTTTATGTCATAAGATGACAGATTAAAGAACGAGCTCTATATATTGACATAATTATGTTTCACATATAAAACTCATCTATAATTTTTTGTTCAAATGGAATGACCATATTTATTTGTCAGAAGCTGTTAGTGACAATGATTAGTATTCTATTCTGAATAGCAGCATACATTTTTTTTCCGAAAGAAAATATGATCAATATAGACAATGTTAAAATATTCTCAAGGATAATAATGTTTTTATGTTTAATTTATAAATTAATTTAGTAGAAATAATTAAATTTTTTTATTAAAAATATGCCAATAATCTACAGTAAATGAGGTGCCTCTCTATCTATCTACTTATCTGCATAGATTCTATGAGAGTAGTTACATATTTATTTATTTTTAATTTGATAAAATTATTTATTTTGATAATTTATTTTAATATCATTTTAAAAGCAGCAGTTATAATATAAACGATGCTCCAAATCTTTATACTATATTATAAAATCAGTCTCAAAATGCGGAGTTCATTGATACAAATACGTGTATAGTGTTTTAAATGTAAATAATTAAGAGTGTTTTTTAATTTCAAAAAAAAAAAAAGAAAGAGGAAATCATGCAACAGTTTGTCAATGGAAAAAAAGTTTCTATAAATATTGTAATAAAGAAAACTTACTAAAAATAGTCTAATATTAATTTTTAAATTTAGTTATGAATTAACATTGTTTTTATCAGGTATAATATATACACACTGCATTTCAAACCTTTCAGTGATCTTGCCTAGATATTGACGTCTCATTGCTTTAAAGAACATTATTCCATCTGCCTGCCTATCTATTTATTTATATATATGATCATTTCTATTCCAATATAATATGAATACAAGTTAAATATATGTAATCCAGGTGCAGGAACTGAAAATAATTCTAAAGATAATGTAGGTTTATTCTTGAAACTGTGCTAATATAGTTCATTTATTTTGCGAAATACATTTCAGAATCTTGAATTTAGTAGAGGAAACTAAAATAAAATATAATAAATTAGTATTTAAAGATATTAACCTTTCAAATCTTCATGGATATAAAGTTATTTTGAGAAGTTTAAAGTCTCAATTGCACTAATAAATTACAATACATTTTAAAAGTTAATTAAATTTGTTCAGTGTTTCTTTAACAATTTAAACAATATATTAACACTTCATGCTTCTTTAAGTAAATTATTTATTTTTTATAAATAGAATATTAAACGTTTATCTTTTCCATGGTTGTTTATTAATGTACAAATTAAATTTATGCTAGAAAATATTGATGAATATAAAAAGAATGTCAAAAGAATTTGATTAACTGAAAGTAAAAAAAAGGCCAGCAAATATTATAAGCACTTTCCTGAATTAATTTATTGGTTTTATTAAGATATATATATATAAATTAAGTAATTATTGGCATCCTTGATAAAATTAAAGAGCTGAAGTAGATCTGATCTGGACATGTTGCTAGAGGAGGTGACAATAGATGGGTAACTAAAATAAAATGGGATCAGAAGAGTTTGTATGAGACCTAGAAAAAGACCACATTTGAGATTAATGACTAAAAAAAGTTTGCTGGACTGATATAGAGATGCTGCAGATATTTCATTTCATCCTGCAGTAGATTGGTAATATTAAAAATATTTTTTGACTATTATCATTTCTATAATAAATTGCCATTAACTGCTACTCCTTTGGTACAATTCATTCTAAGATCTTAAGTTTCACCTATATTGTCAAGTTTATATGTTCATCACATGATCACATTTCCTATACTAGCACATTAATTGTTGATAAACAGAGCAAAACTCTCCATACAGTATTGCCACCTGTGCTAAACAGAGTAATCAATGGATGCCAGAAGGCTTGTGCATAAAATCCCTATCTAATGCCTACTCATCCAATATCCCCAGACTAGTTTCTGGCTTGTGGCCTTCGTCAGTGAGGAGCTTTGGATCTGAGAGCATTGCATCTAGATCTTAGGATCTAATGCAACCCTCTAGCAAACACCTTTTATCTCTACTTAACTGCAAAACTATGAGAATGAAATTGAAAACACAAAAAATATTTTCAATCTAAGCTCAATAGTTTATATAGTCATATGGGTCTGAACTCAGTTCAGCACCCATACATTTTGGTGTCTTTGGCTCTTTTACAACCATAGACACCACTATCCTATTATGCAGGATTGGTGTTAAACCATTAAGCATCACATGATTACATTTCCTATAATAGCACATTAATTGTTGATAAACAGAGCAAAACTCTCCATACAGTATTGCCACCTGTGCTAAACAGAGTAATCAATGGATGCCAGAAGGCTTGTGCATAAAATCCCTATCTAATGCCTACTCATTCAATATCCCCAGACTAGTTTCTGAGCTTAGATTGAAAATATTTTTTGTGTTTTCAATTTCATTCTCATAGTTTTGCAGTTAAGTAGAGATAAAAGGTGGTTTCTAGAGGGTTGCATTAGATCCTAAGATCTAGATGCAGTCTCTCAGATCCAAAGCTCCTCACTGACGAAGGCCACAAGCCAGAAACTGGTCTGGTGATATTGGATGAGTAGGCATTAGATAGGGATTTTATGCACAAGCCTTCTGGCATCCATTGATTACTCTGTTTAGCACAAGTGGCAATACTGTATGGAGAGTTTTTCTCTGTTTATATGTTCATATATGTTTATATTTATCACTATGATGGTCAAATATCCAATATGATTTATTTATCCATAATGTTGTCACAAACAGAAATAAATAAATAATCAATCAAAATAATCTCAATGGAGATGAAAGCCGGTTTGATAAATATTTAAATATAATTATTAATAGTTGTTTATTTCAATCTTGTTTGATTGATTATTTATTTATATTCATATGTTTGTATTGTGTTGTAGTTTTGAAGAAGATTGCTGGGGCAATCGAAACTGTAAACTGTAAAAGAGTGGTAAATAAAGCATTGTGCAACAGTAGTAAAGTGCATGGATGATTTAGTATTATATTGTCAAGTTTAATTAGCTCCTACATTAACAGTATGCTTATTATAAATATTCTAAAAGATATGTTTTTATATATAGGAATGCAAAAATATTTTTCAATTTTTATTACCTAAGTCAAGAAAAGATTCATATAGAGAATATTTGGTGAAAAAAATGAAAATGCTCAAACTTTTTGCCAAAATGCAATTTATAAGATTAGCAAGTATTACCTATGTTAATATTGCCAAGATGGATTTCAAATTTTTATAGCTGATTCAGCCCATATTTGATTGTGTAGATTAATTTGTAATTACAGAATCTACTAATACTTTTTATCTTTCATACATCCTTGTGATATATGGTATCAAAGGAATTGAAATTTAACAAATTATTTAAATATAATGTTTTGTCCAAAAAGTTCTACACACATCATCATCATAGTGTTTTTCTGAAAGTTTGTGATGATGGTGTTCTAGCTGTATTTTTATATTGGACTACTTCCATCATCTAATATGTGTGTTGAATGTCTTTAGAAAAGTTTAATTTTAGTTAAATATTCCAAATGCGTTCAACTGTTAGGAATATCACAGCAAACAGGTTAGTATATGCACCAACTGTTAGGAATATCACAGCAAATAAATGTAATATCACAGCAAACAGGTTAGTATATGCACTAACTATTAGTAATATCACAGCAAACAGGTTAGTATATGCACAACATTTCGAGAGGTATTTTTCTCCCATCTTCTTCAGGTTTTGCTGGCCTGACCAGTGACAGTACTAGCATGGGATTCGAACCTGGGTCTTTAGATTCTTGATTATTGAATTTTCAGGTAATGCTCTAACCAACTGAGCCATCCTGCCATCATAGTTTTGTTTAATTATCTGCTAAAATACAGATCCATATATGAAACTAAACAATTTTTTTATTTCCTGCTTTATTTTTCAAAATTTCATAGCTATTTTTTTTTTAAAGATTAACCATAAGTTTTTTCTTCTATTTTCCCCCCATATACTCTATCCATTACATTTTTCACATTTCCTTTGCTTGTAATTGCACACCCAACAGTCAAGCGTTGTTAGCCGAGATGACAGCACAGCCACCTTGCAAGCAAGTAGTTGGTCACAGATGGTTGTGGGTTTGCCTTCCGGCCGATGCTATGACATATGGAAAAAAAAATTGCACACCCAATTTAATTTTTCTTTCTCTTCAAAACTACAATTGCAATAATAACACCTTTTAAAAATTATTTACCTTCAGTATTTTTCTTTAACAATTTATTCAACTCTGTTATCATTTCATGTTTTTTAAAGTAAATTATTATGCTTGTTTCTTAATATAAATACTCAATTTATGCCATAAAATATTGATTAATATTATCAGAATTATGATGTAAAAAGAATGTCAAGAAATTTATTAAAAAATTATTTTCAAGCGTATACATATATTATGCTCATTTCTATATTAATTTATGGATCACTGTACTGAATTTATTGGATTTATATTTTTATATTCCTAAACTTAATTCTCAAGTATATCTTTTGTATTCTGCTCAAAATCAATCCTATAAAAAACTCAAACTTTAAATTGATACTAGAATAAGTGATGTTAAAATGATAACAATCAGTGACAGGGAATGATTAAGTGTTTTTTTCTTGGTGACACTATTCTATGGCTTAGTTGATCAATCTCTACCTTTTAGTAACATTAAATTGTTAATTTTAATGGATCATGGACTAATTTTACTCTTACCCCTATTAAAGGGCATTTATATTATTGCCATCTCTCACATCACTTTATTTTTACTTCCAGCATCAATTAATCAACTTTTTAAACATTTAAAAATACCAATGATGTCCACAATTTTGTGTTATAGTTCTTATTTTTAATCTGTTCTTTTTGCTATATGCTTTTATTGCTTTAATTTTATATACATTTATATTTATTGTAATAAATAAAGCAAGTCATATATAGTGTGACATTGCTTTTATAAGCTTGTATTTAGAAATATGTAATATAGAGGGCGTACCAATGGCTCAAACAAGCACTTAATTCATAAGTGCAGTAAGAGGAAATATTTAAATTCTCTATCCGGAATTTTTCTATCCCCATACCAATTGGTTTTGAGCTTATGACTCATCTTAGTGAAAAATTAGAACATCCAGACACGAGATCTAAAACATCAATTCAAAAACAGCACTTATTTAATATGTAATAGTTAAGTAGAAACTCTGAAATCTTTGGACACTTACATTTATCCTAAAATTTCCATAAGATCCATCCAGTTCCAGATATTTCATTAAGCTCATAATCACTATCCACAAATGCTGCTAAATCATCAGCAAATCTGGTACAATGGGCTTTTCTATCACCAATATAATCATCTTAAACAATTCATCTAAATATATATATTAAATGGAACAAAAGATAGCACATCTTCCTTATAACTTTTTCTATGTACATTCTTGTCATAAAAAGACTATTCGTCAAGCATTGTTAGCCGAGAGATCAGCGCAGTCGCCTTGCAAGCAAGTTGTTGGTTGCAGATAGTTGTGGGTTCGCCTCCCGGTCGATGCTCTGACATATGAAAAAAAAAGACTATTTAAATTTACAAATATTTTGTGATTTGCACATAAATTTCTTAATAAGAATCATTCTTTACAATCTGTGCATTTCTTTTTCAAGATATCCAACAAAGTAATCCAATTCACTTTATGAAATACATTGGCAAGATTAATTAAACAAATATCGTTTTTCGCTCTTTGTATGTTTTAATCTTTTAAAATCTAAGATGAATTTCTGATAAAGTCATATATTAAAAAAAAAAACAAAAAAACTTGCCTATTCAAGTCAGCAGTTAAGTGAATTTGATTTTTTTTTCTCTAATAGAATCACACTCGTTGTATTATCCTCTAGACTCAAAAATTACATTCCAACTATATAATCTTCTAAACCTTTTCTTCTCATAGTCATCTGATTCAGCCTAAATTTGCTACATTTGCCAGTTTTTATGTCAAAGCTTTCATAACTTTTTTCTTCATTCTTGCACAACCTATTTAATATTCATTTACTAACCTCTTTTTCAGTAAATATATATAAAGTTTTATCATTTATATTTTCTTTCCATCTTTTCAATGTATTAATTTCTTTATTAATAAATAACTCTTTTTATTTTCATCTACTGCTATGATCTTTTTTCATCACTCAAAATATTGAACCTAACTTTATTATTTGTAGTTTCTCTATTTTTTTTCTATATATCATAGCATCGGCTGGGAGGCGAACCCGCAACAACCGTCTGCAACCAACTGCTTGCTTGCAAGGCGGCTGCGCTGACCTCTCGGCTAACAACGCTTGACATAGTTTCTCTATTTAACCACATCTTACCTTCTACCAATATACACAATTTATGTTTTAGTTTTGAGTGCATAAAAGTGAAATTTAATCCAAGAAAACTATTCAGCAACAAAAATGCGATGAAATAAATTCCAAAGCCTTGCCTATTTAACATTTTATAAGAGTAATAAATATTGTCTACCTTAGTAAAGCATTGGCAGTTTTACTGTATGAAGTTAAAATAATATATTTAAATTTAATTCTGTTTAGCTTAAAATTAATTTACGAGAATTTATGTATAATTTTACAAATATAAAGATCAAACAAATAACCAAATTTAGAATTTAAAAAACAACAAACAAGTAGCTAAAATTGAAAATTCACAATCAATGGTTTCACTACTAAGGAAGATTTCTCAAGTACATATATATAATATAGGGGATTTGAACACAGACTTCCAAGATCCCTTCAGCTATCCACCCTATCTCGTACAACCAATACACATGATTACACACATGTGAAAAAGATATATATATATATAATAGAGGTGAAATTCCACCTCTATTGCTAAAAGAAGGTTGCCTTATCAACAGTTTGAAATTCTTGATTGGTATCTATATTGGGATTGTCTAAGTGTTGACTGGTTTCTAATCGTTACTTATAAATCCATTTAGCCTTGAACACTATTACACCTATTGTTTACTTTGGATGCAATTTGAAAATTATAATTGCAATTTTTAATATTATAATTGACTATTTATTAGTCTGCATTCAGAACTGGTTATATTTACCTATTTGATGAGGTTTATTTAAACTTCTTTGTATCAATAATTTCAATCTCTATGGTCAAGTTGTTATCTTTGGTGTCTACATAAATATATGAGATCATTAATAGAGGTGGGATTCCACCTCTATTGCTAAAAGGAGGTTGCCTTGACAACAGTTTGAAATTATTGATTGTTATCTATTTTGGGATTGTCTAAGTGTTGATTGATTTCTAATATTAATTCTAATATTCTCATAGATAAATGAATGCATAGTATTATTTCTGGGAGCTTTTGTGTAGCTATTATATTTTTATTACATGGAAGCTCCTGGAAATAATACTATGCATATATATATATATATAGCATCAGGAAAAAAACAGATGCATATTTTACATTTTTGTCTATCTTTCATGATGCTAGAACATGACTCCATTCTTTCATTAATTTTTGACAAAGTAAGTATTTTAGTATTGAGATTTCATGATGATTTGTATTAATATGCTTTTGCAATATATTCCCTTTTAGCTATATTGTCTTCACTGATATTTCAGAAAAAATAATTGTCTTACCTAATTATAGTTTTTTTTTCATGTGTCATAGCATCAGCTAGGACACGAACCCGCTAACCCAGGACAATTGCTTGTAAGGCAGCCATGCTGACCTCTCGACGACCAATGCTTGACATCTAATTATAGTTTTAGAGTTATTTTTCAAAAATTGTGAATTACTAAGTGTTTTATCTTTCTATATATATCACAAAGGGCATATTAAATCATTAAATGATGTAATTAGGTATAAAATATAGCACAGAATATTTGTAATCTTCAGAAACAATTCTTTGCCAAAACATGCAGTCGTCAAGCATTGGTGGATGAGAGGTCAGTGACAACTGCTGTCCCGGGTTAGCGGGTTCACTTCCTGGCTGATGCTATGACACAGGAGAAAAAAAAAACATGCAGTCTGGCTGAATATTCAGTAACTGATTTTCATTTATAAAAAAACAAAACTTTACCTTAGTCATCTCAGCAGCAAATTTTTGGAACAATTCTCTGAAACATGATTCCATAAATTCTTATATGAAGACCTATTAAGGAGTTAGTCAAATATTTTGCTGCAATTATAAATGCCCTCATAAGAAAAACTGTTTAATGTATACTATTATTTCAATATCATTAGTTTGAGTTATCTTGAAATACTTGTTGATGCAAGACAAAAGAATACACTATTTATCTTGTAATCACTACCGAATTTCTTGATTATTATATTTTGATTCACTGCATGTTTTAATGCAGTGATAGAGTGATGGATTCTGGAATTCATAGATCATGACTCCACCTGTTACTTACAAAGTCCAAGCAATAAACAATTAGTTTATTTTTATTATTATGTTTTGATCTATTTTTACATGTTGCTTTTCACAGTGTTTTTATTTTATTTCCAAATTTGATAAAAAGTTCAATCATATCAAATGAGTTTAACTATTAATCATATACATGAAGGTACAAATTAGTCACGAAATAAACTATATTTAGAAAATAGTAAAATATATACAATTAGTTTATTATGCCATATATAGCTAATTGAACAAAATAACTGGGAAATCTGCTGTTCCTGCACTATGTTTTTAACTTCATATGTTATAAACATGAAGAGATATACAAACGGAATTTTATTTTGAATTAAAATCCTAAGCTAAAAGCCCAAGTCATTAGTTCTGTAAGCTTTTGAGAAGAAATGTATATAAGACTGTAAAAGACGTCAGTTTTATAAAAGTCATATTGTCTGCATCTGATTTGACATATGGAAAAAAAAAACCCAGTATGAACTGAAGATGGGGGATAAAATCATCTAAACCATTAACGCTTTTGAAAAATGACTTTTTTTCTCTCATGTGTCATAGCATCGGCCGGGAAGCGAACCCGCTAATCCGGGACAACGGCTTGTAAGGCAGCTGCGTTGACCTCTCGACCACCAACGCAAGAATTGAAATAAAACATTCAAAATACAAAACATTTACCTTATTTTATCCAATTTTATTAATATGCATGTTATAAGCAAGGAAGTAACGTTTAATTCAAATTTAGATATTAATAAATTACTGCTTTATTATTAATATTATATTTTTAATAATTATTACATATTGCTATAATAGTTTTCTAATTGTGTGCGCGGGCAAATTTAGTTTGTAAAGTTGTGCACTTAGCATTAATTAAAGACAAAAATCAAGTTAACGGTGTTTATTTACATTTTTAAGGAAGTACAGTATACGTGATAGTTTTGTTTTTAAAAGCGACATCTCTCGATTATCTAGGAAGTTTATTAAAATTACATGACCTACATCAGACGCTTCTACAGTTTCAGACCTATTCTAGTCATTGGCCGCAGGCTCTCGTAACTCAATGGTTCTAAATTGAATAGTTTCAATCTTTGATAGCATCTTCCCTAACTACCTTTTTAAAAAAAGCCTTTGATGACGGTTTCTGAACAATTAAACTCTATTTACTAATATTAATTGTAAATGTCGTTCCTTTATGAAAATTGTTTTATACAATAAATAATTATGTAAACAAATATCAGAATACAAAATCAATATTTATGTGCAAGAGAAATTTTGTTTTTCAAAGCAAACACGATTGTAAATTGCTATACTAAGATAGTAAGCAATAGCCATTTATCATCTAAAGCCAGCTCATCATCATCAACCATTATCAGTCCGCTGCAGGATGTAGGTCTCTTCAAGTTCAATCCATCTCCTCCGATCTTTAGCTTCTCTTCTCCACATCACCCCTGCACACTTTCTTATTTCATCCATCCATCTCACATGTGGTCTTTTTCTGGATCTTTTACAATCTTTTGGAATCCAGTTTAAGATTTCAGTTGTCCATCTATTATCATCTCTTCTAGAAATATGTCCAGCCCAACTCCATTTCAGTCTTTTAATTTTTTCAATTCTTAAATCCGATTTCTAGAAGAAAAGTTAATATATAGTTGAAAATTACTATTGTTTATTAATTAAAGTAAAAAAAAAAGAGGTACAAATTTTTTTATTTAAAAATGAAAAAACAAAAAAATAACCGATTTTATAAAACAATTTATTTCTGATTATACTTTATTTATATAAGATTAGGCAACAACTTATAAATATCTCCCCCCCCCCCCCACTGCCTTGGAGGATCTCTAAAAGAGAAGATATATTATTTATAGGATGGTAACAGTTGAACGCGAAGAGTTTTAGAAAATTTCCGTAATTTTTTCTTTAGCTGAGAATGACTTGTTAGCTATGAGTCAGCTACCTAAAAAAGAATTCTAGGTCTATTTGAAAGAAAACATATAAACTTTTATTTTGTTCTGATTCAAATTAAGTCTTATTATAGAAGACAGATATAGTAATTATTATATTTGGTAATTTACTCTATTAATAAAATCTACTTAGACATGCTTCAGTTGAATCTTTAGAACCAAGGCTGAAGAGGAATAAACTTTCCAATATGCATAATTAATAAAACATATTTTAGACATAGAATATCAAGAGTATTTCTTACTGAGGCAGCAAAATTTTGATTTTGTTATTTAATTAGTAATTACTTTTTGTATGATACCACAAACAAAATAAACGAAATTTAGAATTTTTTGTTAAGGTATGAAGTACTTTATAAATCCGGCGCAGTTTGACGTAATTTAGAGCGTTCGACTTGGGATCAGAAGGCCAGGATCGATTCTGGCCTAACTTCTTTTGTTTTTTCACAGCAAAATAAGGTTCTACTATTTAAAAATCTTGTTATCACTTTCACTCTGGAAATAAACAGTGTAAGGTATGACCCCCCCCCCCGGCACTTTATCTTTACTAGATTTTTAAAGCCAATTTGTATATTTTCTTTTTTAAAACCATTTTAATGTATTATTTTTTTTGTGTGCGGAAAAATATATATACTTTACTTAAAACAAAACAATATTCTCCAATTAAAACTTTTAATAATAAAAAAAAGCATTATAGGATCTCCCCAAAATCGCCATACATAGAATGATTCCGTCAAAAATGATAAGGGCTGGAAAAGCGATGGTATGGTGCGGGATATGGACAACATAATTATTTGTTTTCGCTGACGTACATCTTACTGACAATTTTTATTTAAACATGCTACGGATATCACGATGTCGTCTCTTAAAATGGTAACTTTTGGGACACCTTGCATAAAACCTAAACAATATTTTTAATAAATATGAAACCTATCTTATTAACATTGCAAAGCTTAATTAGCATGTGAATATCCCTATTAACTGTTACAGATTAAACACAGCGATAATAAGTATAATAATAATAATAATAAATGGAGTAAAATCATAAAATGATAAACGTTGTATCTTTCATTGATTATTCCATAAAAAATATTTCAATGATTCAATTTCTTATGGCTTCTGATTTGATTTTTAGCACAGAAAAAGTCATCGAAACACATCTTTATTAAAATTCGGCATAAAAAAATACGCGAATAAATTTTGATTTTATGAAATGTATTCGTAGACGAGAGCGAGATGGAGACATGATTTTCCCTATAGATTTTTAATATATGATTTTTTTCTACAGTACAGCCTTTTTCATATCTGCACTCCAATATGTAATATATAGGGGGTTTGAACTCAGACTTTCACACGATCTCAACTATCCACGCTATCTCATACTGCTGACATCATTGATTACACACATCTCAAAAAGATAAATAATCACCAATATGCGTATTTCGTGCTAAACCAGCACTCGTTAGTTGGTCCGTATTACCATCTCCAAACATATATACAATCAATGGCCAGCTTATATTAAGATAGCCAATCTTCATACTTTAATGGACAAGCTTCAATCCACTCCACCCACAACTCTTCAGCCGGCCTATAGATTTTTTAAAATTCTCATATGATTCTTACAGTAAGTTTCTTATTAATTGAAAAATAATTTCTGAATATTAAATATGAAAAGAAGAACTAATTATGAAGCGATGAGGTGAGTATTCTATAATAGTTCGATTTAGATATTTTAGTAAGTAATTTATATGTAAATTTAATACGTTATCTATATTATATATGTAACACTATCATAACAATAACGATTATTATATTTATCAGCACATTAATGTTATTTAGACTTATATTTAGTAAGCAAAATATATTCTTAATCTCTTCGCATGCGCTTTCGGATATTTTTATCCATTATTTGTGTTAACCTGGAGAATGAGGATATCGTCTTAAAATTTCAATTTATTTCTTCATATCGTCGAATAAAACATGGAAAAAAGTTTACTAGGAAATTCACGCGCATATACGCTAAAGGATGAAATAAAATACAAAATTTTAAAGTAAGCAATTTCTATTCAAAACGGATCTTTTTTTAAATATAAGCTAGCTCTTTAAATCAAATTAAAATTTGATCAGATTTTAAGAATTTTTGCAAAAATAACTAAATACGCTATTTTTTAAAAAATTCTCTCAAGGCTATTATCTCCGCGTGAACAAGGGATTAAAGAATTTTTTGAACTTATTTATAGTAGTCAGATTTGAAAAGTATTAAATACATACTAAATTTAAAATTACGTAAATAATCCTTTATCAAAATCAATAATAACCTACCTTTATAGAAAATATATATTAAAATTCAAAGAATTTTTGATTGTTTAGCCGTTAATTCACCTTATTCCAAGCTTAGAACGATACAAAGCCGCGTGACATTTAAAAATATTCTGAATTCTAGAATAATATATCCAGTTTTTGAATTATTTTAATATAACTTTACATTAGATAGAAATGTGTGTCAGGAAAAGAGATACTTAGATCATTTTCAAGTAAGAAAAAATTGCCAATTGAATAAATAAACGCATTGCATTTAAATCAAAAGTGTGTATTTCATGTATAATATATATAGAAATAAGTTTTTATAAATATAACAGTTATATAAAAAGACGTTTTAATTATAGGTAAAATATTAACATTTGAAACATTATTGAACCTTTCAAATTTTGTATTTCCAACTATGTCAAAATAAGGGAGAAGGGAGGATCGGCAATCTTCGAATTGCTAGCTACTACTAAAATCTAAGATAATTGCGAAAGAAAAAAGACTCGAGCCAGTATTATGCTCTCCACCCTCCCTCTAAACTAGATAATATTCAAAGACTTCCGTATTCTTACCCATTGAGAATAACTGAGCAATTGTTAGTCAAAAGTTCTGCATTGACCATTTGTTAATCCTGCAATTTTTAGTTATTTCCGCGTATAAAATCTTGAAACAAATCATTGCCAACTGTTATGAAAGAGGCTGATAGAAATGCTGTCAAAATTAAAGAATCTTAGATGTTTTGTGGTGTCCACAAAATAAACTAGTCAAGTTGCAAAGTAATTTTTTATTGACAAGCAAAAGGAAGAAAACAACACGTAAAGGATTAGGAAGTTTAACAAAATATAATCGTTTTGTTTAACACAAAAGTCTTTGCAGAGTGGTCAGCGTAGCTGCCTTACAAACAATTGTCCTGGGTTTACGGGTTCGCTTCCCGGCCGATGCTTTGACACATGAGAAAAAAAAAAGTTGTTAAAGTTTCTTAAACATTTTCAACTTACTGTTTACTGTTTTCAGGGAGAAAATATAGAAGACTTGATATTATTAAATGTAAAATAAAATCATAAACAACATCATAAAAATTTAATAATTTTTAGTTAAAGAGCTGGCTCAGTTAATGTCTGAATCGACTTTCAAGGAAAAATAAATATGTTATAGGGTGTTGCTTTATTTAGGAAGGGCAATCAACTGAAAAAATGTTATTCGCTTCTAATAAAAGCTGCTGCATTCCGTATGGGAAGTTAGATGTGTCTATGAGATATAGCTTTCCTTGATAATTAGCCGAGAGGTCAGCGCAGCTGCCTTGCAAGCAAGTAGTTAGTTGCAGACGGTTGCGGGTTTGCCTTCTGGCCGATGCTATGACATATTGAGAAAAAACAACCCTAATTCAGAAGTCGTAATCCAGTTCAGTTATATATATATTTCTGAAACTCTGCAACCAAGATTACTAAGTAAATTAAAATGAAAAATTACGATTGGGTTATAGAAAATAAAAAATGAATACGTAAACTTGCAAGTTAACTCTGAATTATCTCCTTATATAATGAATATCTTATTCTGAAAAGGAGACGTGAATTTCTTTAAAACTTCTATATATATATAATAACAAATAGTAGCTCAGTATCTGTGTCACTTGATTTGATTCTTAAGAACATGCTTGCACTGCAATAATTTACCATTATGATTTTGATACATTGCACAGGCTTAAACCTGCATTTATATGTAATATAGGCGGGATTCGAACTCGGACTTTCACACGACCCACTACTCTCAGTGCCATCTCATATTGTTGACTCACCTGATCACACACATGCTGAAAAGATAAATAATCACCAATATACATGTGTGAGGATAGTAATCTAGACCAACTGATGATTGTTGGTTTAGCATGAAATACGTATATTGGTGATTATTTATCTTTTCAGCATGGGGGGGTGATCAGGTGGGTCAGCAATATGAGATGGCAGTGAGAGTAGTGGGTCGTGTGAAAGTCTGAGTTCGAATCCCACCTATATTACATTATGATTTTGTAAGAGGTTTTTTTAAATGAGATGGGGAAGGAGGGTAGGAGCAGATATGACACATTCTAGCTTGTGAAACTAGCGTTGGTTTTTATAAATGTTATAGTTCCGCAATAATTCCACATTAAATGGGGAAAACTGGCTTTTCCTTTACTTAAGAATTGAGCAAAACTGTTTTTTATTAGCAAGCTATTCTATTATTGAGACAACTTTTTGTTACCATTAACATCAAATTCTTTTTTTTTTTTTTTTAAAGTAAATAATTACTTTCATTCACTTTTTTAAAACCTTGTATTATTTTGAATGTATCCATTTAACTTTTAATTCCACTGAATAAATTGTTCAAGTTTCTGTTCTATCCAAACCTATACTCCAAATAAATATAATATTTAATAAACTTAAGTACTACTAATTTTAGTAGTCCACATCTTTATGATAATGTTTGGCCATTCTCAGTTTTTTTTAAAAGTACCTTAATTAGTTTCTCATCTTCTGCTCTAAAATTTTGTTTCTTCCTGTCTAATTTAAAATTTTATGCTTTTCATAATTTTAATTTTACATACATTTATTTTTATTCCCAAATCATTACAAATTACATCAATTCTGTTTGCCGTTGTGTTAACATCACCACCTACTACATCATTTGCCAAATACAGCCTTTTTTTCTGATGATAATTGTATTTTTAATAAAATAATTCATATAGCATCTCATTTAACTATATGTTAAAACTGGAGGTAAAACAAACAAAAAAGCTTTATCTTATACCTCTACTTATTTAAACATTTTTTGAATTCAGACTTTTACATGACCCTCAACTATCCACACTATCTCATACTGGGTAGGATGAGAAGGTTGGCACCAATGTGGGCTTTGAGCATTCCATCATCAGATTTTCAATGAAATGGATGACTGAAGAGTTGTGGGGTGGAGTGGATTGAAGCCTGTTCATTAAAGTATGAAGATTGGTTATCTTAATATAAGCTGAGCATTGATTGTAGTATTGGTATATTGGACTATTTCCATCATCTAATATGTGTGTTGAATGTCTTTAAAAAAGTTTAATTTTATTTAAATATTCCAAATGCATTAAACTGTTAGTAATATCACACTAAACATGTTATTATATGCACCAACTGTTAGTAATATCACAGCAAACGGTTAGTATATGCACTAACTGTTAGTAATATGACAACAAATAGGTTAATATATGCACAACATTTCAAGAGGTATTTTTCTCTTCTCTTCTTCAGGTATTGCTGGCCTGGACAGTATTAGTACTAGCATGGGATTTGAACATGGGTCCTTAGATTATTGATTATTGAATTTTAAGGTAACACTCTAATCCCATGCTAGTACTGTCACTGGTCAGGCCAGCAACACCTGGAGAAGAGGAGAGAAAAATACCTCTCGAAACATTGTGCATGTATAACCTGTTTGCTGTCATATTACTAACAGTTAGTGCATATACTAACCTGTTTGCTGTCATATTACTAACAGTTAGTGCATATACTAACCTGTTTGCTGTGATATTACTAACAGTTGAATGCATTTGGAATATTTAAATAAAATTAAACTTTTCTAAAGACATTCAACACACATATTAGATGATGGAAATAGTCCAATATAAAAATACAGCTAGAACACCATCATCACAAACCTTCAGGAAAATACTGAGCATTGGTTGTATATATGTGTAGAGATGATAATCTGGACCAACTGACAAGGGCTGGTTTAGCACAAGATACTTATTTATATTGGTGATTATTTATCTTTTCAACATACATGTTATCAAGCGGGTCAGTCATTTAAGATAGCATGGATAGTTGTAGGTCATGTGAAAGTATGAGTTCAAACCCCTATATATTACATATTGGAGTGCAGGTATAAAAAAGCCTGCACTGTAGAAGAAAAAAAATTCATATATTAAACAGTTTTTAAAAATGAACTTTTTATGAAATTATTTTTTGCTTTATAAATAGAGAAAGAGAAATTTTTAAAAATATATATATGATTTAATATGAGGTAGAATAAAGTAGTTGTTGGAAGATTTTCAGGAATGAAATGATTTTGGGAATAGAAAAAAAATAGAGTTTACACAATATTATGTTTTTTTATTTATAGAAATAAAAACTGAAGTAAGTAAAGCTAAATCAAATTTCAATAAAGTAAGGAAAATGCTATAGCAGAGAAAAAATAACAAGATGCATAGAATTGGTGGTTTTATCCAGTAATATGATTTTCAGAGAAAAAAATATATTGGGAGAAAATGTAGTTCTTCAGATTAAATGAAAATTAAATATTAATGAGATCTTCTGATACTTCATGTCCGTGAGTGCTGTTTGTAAATCCTAAATCAATTTAAATTGAGATATTTGTTGTGTACTATAGTTTTTATGTTAGTTTTAAAATAATTTTATTGTTACTAATCTACATGATTTTGTTATGCAAGACTAGTGTTAGAAAAATGATGACTCAATTATGGATAAGTCTCTTGTGTTCTTTCCAGCAGGGCTGGAGGTCTTGAACGGTAGCAATCTCATCGCTATGGGGTGAGACCTCCATGTGCTATTGAAAAGGAATTTTGTTGACAGTGGCAAGTCTTTTGCTTGCAGATCCTTCAGCTCTGAGTTAAAGATTACTGATGATTCAGGTCTCGGAAGTGTAAATTTAGTTGAGCACCTGGCCATCCATATAGCATATGAAATAAAGATGGCCAGACAGATGACCAGGAAGTCATCGGAGTGCAGACAGCCCTTGAGGTCAAGAATTTTCAGAAGAAGGATATTGCACTTGTCATTGATGGACCGCCTGATGTCCTGATAGCCAGGACAGAGGAAGATGATATGGTCAAAAGTTTCATTGCTTGTATTTATTTCAAAAGATATTTGTCAAAGATAGACACAATGTGTTATAATTTTTATGTTATTTGTACATAATGATATAAGAACTCAAAATGTATGAAATATCTTTAAAAGTAGGTTTCTAAAAAAATTGTATTGAAAAAATTACAAACTATCATTGATGATGGTCAAATATTATTTCTTGATCACAGTATCTTTAGGCTCATATCATATTCTCAAACAGTATCTTATGATCATAATAATATTTAACTTCTTCCTGGAAGTTTATTTATTTAGGACTTTACAAATGTTCTTGATCTGTAAATATTAATTGATTTATTTTAATACTCTATATTATTTACCTGTAATACTTTAAAAGACCAAAGGTATCTTATTCAAAAGTTTAAATTCTATCAATAGTCATTTGATCAGATTTTTGTTCTGATTTTTGTTCTAAAATCTATCTTTTCTAGATATCAAACAAAATAGCTTAAATCATATTGTCAAAAGCTTTTCTCACGATGAACAAAATTCCCAAATGTCAATTTTTATAACCTCAGTTGCTGCCTTCTATTTTCTAATTTATCTTAACCTAAATTATTTCTCAAAGCCATTACTAATTATAAATCCATCTATAGATTTAATTGAGAACATCAGTTTTATATTTATTATTTTTTAAATTTGATTTACTATCTTTACAAGTTAATGATTAAAAAAAAAAAATCCTGAAAAAAAAAACACATAAATATGAGATCATGGGAGTATATTACTCCATATCACATTACGTGTGACATTTTTTATTTTTGAAGTCATGTTGGCATTTGCACATATCAACACAGATTAACCAGATACATTTTGCTACTTAACTAATAATAGCAGACACCCCATTTGCCACACATTGTTTTGAATGAGCTAATTATGGGTTAGTTATCTACAGAAACAATCTGCATGTTACCTGAAAAAAACTCCAAAGTTCATCCAGTTATTAAGATTCAAATTCAAATCATTGATGTGTAAAGTGGAAGCACAAAGCATGACATCACAAGATTTTCAACTTTATAATTTCCTCCAGTTTTTGTACAATTTCATTCATATTTATTTACTTCACTTTTTTGCATAACGTAGATAAAAAACTTGTTCAGTTCTAAATATATAAATCTCTGATATATTATTTCCTAGAAGAGATGATAATAGTTGGACAATTGAAATCTTAAACTGGATTCCAAGAAATTGTAAAAGACCTAGAAAGAAAACACATATGAGATGGATGAATGAAATAAAGTGTGCAAGAGTGATGTGGAGAAGAGAAGCTAAAGATCGGAAAAGATGGATTGAAGTTAGAGAGACCTTCATCCTGCAGTGGATTGATAATGGTTGATGATGATGATATTATTTTCAATATATTGATGTTTTATCCTAATAATTACGAAGCTTTATTTGAAAAATGAGTTCATTTTTGCTAATCTTTTTCATTAAACTACTTTATGAGTAAATAAGCAAATATTTTATCTAGCGCCATGCTTACTTATTTACTCATAATTAAATTTCAGTAAGAATGACGTTTAGTGAATTCTAAGTAATTACACCAACGTCATTCAGTCAAAAAACATCGTAAATAGTAATTTAAAGTGAGAATCTACTCACGCTCTCTTCAACAGTTCTTCAGATTTGCTCATATAAAAGAATTTGAGTCATAGGAATGAGGGATTCTTTTTATTCCTGCATAAATACTATATCTTGGATTGAAGAGGAGAGTATTCATTTATTTAACACTCTCAAAAGACAGGCGTGCTCAATTAGCTTGATAGGCTGATATTGGAATGAAATTAAACTACTTTATTTTATCATATATTAAAACATACCTTTTTTTTTTTTCAAATTCATCCATCTTCATTCTTCATATGCATAATGTTCAATATATTTTCTGCTCTTAGTGTAATCAATTGATACATATAAAATAAAAAGTTTTTATCAAACTATTGAAACAATAGGATAATAATTATGTATCTGAGAAATGGGTTCATATATTTATTGAAATCACTAAAAAATCTAGAATTCCAGGATTTCAATAATATATAGTACTGAAATTTATTCTGCATATACCAGAAATTACAGTTATTATAGAAAAAATATTTTCCATGATAGTTTGTGATCAAAGGAAAAATTAAGATTAAGCTAACATCAACAAAAATCATTTTATTTGAAAATTATTTTTTGCATAAATATAATGATAAGTAGACTTTTAATATTAACTTGGGGAAAATGCATTAAATAAAATATTCCTTTCAAACAGGACAAATGCCTTTTCCAGTGCAATTCAATTTTTCTGACCTATAGCATCTTTTCCACATCACATGATCCAATTTCCTTAGTTCATCCATCCATCTCACGTGGTTTATTTCTAGGTCTTTTACAATCTCTTGAGATCCAATTTAAAACTTTAATCTGTCCACATATTATCTTATAATATATTCAGCCCAGCTCCATTTCAGTCTCTTAGTTTTTTCAATGATATCAGTTATATCTGTGTGCGTTCACCCATATAATTCATTTTTGATTTCTTCTTGCTATTCTTAACATCTTTCCATGTTTCATTGTGTGATGTGAAGTATTTACATTGATCTTCTATTAAATGCCCAAATCTCAGGCTGTAAGTACTCTAATGGTAAAAATATCGATTATAAACCCTTTTTAAATATATATAGGTATATTTTTTTAATATCAAATTATTTTTAACAAAGGCAATCCACCCAAGTTTAATTCTATAATTAATTATATTCATTATGGTTCCATTTGTTAATTTCTTCTAATTCATTATCATCCATCTTTATTTTCTTTTTCTGAGAAAATCCATTGAACATTCGTTTTTCTTTTAGCATTTATCTTCTTTTACTTTCATCTGATAATTCTTACAATGTTTCCTAAAGCTTTAAACCATTATTTGCAAAAGCAATCACATTATAAAAACTAGAAGACTTAAGTAATCTTTATTTATTTTTAAAAATGTCCTATAGCTTCACATGATCACCCTTTCTTATGCTTGCTCATAACTGTTATTGAAACAGGAAAAACTCCCCATACAGTAGTGCATTAAATCCTAAGATCAAAGTGCAGTACTCTCAGATCTAAGGTTCCTCACTGACGAAAGCCACAAGCTAGAAACTAGTCTTGGGATGTTGGATGAGTAGGCACTAGATAGGGATTGTATGCACAAGCCTTCTGGCATCCATTGATTACTCTGGATTGCACTGAGTGGCACTACTGTATGGAGAGTTTTACCTGTTCCTATAGCTTAAAATGTGTTAATGTACATTCACTAATGGAAAATATGATGTTCTAATAAAAAGATCAATTGACTGTCATATTGGAATCGATGTAAAGGTTAGTGAAAATTCAGGTCTGCTTCTATTGTTACCACTGCTACCAATTAAATACTTTTTGTTTATGGCTGTATCAATTGCCTTATAGATTCACCAACTAAAGGATTGTCAATAAAGTTTTTTTGGACCTCTTTTATTCATAAAAATGCTTCAGCAATACTAAACCTTCCACTATGTTATTCTGTTTAGTATGCAGTATCAGGTATAGATGAATTTCTCAAACCTTTTATCCTTATGTGCTATGATTGTCAGTTTTGTTGACTAGATTTGCACCTTATGTTTTTATAGAACCTTTTTTTGCAAGGGATAAATTCCATGTAGAGCAATATATATGTGTTTCTTTATACTCGCCCTCCCTGAATGTATATATTTATAGTGAGACCACTAATATATATATATTTAGAAAATAGCTTGTTACAAGTAACACCAGTAATAGAAGCATGTTTAATGGAAATGACAGTTTGCCTAAACACCAACATAATTGCACCTCTCTTATTTGTTAGATAAACCAGCAAGTGCAAAATAGCCATTTGAATCTCAAATCTGTTTTTATACAGAAAGCAAATCTACCAAATGATAATAACGATGTAGTTTAAGTCTACATCAGATTGTTAATGCAGCCATTTGTAAACAGGAAATAGTTAAACTTTATAAAGTAACGACAGTTTCTGCTTATTTTGAAACTTTTATGAATGAATAAGCACACCCCAAATATGTAATATTAAAAGTACAGTGCTTCCAACCTATATATGTAGACACCAAAAACGACAACTGCCCATATCATTGCACGGTTCTTACTTGTTAGGAAGCCTCTAAAATGCAAAATGATCATTTACATTTTTCCTTATGAAGTTTAGTTATAACCCATATTCAAAGAAGCTGTGTTTAAATCTGATATGGATTTGAATTTCATTCTCATTCTTATTTCTTTTTATATTCCTTATCCATAAGAATGAAGATATGACATGTAATTTGAAATTTTGCATTTGATATATTATCTAATAAGGGCAATACATTGAATGATATTGACAGTGCCTGGATAAGAGATAACATTTCTAGCATTTTGCATTTGTAAAGTCTTATTAAAGTTTATGACGTCATTAAAATTCAAGTAGCAGAGTAAATTCTTAAGAAAATAGCAAACATTGTCAAACTATCATTTCATTATAGTATTCAGTTGTCTAGTTATTCAACGCACACATCCATATATATACACGATTAGATAACATAATGAAATATCTGCCATAGTAACATCATTTTTCTATCATGTAAAACAGAAATATAAGTGCATACATTATGATACTTTCTCTTTTTATAAACCTTTAGAGTATTTTGGGAAAAAAATACTAAGAAAAAATATCGTATTTATCAGTATTTAAAAGATGTCAAAACTACTTAACTTTCTGATGTTCCAAGATTAACAGTCTTAAGAGTCATAATTACTTTCATTAAATATGGAAAAATAAATTTATTGAATCAGTTATGGTTCAAAATCAATGCTTATTAAGAGAGATGGACAGATATCACAAAGGGATTGAAGTTGAAATCTGATCTTGCAAGTGATACAAATCATTGCAGGAAACTCATCTAATCAATAGGATTTTTACTAAAACAGTCTATTTGGAGCTTCCTAATCAGAAAACATATGGCTGAGCTGCCATTTCAAATCTCCATTTCTAATATAAATGCTATATAGTGTAAAAGCAATGGTGTCATAAGCATGAGAATTAACCAATAAAAGACTAGAAGCATCACAAATGTCTTAGCAAATAATAATAATAGTAATAATAATAATAATAATAATAATAATAATAATAATAATAATAATAATAATAATTATAATAATAATAATAATAATAATAAATTGAAAGTATGCTAGCCTTTCACATGCGCAATTATAACTGAGACAGCCAATCAGATTTTAAACAGTTATAATTGCGCATGTGAAAGGCTAGCATACTTTCAATTTATTATCAATTTTAACAACATGCGATTTAGATAAATATTGTTTACATACGTTGCTGCTATAAAAATAGCGGTATAGTAAATCTGAGATTTCGTGCTGTAATATATTATATTAATAATACAATGAATGATAATTGTATATGTTTATATATTTAAAGCTTTCGTGCTAAGATGTTTAAGACTGGCTTTTATATATATAAAAGTTAAGTTTAGAAAAGGTTGGTATCAACCTTTTCTATCAAAATCTCTGTCTCGTGTGTTAGCTTGATTGTTTATTAGATAGCTGTTTAAAATCTGATTGGCTGTCTCAGTTATAATTGCGCATGTGAAAGGCTAGCATACTTTCAATTTATTATCAATTTTAACAACATGCGATTTAGATTAATAATAATAATAATAATAATAATAATAATAACAACAACAACAACAACAACAACAACTTATCAATCAGTCTATAGTTTTTAACAGTATTCGAGTTATTATTGTCTTAGCAGTTACATATTATCCTTATATTGTAATAACCATTCTTCTCAACTGCATACTGTATATTCATTTTTGAAAAGAAGATTCTTTCTATAGTATTAAAATAATTTTCAAAAATATTTCTATCATTTTTCAAGATGATAATATTCCAATTTACATATCTGTTTATGGACAAATATTATTTTGTAGAACAAGAGAAATAAATTAGATATTTATCATAAATCTTTTAAATTAACTGATTTAAATAATTTTGGTTGTCTGTCATTTCTTCTGACTTTCCAAAAAGTGAGGAATACTTTATTATTCTTTTAGACACTAAATGTTACACAATTCCATTACGTTATAAAATATAAACAACTCATTGTAAATTGTGTGTGTATATATATATACAGGGAGATGTGTAAGTATACAGAATATTTCTATTTTATTTTCAATTAATTATCATATGATCACCATCTCTTATGCTAGCACATAACTGTTATTAAACAGGCAAAACTCTCCATACAGTAGTACCACCCTGTGCCAACCAGAGTAATCAATGAAATGCCAGAAGGCTTGTGCATAAAATCCCCATCTAGTGCCTACTCATCCAATATCCCCTGACTAGTTTCTGGCTTGTGGCCTTTATCAGTGAGGAGCCTTGGATCTGAGAGCACTGTACTTAGATCAGACCCATATGACTATATAAGCTATTGAGTTTAGATTGGAAATATTATTGTGTTTTCAATTTCATTCTCATAGTTTTGTAGTTAACTAGAGATAAAAGATAACTGCTGGAGAGTTGCATTAGATTCTAAGATCTATGTGCAGTGCTCTCAGATCCAAGGCTCCTCACTGATGAAGGCCACAAGCCAGAAACTAGTCTGGGGATATTGGATGAGTAGGTACTAAATGGAGATCTTATGCACAATCCTTCTGGCACAGGGTGGTATTAGGGTATGGAGAGTTTTGCCTGTTTAATAATTAAGTATGACTGGTAATTTAGCAGTGGAACAATGAAACTGGATAATCAAACATTGAGAAAAAGAGAATGCTGACAGATTCAGAAGAATTTGCAACCCTTCTACCATCTATGTTACACATTTACCTATTATTTTAACTGTATATGCAACTCACTGTATACATATAGTAAATTTATCTTATTAATGCCATATTTTTAGCAGACATTTTCTTGAGCATATTTTTTTATTTGAAATATAAAAACATTAATTGTAATTTATGTATATAAACATCACATGACCACCACTTCTTATGCTTGTGTATAGCTGTTGTTAAAACAGGCAAAACTCACTATACGTATTGCCACACACAGCAAGCTAGAGTAATCAATGGATGCCAGAAGGCTTGTGCATAAACTCCCCATCTGGTGCCTACTCGTCCAATATCCCCAGACTAGTTTCTGCACAAGCCTTCTGGCATCCATTGATTACTCTAGCTTACTGTGTGTGTCAGTACGTATAGTGAGTTTTTCCTGTTTTAATTTATGTATATGTAAATACTAATAACTTTAATATGATTTCTCTTATGTATTTTTTAGATAGATTTATATCTCTGACTTATTTAAGTAAAAGTATCAACTAAAACCACTATTGTAAATTGTAATCGTGTCATTTAGTACCAGTCCACTTTTAAATCAAAAATGGAAGTGCTTTCAGTCTGTGTCCTAGTTTGTATAAGGGATATATTTGGTATATATGGTAGATATGTAGTAAAACATTTTTTCGGCAGTCCATTATATGCTTTCAAGCTCCAGAAATAAAATATAAAGTACGCATTTTATCAAGCTGAAGCGTGAGTGTTTTTTTTAATGATCTTAAATCCTTATTCTATACACTTATCATAAATAGATATTACTGCCCAATAAATGGTTGGCTATTTGGATTGAACCACTAAAAAAAATTAAACATTTAAAATTCGTCTTTTTTTTTTTTAATTTTACCAAACCTCGATTTGAATCTCAGATTAGAGCATAAAAACAGATCACTTAAAAAATGATAGAAAATATTTACAATGATTTGTTATGATATAGGCACAAAAATCTTTAAATTGTGATAGAATGATGGTTTTTATTAATTCTTGTGCCGATTTATTGCTTTCATTGAGATAATACGACTGCGTATAAAATATAATGACCAGTTACAATTAAGTAAAGCCTCGAAAAAATTAAAAGCCTGCAAATAAAGAATCGGCAAATGGATTTATTGGTTAACCATAGATTCGTTCGTATTGCCATCACAAAATTCATCTTTAACGTTTTTGTTTTTTACTTTTCTGGAATTGGGAATGGCTATATTCTTTTATGAATAGCTAATGCTAAATAAATATATATTCCCATTGCCGTATATTGAATTTTACAACATTGTTAAATATCGATATAATTTAAGAAAATACTTTTCCGTAAATGAAAAGGTTTAAAATTTATAATATTCTTTAACTTTATAAGGTTTGCTATTTTATTAATTTAATAAAAAGCTACTTAACTAATTCTTTGTTGTTTCCCAAGATAGGAAAAGAATCATTTAATGTAAAACATAATAATATATAGGGTATATGAGCACAGACTTTCATATGATCTACCACTCTCCACACTATTTCATAACACTGATACACTTGCACACATATATGTTGAAAAGATAAATAATCACCAATATTCGTATTTCATGCTAAAACACCAATCATCAGTTGGTCCAGATCACCATCTCTACACATATATGCTATAAGTGCTCAGATATATATTAAGATAGCCAATACTCATACTTTAATGGACAGGCTTCAATCTACTCCACACTCCAACTCTTCAACCGTCCATCCAATTGAAAATCTGATGATGGAACGCTCAAAGGCCATCATCAGATTTTCATTTGGATGAACGGTTGAAGAGTTGGAGTGTGGAGTAGATTGAAGACTGTCCATTAAAGTATGAAGATTGGCTCTCTTAATATATATCTGAGCACTTATAGCATATATGTGTAGAGGTGGTAATCTGGACCAAATGATGGTTGCTGGTTTAGCATGAAATACGGGTATTGGTGATTATTTATCTTTTCAACATATATGTGTTCAAGTGTATCAGTGTTATGAGATAATGGGGAGAGTGTTGGGTCATGTGAACGTCTGTGCTCATATACCTACATATATAAACACAGGTATATAACAAGCCTGTGTGTTTCAGTTATAAAACATAATAATAAATTCGAAATTAGATATGTGAATTAATATCAAAATGGTCTGTATTAAGAACATTCAAGATAAATTATAATAACTCGTTCTGTTTTCATCAATTATCAGTTTGACAGCAATAAATTCAATAAGATGTTCAGATAAAAAGATTCTGGTGTGATTAGAAAACAGCATAGAAAATGTGCATTAAAAGAGTGAAATATATATAAAATTAAAATTTTAAGGGAGCTTGGTCATTAATAAACTGAACCTGGATTTGAGCCTTAACACCCACTTTTAAAAAGATATAGAGGTAATAAGCGAAATGTTTAAACTTTGCGGTTAAATACTACTATATAAATATGATCTGCGCTAACGACGACGTATACACACACAAAGCTGATTTTTTTCTAAATTTTTTATAAATTACAATAATATAAAATAAATATGTATAAGTGTGGCTGAGCGCTCTCAAGGAACACAACCCTCATAATCATAGCCATATTGTAACTAAAGAAAGTAGTTAACTCCAATGCAAATTTATGCAAATGACTTTATATATTCCATTTCTTGGATATATTGTAGCACGTGTATTTTCTGTTGATGGTATGATTGTCCCTAGTAATAAAGCAAGCCTCTTTCACTTTTCTTTTTATGTTGTGCCATTCTCTGCAAACAATAACAGGTCCTATGGTTGGCAATCTTGTCCAGTTGAGTTGCGAAGCTAGGCAAAAACTGAATTGCAAGTTGGGTCTGTTATTACTTTGTTGTAAGAGTATATATGTTGAGACAGCCATGTAGATATTGAAGCTCTGGTCTCATCGAAGTATAAGGCACAATAATTTGCTACTGGGCAGGCAATGTTGTGCACCACTTGAGGTGTTTTTGAGGGTGGTAATCTATCTTTGGTTTTGTTAATTAATTTGTTGGAGTTGGGTGTGTGTGTGAAGGTACAGATGGTACTTTTTATTAAAAATCGTACAAAGTTTTTATGCACATTCAGGAAGTATGAAAGTGATAGCCTTTGTTTATCGAGATTAGCTGTGTTGTTGTTTATCTTGAAGTAAAATTTGTCTAATTTTTTTATCAATAAGGTTTTGTTTAAATCCAATCTTTAATAAGTCATCTCTGTATGAGACCAAGTTGAATGTGTTTTTTTTTTGCAATAAATTTATATTTATTTGGAAGCAAAAGGTTGATGAAGACCATTAAATTACCATAGGGAGTTAAAACAGTTGTTTGACAAAGTTATGATTTTTTAACAAGACCATGAAATTATGTTACCTGATAATTAAAAATATTTCTATTGTTTTAAAAATGTTTTTTAAAAAATAATAATTATTGTTATTATTTCAAGTAATCGGTCATTTTAATAATAAGGTTGTTATCAGTCACGGATGATAGTTACTAGAGATTAAATATGCTTTAGAGAAACAAGAAGCATTTTGGTTTTTGTTATTAGGCAATAGATGTAAATATAATACTGCTCTCATTGATTTGAACAAGACATTAGACTCATTCAATTATTATTAATGAAATTATCTGTCTTCCAACAAAGTTTATTCATATTTATAGCTTTACCTAATGGTATAAGAGAAAGCATTATTACAGGTGGTGGAAATTCTGGAGATTTGAAATTAAAACTGATATTAAACAAAATGTCTACTAACTCTAACTTTACTATTTTGAAACAGTTCATAGATGGCTATTTGGAACAGTTTATAGATGGCTTCAGTTTAGTAGTGAAGTTTTTAATTTGAATCAGAAGCAAATGCTAGAGCTTATTTTGGATTCTAGATTGATAGTATGCTGATGATTTTACTACTGCCAATATACAGAATGTTTTTAATATTTTAAATGCAACCTATAAAAATTTAGTTTAATTATAGTATGGATAGTTGAAGGTTGCTTGAAAGCCTGAGTTCAAATCCCCTATATTTATAATTAACTTCCAGGTATAAGAATACCTGTATTTCAATTCTTACATGTTAAGCCGGAATTCTGCCCATTTCTCTTATATGTATTTGATAAATTGAAAGTATGCTAGCCTTTCTCACATGCGCAATTATAACAGAGAAAGCCAATCAGATTTTAAACAGATATCTAATAAATAATCAAGCTTAGACACGAGACAGAGATTTTGATAGAAAAGGTTGATACCAACCTTTTCTAAACTTAACTTTTATATATATAAGCCAGTCTTAAGCATCTTAGCCCGAAAGCTTTAAATATATAAACAAATATAATTATCATTCATTGTGTTATAAATATAATATATTATGGCACGAAATCTCAGATTTACTATACTGTAATTTTCATAGCAGCAACGTTTGTATTTAAATGAATACTGTCCTATACATGGGGAGGTCAGAGTGACTTGGGGTCAATATGGGCATAACAACAGTATTGGCATCAGCATGGGATTTGAGCATTCTATCATCAGATTTTCAATGGTAAGGATGACTGAAGAGTGGGAGGTTGGAGTAGATTGAAGCCTGTCCATTAAAGTATAAAGATTTTCTATTTTAATATAAACTGAGCACTGATTATATATATGTATGGGAGATGATAATTTGGAACAAGCTGATGAGTGCTGATTCAGCACAAAATATGGATATTGGTGGTTATTTATTTTTTCTACATGTATGGTCATGTTTATCAGTAGTATGAGATAGTATGGATAGTTGAAGGTTGCTTGAAATAGTTCAAATCCCTGATATATTTAATTATTAATGTTAAAAATAAAACTTTAATGTTTTATCGGGGGGGGGGGTATTTAGTAACTTTTAGTTTAGATTATCAGTTTTAAAATGTGAAGAAATTATGGATTTGGATGTGAAGATGTAATGGAGACTCCAATATGTTATCTTTAACAATTAAATTAATTGAATATAGAACTGTTGTTGATTTATTACTAAACATCACATGATCACTATCTCATACTAGCACATAATTGTTATTAAACAATTCAAAACAAAGCAAAACTCTCC
This sequence comes from Epiperipatus broadwayi, assembly GCA_028023455.1. Lineage (NCBI taxonomy): Eukaryota > Metazoa > Onychophora > Udeonychophora > Euonychophora > Peripatidae > Epiperipatus > Epiperipatus broadwayi. The sequence goes on along the minus strand of JAQFVV010000030.1, from coordinate 4,376,455 downwards.
ATATAGTAGTGCCATCTTGTGCTAACAAGAGCAATCAATGGATGCCAGAAGGCATGTGCATAAAATCCCTATCTATTGCCTACTCATCCAATATCCCCACACTAGTTTCTGGTTTGTGGCCTTCACCAAAATGTATGGGTGCTGAATTGAGTTCAGACCCATATGACTATATAAGCTATTGAGCTTGGATTGAAAATATTAATTGTGTTTTCAATTTCATTCTCATAGTTTAGTAGTTAAATAAAGTTAAAAGGTGGCTGCTGGAGGGTTGCATTAGATCCTAAGATCTAGGTGCAGTGCTCTCAGATTCAAGGCTTCTCACTGATGAAGGCCACAAGCCAGAAACAAGTCTGGGGATATTGGATGAATAGGCACGAGATAGGGATTTTATGCACATACCTTCTGGCATCCATTGATTGCTCTTGTTAGCACAAGATGGCACTACTATATGGAGAGTTTTGCTTTGTTGATTTATTATGAGAAAATAAGACTGGGATCTCTTACAAATATAACAAAAGTGTTACACTTTCTTTTAAAGGTGATCCAAATGTTTTGAAACATGATGGCAAGATCGTAAGATAAATCAGTTTGTTATTCAGCTTGTTGAATTTATTGTAAGGGCAAATCTTTGTTGGATTGTGGGTGTAAAGCAAAGAAATAGCAACAAGAGTTGAGCATGATTTCTTATGGAAGAAACAGACACCATTTATGATATTTTTCAGACTATGTAAGAATTGTATACTTTCATTGTGAGGATAAAGCAGATTACAGAATACAATGATGAACTGTAATGAGGTAAGATGTCAGAATATGTTCAAAAAGTTTGTTGCAGAGAAAGTTAAAAGATGGCATTTAAGATAGACAAGATACAACATGTGATATACATGGGCATATTTAAATTTTTTTAACTGATTTTTTTAGTCATTACAAAAATCAGTTTAACTTTTTATTCATCATCTTTCTGGGGTTAGAATGACTATGTACATGGGCAGCTAGTAAATACTCCTTAGATGCTAATATTAAAAATGATATTTTCAGCTTTAATATCAACTGCAAATATTTCACGTTGGCTTGATACATTCTAGGTGTAGTTATTAATTTCTTAGTGAGAAAATATATCAGATATAATTGGAAAGGAATTATCACCAGTGAATAAACTACATCAAAATTTATTTGATCTTCAACAGTGTGTTAAACTATTTTGGAATAATTTTCCCAGACATCATTTTTTACTACAATAGTAGAATGTAAATTTGAGATATTGGTTTATAAATTGATTCCCTGCTGAGCCCAGTCTGTCATTTTAGTGCTCGAATGTCACATGATGGTGATGTTCTGTTCTATCATGTCAGCCATTTGATGGTGCTATTTCTAGCTAAATTGCTACAAATATGTTGTTTCCATGGCCACAGCCAAGCCGATAGCCTTCTTTCTACGATAAAACAGAGTCAATTTGCTCAGCTGCCAGCTACGTTGTGGCTTCTTTCTATGCTAAAAGCATAGAAAAATGCCTTCATTGGCTGCGGTAGTTTTTTGTGTAATGCACTTTGTTGTCATGCTGAGTTGTCTATTTTCACTACAGTATCCTGTGAGGGGGTGTTGACTGCATCATGTCTGAATAATTGAGCTTTTCAGGTCCAACATCTTTTTTTCATGTGAACTGACCTATTGGTACCTTCTAACAGTTTTAACAGTGTCATCACAAGTTCTATCAGGACTGTGCAACCCTCACAAATGGGATTTTAGGGTGCAACACAGCACTATTTCAAAGATCCCGATGAAAGTAACGTAACTTTTTATATAGACACACACACACCCAAATGCCATTCTCTGATTAATTACTGTCCCAAAAAGTCAAAGTCGGCTTTCATTTTAATTTTGTTTGAATTTTTAAATTTTGTGGAAATTGTAATATAATTGAGTTTGATTTCAAAACACAGTGTCTGATTAATTAATGTCCCAAAAAGGCTAAAATTTACTCTTATTTTCTATTAAAACAAGAACGTAACTTTTTATAGCCACACACACACCCAAAAATCCAGTCTCTGATTAATTCCTGTCCAAAAAAGTCTCTAATGTACTATTATTTGCAATTAGAAAGTAACGTAATTTTTTATCGACACACACAAAAGCCAGTCTCTGATTAATTACTGTCCCAAAAAATCAGCTTTCATTTTTATATTTTGTTTGAATTTTTAAATTTTGTGCAAATTGTAATATAATTTACTTTAATTTCCTATTCCAAAAATAAAAATCAATAGTTCTATACTGGCCCGGGAACGTTATTTCTATGTGTTTTTGCTTAGCATCAATGTCATCAAGCGGCTGACGATAGAACAAAACACTACCCACATGACTTCCTGAGTAATAGACTACACTTACTATTTCTTGGAGAATATCTTTTGTAATAAATTTTGAATAATACTCAATTTGAATTAAGAGATCAATTTCATCTCATGATCACATTTCCTATACTAGCACATTAATTGTTGATAAACAGAGCAAAACTCTCCATACAGTATTGCCACCTGTGCTAAACAGAGTAATCAATGGATGCCAGAAGGCTTGTGCATAAAATTCCTATCTAATGCCTACTCATCCAATATCCCCAGACTAGTTTCTGGCTTGTGGCCTTCGTCAGTGAGGAGCTTTGGATCTGAGAGCACTGCATCTAGATCTCAGGATCTAATGCAACCCTCTAGCAACCACCTTTTATCTCTACTTAACTACAAAACTATGAGAATGAAATTGAAAACATAAAAAATATTTTCAATCTAAGCTCAATAGCTTATATAGTCATATGGGTCTGAACTCAGTTCAGCACCCATACATTTTGGCGTCTTTGGCTCTTTTACAACCATAGCCCCCACTATCCTATTAGGCAGGATTGGTGTTGAAAATATTTTTTATGTTTTCAATTTCATTCTCATAGTTTTGTAGTTAAGTAGAGATAAAAGGTGGTTGCTAGAGGGTTGCATTAGATCCTAAGATCTAGATGCAGTGCTCTCAGATACAAAGCTCCTCACTGACGAAGGCCACAAGCCAGAAACTAGTCTGGGGATATTGGATGAGTAGGCATTAGATAGGGATTTTATGCACAAGCCTTCTGGCATTCATTGATTACTCTGTTTAGCACAGGTGGCAGTATTGTATGGAGAGTTTTGCTCTGTAGATCAATTTCAGTTTAATGCATAGATTTTAATCTCATAAAAATATTTTATTGATATTATATATGTGCACATATATAATAAAAATATTTTACATAAACGTAATTTTATGTTAAATAATATATGCTTAAAAAATAAAATATTAAATTATTCAATCTTCAATGTCTATCTCTCCATATGTGTGCAAATATATAAACTATGATTATTCACATTTAATATAACAAAACAACAACTCAGTCAATTACAATTTTATAATTTACATAAGATCATTACATAGTCATATAAACTTCATTATGATCTTTGTAAATAATTAAAACTATGATAGAATAAGTTGAAAAAAAATTAATTTTCATCTCATATGTAAATGATTTTAAATTTTTAAAGCGCAGTATATCTTAATTATTTATATAAATAAGTTGGATCTAAATACAGTAGTATGTTTATGGATTTAGTGAGATTATTTTTCTAAAAAAAAAAATCTTAACGGAAATAAAAACGATTATAATAGTAATAAAATAAAACTTCAAGATGATTGCGAGAAATCAAATTTATTTTAATATTAGTGTAAAAATTCAAAAAGTGAATATGAAAACTTTAGATGAGTTTTTTGCTCTTTAGGATATGAAAAACGCAAGAGTTATATTTGCTAAAATATATGTTGACGATTTGTTGTAATTGAGGTAGGTATGCTTTAGAGGGAAGGTAAATACATCATCTATGTATGAAATGTGATGCATTTGCTGTTTCAATGCTGGTGTGTAGATTCCAGGCAGGCGGGCTTCGATTTCTTTAAGGAATGGGTTAATCTTCTGCATGGAAAATTTACACAGTCACTACCATTGCTTCAATTTACCTCTGAGCCACAAAATTTTCTGGGCTTTCCAGTGGCAAAGTCATTCACAGTAATGAGAAAACAACTACAAACACCAATCCCGGAGAAGACCCAGAAATTGGTCAATTCTTTGTCTCACATATCACTGTAACTATCAGGAAAAATGGCCCTCCTAAACATGATTGTTTCCCCTGTCATCAATTACTACATGCCTGTTCTCAAACCCACACAGTGCTTCATGTCCAGCATAAATTCTATCTGCACTAAGTTATTCTGGAAAAGGAACTATCACTATCCGGGAAAATGGCCCTCTTAAACATGATTGTTTTCCCTTGCATCAATTACTATATGCCTGTTCTCAAACCCACACCCTGCTTCATGTCCAGCATAAATTCTATCTGCACTAAGTTATTTTGGAAAAGGAAAAATCGTTGCCATTAGCTTGGCTAAACTTCAAAGGCCAAGGAACTGAATGGCCTATGTCTTCATTCAATAAACACCTATGCACAAAAATCTCTCAATTCCATATACCTTCCTGGAAGTTCCCAATGACTCTGCCATTTTCCCAGTTGAGTCCACAGACCCTCCTCCACCATTCAAAAGCAAGTGGATCACTGGCATCTGAACCCACATAAAAAAATTTGCAAACGCAATGGCTCAAACATTGTGACACAAAAAAACCTATTGGGAGATGTACAAGATGATTTATGCCAGCCAAGTACCTCTCCAAGAGGGCTCGGCATAAACAACAAACTGTTAATTAAAAAGGCCAAGAGATGGTTCTTGGAACTTCAACACATACACTTCCTTGTAAAGCTGAATCTCTCCTCTCTGCCCACTAACCACTTCCTGGTGTACAAGAGGGGATTCTCACACCTCAACACCCTTTGTCAGATCTGCTCATCAGATGAAGAAACCATTCAGAATGTACTAATCACATGCCCTTATCTCAGTCAGATTCGGTGCCTTATCTATGAAAGCAACACAACCAACACAAAAATATATCATCCATCAAGCATGACAGCAAAAACGACATCTTCTCCCTCATTAGTCTGTCCATCTTCCTCACATTTGCAATCTGGCTTAGCAGATGTAAGCTCATTTTCACACAAGGAAACCTCAATGCCTGCCAGACCTTCCTCGAGATACTCACCAAGATAAAGCAAAGAGATAAATTGTTAGCTCCTGAATGGCTTTTTGGAGACACCTGGACAAGCGTCTCCTTCCCAATCACATAAACGTTCACCTTGAGAAATTCAAAACACCCACACTTATGCCATGATGCAGCTGCCTAGCACTACAATGCCAGCATAAAGTGCCAAGATTATCTGGACTTTTTGACTTACTTAACTCATGTAACATGAATATTTTCAATAAAGTTTTTGAAATAAAAACCCAAGTTTAAATTATTTCATATTTTGCTAATATCACATGATTACCATTTCTTATGTTTGCTCACAACTGTTATTAAAACAGGCAAAACTCCATACAGTAGTGCCACTCAGTACAAACCAGAGTAATCAATGGATGCCAGAAGGCTTGTGCATAAAATCCCTATCTAGTGTCTACTCATTCAATATCCCCTGACCAGTTTCTAGCTTGTGGCTTTCATCAGTGAGGAGCCTTGAATCTGATAGCACTGCACCTAGATCTTAGGATCGAATGCATTAGATCCTAAGATCTAGGTGCAGTGCTCTCAGATCCAAGACTCCTCACTGACAAAAGCCACAAGCCAGAAACTAGTCTGGGGATATTGGATGAATAGGCACTAGATAGGGATTTTATGCACAAGCAGTCTGGCATCCATTGATGATTACTCTGGCTTGCACTGAGTGACACTGAGTTTTGTCTATTTTAATTTTGCTAATACTAAAAAAAATGAACATTAAATTTCTATCATAAATTAATGCATTCCTCTATATATTTGTTAATATTAAAAAATTAATATTATTTTATACTGCACCACACTAAAAAAAACTCAACTAATCCGCCTTTTTTAAAGAAATGAGGCTTAAAAAAACAACTTGCTGCATAAATGAGACAATAATCTATTATAATACCAATGAAAATACTAAGACTTCCTGCTTTTTAATCTAGTTAGACAAATCATAATAAAGGACTTAAAGTCTATCTTTAGTTGTGTTTTTGAAATTCTCACAACCCTTCTCTCATTAAAATTATTTTTTTATTCTTAGTTCTTTTATAGTCTCCTCTAACATATATCCATTCTTCAAATCGCATTTAATGCAATTTTTTTAATTTTTAGAATAAATATATTTCCTTTTTTCATCCATTTTTAAATACAGTATAAGATTTCTTACTATTTTGTATTTAATTGATCTTTTTCTTTTGTTCCCAAACGAGTCAAAAAGCTTAAAATGTTCTTTCATCTTTCTTTTTTTAATAGTCTAAGTTTCGTCCCCATATAAAGCTATGCTCTGAACAAAGTGCTTTATAAGTTTTTGTTAATTCCAAATTCAATAATCTGTTTGGCCATTATTTTTTAAATATTAAAAATACAATCCGAATCTTCAATGCTGCGTTTATTTAATGCTATTTTATTTTTACTATTTGCAATTAATATCTTATGATAAAATATTGAATTATTTCAAAACATTTACTTCTATGTAAATCTTAGAAGACAAACTCCTTACATCTTCATGTATAACTTTTTCTTTACTAAGTATACGTTTAATTTCACAACTATTTTACACATCACACACAGATACCGTGCTGATCTTTTATAAAACACCTAACAAAAATGACTTTGTTCTATCAAATGCTTTTGTAAGATCAATGAAACATATTAACTCTTTTTTTTTTTTTTGGTAAATCCAACTGTATCTTTTGTTACTCTAGTATTAAGTGTCCAAGTCTCAGATCCATAAGTAAGAACTGGTAAAACACATTTATTACAAACCTTTCTTTTCAAACACATAGACGTATTTCCTTTTAGTATCAAGTTATTTCTACTAAAAGTCAAGCATTGTTAGCCGAGAGGTCAGTGCAGCCTCCTTGCAAGCAAGCAGTTGGTTGCAGGCGGTATTTGCGGATTCGCCTCCCAATCTATGCTATGACATATGTAAAAAACAACAACTCTAATAACCCTGCATTCAAGTTGTTCCTTAAATAAAATCAATCTACTACCTATACTTCTTTTTTAAACTTTCATTTAATAGCTATTTGACTAATTAAACTATTGTGCAATTTAGTACAGTGGAAAAGGATTAGACTCGGGACTGTGGGTTCTAGATTTGTTCCAATATTGGTAATTCTGATGATCAAATTTCTTGTGAACTCTGAATCAATAAAGCTATTGGAATATTTTTATAATAGTGAAACTAATTCTATGATTCAATCAAAATTTCATCAATTCTCTGAGTGTTTTCATTTAACAGTTTGTTATAATATACATAAATAGTTTTTGAATTAAATCATGTGTTATTTTTGATTACTTCCTATGTTTTCAAATAAAAATCATTAGATCTCAAATAGTAATGAGATTGAGTGTGAGGTAAAGAATGAGATTTAGTGTGAAGTAGTTGAGCATTCAGAATATGCGCATTAAGAAAATGTTTATTTGCTTCAGTTTCACTATTAATTGATTTCAACTTTATATTAGAAGAAAGAGATTCCACAAGTCTGGAATAAACTATGCTTCATCAGCACTATTTAAACCAGATGCTATTTAGTCAAAAAACTACTTTATTTACATCATATTACTATGAAAACATTAAAAGGAGGTTGCCTTGACAACAGTTTGAAATTGTTGATTGCTATTGATATTAGGATTGTCTAAATGCTGACTGGTTTTTAATGAATATATATATATATCCCATATTTAAAATACATACCTTTGCAAATAAGAGCACAATCCTTGATTCAATAACTGCTAATTCCAGTAATTTGATTTACTATATATATATCATTGACTTCTTCTCAGCTTACTGTTAAACCATTTATTTGGGTTTTTACTTTTGTCAGTATTTAAATATTTCCATGAATAACCATATTCGTTTTTTTCATTGAATGGGATTTAGAATTTAAAACAAGCAAAACTCTCCATACAGCATTGCCACTCAGTGCAAGCCAGAGTAATAAATGTAGGTCAGAAGGCTTGTGCATAAAATCCCCATCTAGTGCCTACTCATCCAATATCCCCAGACTAGTTTCTGGCTTGTGGCCTTCGTCAGTGAGAAGCTTTGGATCTGAGAGCACTGCACCTAGATCTTAGATTCTAATGAAACCCTCCAGCAGCCACCGTTTATCTCTACTTAACTATAAAACTATGAGTCTTAAATTGAAAACACAATATTTTCAATCCAAGTTCATTACAAGCCTTCTGGCATCCATTGATTACTGTGGCTTGCACTGAGTGGCACTACTGTATGGAGAATTTTACCTGTTTTAATAATAGTAATAAGCAAGCGTAAGAAATGGTGATCATGTGATGTTTATTAGGATTTAGAATCCAAACTGATTTATATATTTTTTTTAACTGTGATAGGTATATTATAATCTCTGCCTGAAGGCATATTGGAGTTTCGAACCAATAAACACTAAGATCAAGTCATCATCAATGGCAGCAGTCGGTGACATTTTAAAAATGATGTACGGATTCATTAAAGTTCTTAAACTGAGACGCTAGAATTAAGATTTTTTGTTGTTGCTTTGTTATGCGCCTTCAGTCAGAAACTTAAAGTATATTCCCAAACAAAAATTGTAGATTTAAAGTAATTTTTCCAAAAAGTAATTACAATAGATAAAAAAACAAACTCCATTAGAACTTTATGTATAAGAATATATTTTAAGCAACAAATAATCTTTTAGTTGTCAGAGGTTCTACCATCAAATGAAGTTAAATTTACTTTTAAGTGTAGAATTCTTCAAAAGGTGATCCATTACCCTTTTTAAATTTCTATAACAGGGATAACCTCAAGCTCCTGTCAGTTTACAATCCATTAGCTTTTTTAAAAATATATATTTTAAAGCCTGTACCAATCACATTGATTAAAATACTACTTGTGTGTGCTCGCATTTACTGATAAGTTTTGAATTCTAATTAAACGAGTAATCGATTATCAAGTAAAAAGTAGAATCCATGTATCTAATTTTCTCGAAGCAGTCTTTTTTTTTTAAAGAAGGAAGAAACAGAAATAACTGATGTATACTATAATATACAGACTTTATTATTTTTAAAAATTTTGTTTTGAATTTTACCATCGTACTCCAATTCTTACACAGTTATAATCCAGTCAATTGGATATATATATATTAAATCCATTATTTGTTCCGATAAGTTTATGAATATGTTTTAATGGTTGTGCAGTAATATAACTTACAAGCTTTGACCGACTTGATAATATTGGCATATAAATGAATTTTTGTGTATATGAGTTTTTTTATTTAATTACACACACACACAAACAACAACCCACAATCACAATGTTGTCACCAATTACTCCAGATAAATGCACGTAAGATTACTGCTAATTATTTGTTAAACTAGAGATTATCCCTAGCCCAGATATGAATTTTAAACTTGTTTTAAATTAGACTTTAACTCATGGAATAACTCAATTTCAACTCTTTTTTTCAATGTCTAATATCTTTTATAGATATGATTAAAACATCCAATCCACAACACATTTTGAAATATATAAAGATATCTGAAAAAAATGCCCCCCCCCCCACAGATGTACATTTCATGCTGACCCAACACTAATTGTCCCAATCATAATCTCTGGCATAACTTTATTATTTGGCATTTATAACTATCAATTTTAATTTATAAGTATTGAACTTTCTGTACTTATAACGTTGACACATTTTTGAAGTGGATGGATGATAATCTTCCTATGGTCCACTCTTAGACTTCATCTTAGTGAACTGCTACTTAAAGGCAGCAAATTGTGAAATTGCACAATGTAAATTCTGACAACTTTATATGAGACAGCCATGCCAGAATTACAGAGGAGAGAGTTCTTATGGTAATGGTATTCATGGAACATCTTAAGTGCCAGATATACCCTCTAAAAGGTGATATTCTCTTTACCTAGGCAACAGAATAAAATTACTTAAACTTAACATGCAAGGAATATCAAATCAAAAATGAAAATTGTTTACAAATGAATTCTTCAGCATAATATCGATGAAATTATACTTCAAGAGATTCATCATTCTTTCAATTTTATTAAAATTCCTAGATTGTGTTGTAAGTATGGTAGGGTTACTTTTATTTCAATCATTTCGTAAAACTGAATATAGTTCAAATGACATTGTAATTACAATTCAGATAATTTTTATATATGCAATGTTTATAAATTTCTCACTGCAAACTGGTCCTATCTTCTTATATTTGTAAAGTCATAAGACTTTGGGGATATAAAACTAAGGGTCAAATGAGTTGTCAAAGTTTAGATTGTATGGATTTAAACAACCATTTTATCACACTAAACAATGGAAAAACATTCCTTTCAGACAGATGAGTAACAAACAATTTCTGATTTATGACTTGTTTTGACAAAAAAAAAAAGGATTTACCATTGCTTACTGAACTACTGACATTACAACATTTCTTCATAGTCAACATAAACTATTCCAAAAATGAAAAATTCTGCTGTGAGATGGAATTTTAGAAAAGGTTACTGGAGTTGACATACTAAATATCTTAGAAAAATATTAATAAAATCTCAAAATTCTCTCTTGCTATAATAATAGATTTAATAAGCTCATAATAAGAATTGCTAAAGAATTCATTCTTCTTGGATATTAAAAGTAATTCATTCAAGGTTGTAAAAACCCCCAGCAATAATCTTTATAGACAATTTTTGCCTACCAAAAATCCTGAAATTCCTATAATCTTGTAAAATCACTGGATGATGTCAGAAAAGAAAAGTGAAAGCAGAACATTAAGGGGAAGAAAAACCTTAAAAGATATAGTAAGACCTGGTCTCTTTTACAAAAACATTGTGGATGTAAAAATACATTTAAAAGGACTATTGTTATTAATGAGATTTCCAATCATATGTCAGATTTCTAAACCCAGGATTAATAGATTAAGAAAAAAACATCATTAAATAAAAATTACAACCTTTTTTTCTCACAATGTTCTTCTAATATCAATCTCAAAACCTGTAGGTGCCGATGAACTTTTCCTTGATTGTCTTAACCAAGAAAGATCCCAGGAGCTGGTAGCATAGTTTCAGAATTACTTAGGATTTAAAGCCAAAACGTGATTGGTAAATTATTCCTACAGAAACTATTCTAAAAAATTTGGTAGAAAAGCTAAATTATATCAGTCTTAAAACTAAATAAACCTAGCAGTGAGCCAAAAAAAAAATATCAACCAATATTATTACTATGTATTTCTTACAAAATTTTTAAAAGAATCACATTTATAAAAATTTTGCCAATAGAGGTCACTTAGTGTCAACAAGAAAAAGACTACTATGAATGAGTTTATCTTTAAATGACTCATTAAAAATGGCTTTCAAAATAAATTAAAAACTAGTATAATCTTTATTGAAATAATCTTCAGCTTATGATTCTGTTTGAAAAAAATGGTCTTCCAAAAGTTTCTAAAGTTCTTAAATGCAGAAAAACTTAATTTACTTGACAAAATTCTCTCTAGTGTAAAGACGCAAGTGACAATGATAATTCTAGTAGATATAATGTTTTACAGAACAGACTTCCATAGAATTCAGTTCTCTTATCTCCTTAATTTAAAATATTTGTCAATCATCTTTGACTTGTCAAAAGAGATCCTTTGGAAATCTTTTTTAAAGCCTGGAGTCTTATACCTAAACCGATGAAAACAGTACATTCCATTTTTCATTAAAGGAAATCATCTCATAATCTGAATATGACCTTTTGCAATATAAAACAGTCTAGCCAGATTTATTTTTCTCAAAATAAATTTCTGGGAATAATCTTCTTGGAAATCTAGCTGTCATTATTTGGAGTTATGGTGCAGATATTTTGCAGATAGCTTCCTTAGCACTAACATATTCTGCTGGAGAAAAATTTTCCACACCAAACTTCTGGATACTCAATTAAATATTTTCTTAAGGATACATAGGTCTATTCTTTTTCAGGAGTCTTTCACATATTTTTCCACCAGATATCAGAAAAGGAATTGCTTCATAGAAAATGTAAAAAAAGCTGTTAAGTTGATTGGACTTTCCAATTGCCAATGACTCAAGATATAATTTCACCATTTCAAATCAAGATCCTCTTTTTGGATGTTTAATTCAGAATCTGCAATCAAAAAATTATACCACAAAAATGAAATTCTTTTTCCAGATCCAATGATAAATCCAGATGGTTTAATCATGCTAGACTCAACTAGAGTATCAACAAAGATTCAGGACAAGCCATGATCATTTGCTCATTTGCTTCATAAATGCAGTTTACCATTCATCTGACTTAAGTAAAAATGGACAAACACAAACTATGAACCACATAATTAATGACTGTCAAATAAAATCTATAGCGACAATGGCAAAATTAAAAGTCTTAATAAAGCTACAGCGAATTTATTTCCTGATTGGAATCTCTACAGGTTTTTTATTAGTTGGTAAAATGTGAAAAAAATTCATATGCTAAATATAAAGCTATAATACATTAAAGATAATTACAAATCATTTATTAAACTAAAGCTTATCCTTAATTCAGATATAAACTTTCAACCTCAGTTAGAAATTAATGGATGTTTTTCTTTTTTTAATAATTCATAATACATTTCTAGTTCAATTTTGAACGTGCATTTTGGAGTTGTTTCTTTTTCAGATGTCTTCGTTCATATGTTTCAAAAATGTGCAGTGGACTGGAAGTTTTAATTATGCATTTAAAAGATTTTATACATGAGAGAGAGAGATAAAATTAAGTTATGCTACGATATTTAATTAAAAAACAAATACATTAATTTTTAACTTAGATCCAAAGCAAAATGTAAAATTGTTGCATTAATAAATGGTAAATAAATAATAAATATGTCTAAAAGATTGTGACAGCATTAGGTTTTTCAGATTTCTTTAATCACATTTTATGAAAGTATGATAGAATGGAAATTTTAATTTATAAAATACATTCAGTTATCTTTTAATTCTTCTTTTTAAATTTTAATATATGACTTTTATTATCATATATATATAAATATTTGGAATATAGGCACTCTTCCCATACTTGAAGTCTAATTGTAAATATAGGGGATTTGAATTAAGACTTTCAAGCACACTTCAACCATCCATACTATCTCATACCATGGATACACATGACCACATACATGTAGAGAAGATAAATAATCACCAATATACATATTTCTGGACCAATGGTGAGTGCTGGTTTAGCACAAAATATGGATATTGGTGATTATTTATCTTTTCTACATATATGTGGTCATGTGTATCAGTGATATGAGATAGTATAGATAATTAAAGGGTGATTAAAAGTCTGAGTTCAAATCTATTTTACAATTAGGTTTTAGATATGTGAAGAGTACCTGTATTTCAAATATTTACACACTAAACCTGCATTCTGCCCTTCACTCTTCTATGTATTTAAATGGATAAGGTCCTATACATGAGAGGTCAGAATGATTTGAGGTCAACATGGGCATGGCAATAATATTGTCATCAGCATGGGATTTGGGCTTTCCATCATCAGATTTTCAATGGTATGGATGGCTGAAGAGTTGGAGGGTGGAGAAGATTGAATCTTGTCTATTAAAATTTGGAAGATTTGCTATCTTAATATAAACTGAGCACTGATTGTATATATGTGTGGGAGATGATAATCTGGACCAACTGATGAGTGCTGGTTTAGCATTATATACATATATTGGTGATTATTTAGCTGTTCTACATGTGGTCATGTGTATCAGTGGTATGAGAAAGTATGGATAGTTGAAGGGTGGTTGAAAGTCTGAGTTCAAATCCACTTTATCCATGAGAATGTATATGCACACATATGTATTTTGCTTTGGATGATATTCTGTTATTTATAAGATAATTATAACTAATATTTTAAAGAACTAAGAGATCAAATACAGCTATTTCATTACCAGTAGTTGCCATTCATACACGTTTATGACAATCATAAGGGAGGGGCATGTGGTTACGCAGAGTTTTGCAATTATAATGCAATCTAATCTGTAAATAGCAAATACATTCACATACATAATCAGCTTTCTTAATACCTTCTTGTAATTAACTTTAATCTTCCCTACAATAGATTTTTCTTTCAAAAATATTTTAATAATTTTTCTAATTGAAGCACTCAATTATATTTTATCATTATCATCATCATTATTATCATCATCAACCATTATCAATCCACTGCAGAATGAAGGTATCTCCAAGTTCAAACCATCTTCTCTGATCTTTAGCTTCTCTTCTCCACATCACCCCTGCACATTTTCTTATTTCATCTATCCATCTCACATGTGGTCTCTTCTGGATCTTTTACAATCTCTTGGAATCCAGTTTAAGATTTCAATTGTCCATCCATTATCATCTCTTCTAGCAATAGGTCCATCCCAACTTCACTTCAGTCTTTTAAGTTTTTCAATGTGAAAGTAGAACTAAAGATAAATGTTAAAAAGACTAAAGTAATGTTCAATGGATTTTCTCAAAATATGAAAATAAAGATTGATTATGATGAGTTAGAAGTTAACAGCTACAAATATCTTTGTCAGATTATTAATACAGATGGAAACATAGTGGATGAAATTAATCATAGAATTAAATTTGGTTGGAGTGTTTTTGGCAGAAATAACTTGATACTAAAAGGAAATATGCCTACGTGTTTGAAAAGAAAGGTTTTTAATAAATGTGTTTGTACTAATTCTTACTTATGGATCTGAGACTTGGACACTTAATAGAAGAGCAATACAGAGACTTCAGATCACTCAAAGAAGTATGGAGAGATGCATGTTGGGAGTAATAAGAAGAGACCATTAGCATATACTCTCAGAAATACAACTAATGATTCATTTTCTTAAAAAGTATTTTTGAGATAATTTTTATAATATAAATAGTTTGTCTCTTTCATGAAAAACCATGAGATAATTTTTATAATATAAACAATTTGTCTCTTCCATGAAAAACATGCTCCAATTAAACATAAATCTATTACACTATGCTTTTATGTGCTAATCCAACAAGGAGGCACATTTTCAATTACAGATTCAATATCACTATATCCAGAAAACATGTAAATTAGACATAACCTTGCCATTATACTTTCCAAATATTACCTGTAACTTTGTGTTAGAGTGGTAAGGAATCCAATGTTACATCAGTACAATCAATTTGGCAAATTAACAATTTTATATAGCATAATGGAAAGTAATTATATAGCTAAGATAAAATACATTACCTTTTAATTTGTTAAGGGTGACAGCAGCATACTAGAGACTGTCTTAAATTCTAACTTTCTAAAATGTTATCAAGATATACATTTTTAAAACAAAAACCATGAGAATTAAACACCATTGAAGATTTTGACCATGGCCGATGAGTTTTTGTTAACGTGAATCACTAAACAATCTTTATAGGTTGCATTCAAAACATTCACAGATCATTGACTCTCTGAAATGTCAAAAATATCACAGTCATTCCAATATTACACAGTTCTTGTCTTTAATTAGTTTAAATTAAAAATTTCACTATCAAATATCTCTCATACTTTGATGCCTAATTTTATAAAGCCACTTATGAAACAAAGTTGGAATTAGGACATATCCTTATTTAACATTTTTTTTTCTCCATATGTCAAATGCATTGACTGGGAAGTGAATTCGGGTCTGCTGATTAAAAGCATCTATGCTAACCACTAGGCCACCAACGCTTGAATGACCCACATTTTCCACAATTATAATGCTTCTTCCTGAAAACATCAGGAAAAACTGTAATAAGAATAAATTTTGATAGATAGAACTAGTTAATTCTAAACAGTGCCATAAACTTTTTGATTAATATTAATTAGCTTAATTTAAAGAAATATATAAATTATATTTTTATTTATATTTTTCAGGCAACTAGAAAATATTTGGCAGCAAAAACATTTTTGGATGAAAAACAACAATGAATAAAATCATTAAAAATGTTTTTACTGTCTTGAAAAATAATGATATTCCATGATAACTGATGTGATCTTTTTTTCTATTCCTTTATTTTTTTTATACATTAAAGCAGTAAAAACAAGTATTCTTAAGAACTGAACAGATGGCACATCATGGATCTATACATTCTTAAAAAATAAGTTTGAAGCTAACAAACCACTACCATTATTTTAAAATTTTCAGGTATCTCACCAGAATCCACAGTCTTTCCATTTTTATAAAGAAACAGTTTCAATCTAACAGTTCAAAATATTTTATAAAACCTACTATCTACTAATTAAGTTTTTTTACATTGATAAGTTACTTTCAATATATATATATAAGGGACTTGAACTCAGATTTTCATATATATATATGAGACTTGAACTCAGATTTTCAAGTTCCCTACATCCAATCCATCTTATCCAACCAATACACATGACCACATACATGTGAAAAAGATAAATGTTTTCCATATATATATATTACTTTCAATATATATATATATATATATATAAAAGACTTGAACTCAGACTTTCAAGTTCCCTACAACCAATCCATCTCACACAAACGATACCCATGACCACATACATGTAAAAAAGATAAATGTTCTCCAATATATGTATTACTTTCAATATATATATAAGGGACTTGAACTCAGATTTTCAATATATATATGAGACTTGAACTCAGATTTTCAAGTTCCCTACATCCAATCCATCTTATCCAACCAATACACATGACCACATACATGTGAAAAAGATAAATGTTTTCCAATATATATATTACTTTCAATATATATATATATAAAAGACTTGAACTCAGACTTTCAAGTTCCCTACAACCAATCCATCTCACACAAACGATACCCATGGCCACATTCGTGTGAAAAAGATAAATGTTCTCCAATATATGTATTACTTTCAATATATATATATATATAAGGGACTTGAACTCAGACTTTCAAGTTCCCTACATCCAATCCATATCACACAACCAATACACATGACCACATACATGTGAAAAAGATAAATGCTCTCTAATAAATATATTTCATGCTGTACCTTGGAGAGTTGGAAAGTGGAGGATTGAAGCTTGTCCTTTAAAGTTTGAAGATTTGCTATCTTAATATAAACTGAGCACAGATTGTATATATGTGTGGGAGATGATGATCTGGACCAACTGATCAGTGCTGATTCAGCATGATATATATATATATTGGAGATCATTTATCTTTTTCACGTGTATGTAGTTATATGTATCAGTTGTGTAAGATGGACTGGATAGATGTAGGGAGCTTGAAAATCTGAGTTCAAATCCCTTATAATTACATTAAGTTTAGTATAGACAATTTACATATATTTAAATATTATATAGAAGACACTATAATCAGTAAAAATGATTGTATTTCCTTTGCAGGTATTCTTAAGTCTTATTTTCAGTCATAGAATTTTCGGCTTTTAAATTCTTATGAATATTCATATTCGTTTTATTACTCAACCTAACAAGAAATGCTATATTTTTTAAAACAAATCACTAATAAAACAACACATTCCATATGAGAATTCCATTTTTAATAACAAACAGTTTGAAAAAACAAAATTAGAAATTGATCATGTTTAGCTATTGAAGTTTAGGGTGAGTGACAATTACTTTTGGAAAACAAAGTTTGAGATAGGACTATTCTTTAATGCAGGGGTCCCCAACCCTATGCCCGCGGGCACCACGGTGCCTGCAGACCATTTTATGTGTGCCCGCCGCTATCCAAACATGATAAAAAATTATTTATCTGATATGAATAAATTTAATTTTTAAAATTTCTTATAAATTATTGTATTATACTGTAATCAAATTGTAGGGCATACTATACTTTTACAGTGTAAAAATATAAACGTTAATTATAGGTTAAAATTTTATTTTTGAAATAAATATTTTTTTGTACATTATGTGTATTATTAACATTATCCAACTATAAATTTACATTGAAAAAATAAATGATGCCCGCCACCTGGTTGAAAAAATAAATGGTGCTCGCCACCTGGCCGGTATTATAGAATATGCTCTTAAGTGCAAAAAGGTTGGGAACCCCTGCTTTAATGCAATTATTATTGTCATTCTGGAACATAACATCAATCTATGAAGTACTATCGGATCACTTAGTAATTAGAATAAGTCATCATTTTTTTATGTAGGTGAATCCAAATTTTTTATAGCAAATTTTTATATCTAATCAGGATCATAATGGACAAGTCACTGCAAAAATTTGATAATAGAAGGTGAGAACCATCTTTTTCTCATAAAATCTCTGCCTTGGGTTTTGACTTGAGAGTTCTCTGTGCAGTCATTATTACATCTGATTGGCTGTCTTATAACAATTTTCAAGGCACATCTTTCAAAGGTTTCAGCCTTTCACATTATTATTAATAGACCATGTAAATTCACATAAATAGATTATATCCAGTAACTTTTGACCATGATTTACTGTTAACCTAATAACATACATATAAAATCTACAAAAAATAATGTCTTATTTGGTTAGCATTGATAAAATAGGCACAAGTATCTTTCATTCATATGATTCAAACAATGCAAAGTCTTCCAGTGTCATTCAATAAACTATCCTTCCAAATAAAATGATAGCCATCAATTTATTCAATTAAACTTTTTTCTTTGTAAAATGTTTCTTTAAAAATCACTTTATTGAGCTTAAACAATGACAACTCTTTAGCTACATATGCTATTCTGTAATTTGATTTTGCATTGTACATATTTACATTTAAAGTTGTAATAAAGATTTCTAATTATAAGAGCTTCACACTGACTTGCTGTAAATCGAAAGATTTCGCTTATGTTAGTTTGTATAGAAATTGTGGACTTAATCAGTGAAGTAGTTAATAGCTTCATGCTCTAAAATAAAAATGTGTTAGATTTGCCTATATAATTAGAAAGTAGGTCAAAGATAAGAGTGGCTGCTCACCTTTTAAAGTCATTAACCTTGTGTTAAGATTTGTAGAGGTCCCTTCTGTCACATCTAGGTGCGTAGTCTTAAGGTTATAGCCTTAATATATAATACTTACATTTAGAAAAAAACAGTAATACTTATCAAAAATAAGTTCTACTGTCTACTTTGATACCACTAACATTATTGGTATACTTATTGCTGTCACTGAAAAGAGCAATTTGTTTTGTGAAACAATCAATTATATGGCACATTTTCTAGAGCCCTTTATATATTTGGAAAAAAATAATACTTATACAGGATTGTCCAACTTACAAATCTAGTTCCAAACAACTTAATTGTAGTAATACATGCAAGATGGACAATTGGAGTTTTAAACTGGATCCCAAGAGATTGTAAAAGACCCAGAAAAAGACCACATGTGAGATGGATGGATGAAATAAGAAAGTGTGCAGGGGTGATGTAGAAAAGCTAAAGATAGGAAAATATGGATTGAACTTGGAGAGACCTTCACCCTGCAGTGGATTGATAATGGTTGATGATGATGATGACATGCAAGATTAACATTAAAAACTTTCAATCTGCTAAGTTATCTTGTCATTGTTTTCTCAAGGCCAATACTTGTGTCTACAATGAAGATTAGTATTAGAATTGCAGTATATGTGATTAAAGGATGAAAATGTGACTGCACAAACACACAATCCTCATGTCACAATCAATGCATGAAAGCACTAATATATTAAAAAAGAGAGGACAGGAAGATAGTTTGTATAGAAAATAGCAAAAACTTATATATGAAAATGATATTCTTCATCATATACCCCATTAACTTTCATATGTAAAAGTCATTCAACTATTTAGAATCAATAGACCTAACTAACATCTGAATTAAAAACTGAACATTAAAATATTACAACAATAGCAAGAAAGAATCATCAATGTAGATGTATGCATATAGTTTTTTAAAAATATTAAAATGTCTTTAACATTTTTTTTATAGGATTGGTTTTTATAGATTTATTTACCTAAATACTTCTTTTAAATTACTTACAACTTAAGAGTTATGAATGCAAATTCCTTCTAAAGACTATAATGTTTAAAAAAAATTGCAAAAAAAAGTCACCAAGATTTTATAATTTGTCATGAGACCGATATTTGGTACTAATATAGTATAGTATGCACTCCATGCTTTCTTTACCTAGCTGGTAAAGCTTTCAAAGCCCTACTGAAATACTAATCAATAAATGTATCATTTCCCTGTAATTTCACAAAATATGACTATGGATCACTACTATTGATTGCAAATTTGATGTGTACTTTTGCAATAATACAAAATATTAAATGTTGTTTGAATTTTGATAAAATATGAAAATAGATATAAACAATGAAATAAATTTTGTATTTTGATGATGAAAGGGAAAAAATGTGTCAAGCATTGTTAGCCGAAAGGTCATTGCAGCTGCATTAGGTTGTGGGTTCGCTTACGGCCGATGCTATGACATATGGAAAGAATGAAAATGCTGTCAATAAACTTGGGTGTGGTGGGGAGGATGCAGAAGTAGAGAAAAAGGAAACCTTGTGATCTGAAAGCACTGATCAGATAAATGGATTCTAGGCATTGAGCTTGAAAAGAGTCTAATGACTATTGCAGCTACTCTGAAATAGATTGACTCTGAATTCCCTTTATGACAGAATACTGTCATTCACTCTGATAAGCATCCAGACCTATGCTAATCCAAAGGTTATTCCCACATTCCATTGTCTACCACATGACAATGACACAATAAGCAGAACTCATCCACAGGTGACTAAACATTCTTTAGACAACTAAAGTTGAAATTTGAAAGATGGGAAAGGCAATTCTCAGAATTGTTACATCTCATCTGCATATTTCATAAATGCTGGAGGAAAACCTCATGAAAACAGCAATTGGACACTCTTTCTAGCTTTCCTTCAAGACATTTATGCTACTTATCACCACCTTTTTCTAAGTGTAATTTTAATGTCAGTAAAACTCTAGATGACTTTGACAGACATCATTTTCTTTGTATACTTGTATTACATTAAACTCATTTTTATTTCTGTTGCTATTTACTCCAATTCTTCAAAAGAGGAGGAAGAAATAACAACAACAAAAAAAATGCCACATATTCTATTTCTTCATTAAAATTATGTGTTTTTATAATTTATATAAAGCTTGATGTTGACAATTTTTCTTAAATTTTTGTTTTTGAAAACATATACAAAAAAGAAACTCAAAATTACATCCTCCCTAATTTTTCTGCAAAACATTTATAACATTCAGAAGTTGTTCCATTCATCAATAAGTATGTTCATTACAGTTTCAATGATCCCATCACAAATGTAAAAAAAAAACCCATAAGATCACATACTATATTGGTACCCTAATATTTATATCCAAGTATTTTTCTTTTTTTTAACATAAATCATTTCTCATAGAAGTTATTTTCTTAAATTATTCTTATTTCATTTAATTTTAGTTTAAACTATAAAAAAATGTCCAATTCGACAGAATACTAAAACATGTTCTTATTGGTCAATTCTTAAAAGTTAGTATTACTTTTTCAATTTTTAAGTTAGTATTTACTTGAATTTTTCAAACTTTGAAATCTTATTTTAGTCATTAAATTTTTTGCCGAAGAACATTCTCTTTTTTAGATTTATTAACTGCAATATTTTTAACTATAACATTTAACAATAATTTATAGGAAAATGTGCCCCAACTATAAGATCATTCCATTGACTCATTATAAATCAAAAGATTTCGCAAGTACTAATTGGTAATAGGAATTTTGGACTTAATCAGTGAAGTATTGAATAGCTTCATGCTCTCAGATCTAACCGCTTCAGCTTCACCTATTTATATAGAAAGTAGGTTGAAGTAAAGAGATTTCCCCTTTTTTCTTCCAAAGCATAAGCTTGTGGTTAAGACCTATAGAGGTCCCTACCTTCACATTTTCGGTAACATCAGTTTTATATAAAGTTTTCTCGTATATGGTGGCTAGTAAAGTTGTAAAATGGATGGAAGGGAATAATGTAGTGGGTGAAATGCAAGGAGGTTTTAGATTAGATAGGCATATAGGAGATAGTTTATTTGTAGTTACACAACTTATGGATATGAGTAGGAATGCAGATAAACAGTTATATATGAGTTTTATAGATATAGAGAAGGCATATGATAGAGTAAATAGAAATAGATTATGGATAAGTTTAGCAAATTTGGGAATGGATAAAGCTTTAATAGATATTATTAAGAAATTATATGAAAATAATTATTATATATATCAATTAGAGAATATAGAATCAATTAAAGTTAAAAATGGTGTGGGACTAAGGCAAGGATGCCCTATGTCACCTATTTTGTTTGTGTTGTATTTGAGTGAAATGGAAAGAGCAATAGAAAGATTAGGAAGAGGGATAGAGATACCGTTAATAGGTAGTAAGGTAGTATATATTTTGTCAGGTCTTTTTTTTGCAGATGATATATTTTTGTGTGCAGAAAAAAGAGAAGATATGGAAGTTATGTTGAGGACATGTGCAAGGGTGGGTAAAGAGATGGGGATTAAATTTAGTGAAGAAAAATCAAATATAATGATGGTTAATACTGAGGAAAGAGAAGATGTAGAATTTTTATTGGGAGATATTAAGTTAAGTGTGGTGAATAGATATAGTTATTTGGGAATTATTTTAAGTAATCAGAAAAATTATTTGGATGAATGGGAGAAAAAATTGATAAATGAAGCAAAGAAAAGAAAGGGATTGATAAAGAAATTAACAGTATTTTCATATAATAAATATGATGTAGCTAGAATTATATGGAAAGGAGTTGCAGTAGCAGGGTTAACATATGGTAATGATGCATTATATGTTAGTAAAAAGATATTAGATTATATAGAAAAAGCTCAAAGGGAAGTAGGAAGACATGCATTGGATGCAGAAGTATGGACAGCAAGGGAGGCAATTCAAGGAGAAATGGGATGGTCAAGTTTTCATATGAGAGATGCAAAAAGTAAAATGAAAATGTTTGGTAGATTGCAGTTTATGGATAATAAAAGAATAGCTAAAATAGTATTTAATTGGGTTATGAGTAAAGGGCAGGTAACAAGATGGGTGAGAAAGGCAATGCACTATGCAAAAGATTTGGATAAAGAATTTATATCAGTATATTTGTACAAAAGATGGGATGATTGTGTTAAGAGGATTATTGAGTGTTATAGTAGTAAGGAATGGGATAAAAGAATAAATTTATTAATAAAGACTAGGGAGTTAGAGAGATGGAGAAATAGTATGGAGAGTAAAAAGAGTTTAAATATATATAGAAATAAACAGAATATTAGGTGTGAGTTAATATATGATAATAGTAAGGAAAGTAGTTTATTGTTTAAGGCTCGAACGGGATCTTTAGCTACAAAAGAATATACATGTAAATGGAAAAATATGGGTGATTTATTTTGTAAATTATGTAAGGAAGGAATTGAAAATATTAGGCATTTGTTAATTGAATGTAAATGTTTGAAAACAGAAAGGGTAAATATAATGAAGTTGTGGAAAAATAAATATGAAAAGAGTGATTACACAGAAAGTGAATTATTGGTTTTTATGCTGGGTTTGGGAAAAGATAAGGGGGATTTAGATATAAAGGTTATAGAGTTGACAAAAATTATGTTGTGGAAATGGGATAGAGCAGATTATGGGTAAATTTAGAGTGGAAAATGTAAAAGAAAGTGGCTAACAGGTTTATCTGGGCATAATTGCTGAGATATTCTTGACTTCGTTTAAGGAGAAGCCATAATACATCACATCACATATATACATCACACACTCTTGAGGTTTATTGCCTTAGTAAATGTCACATAACATATTGTATTTTTAATACATAAAATTAATTTTTTTTTATTATACAGTTAAATACAAAACTAGACTTTTAAGTGGTGTTAAAAAAAACTATTATCTCAAATTCTATGTGGGGGGACTTGGTTACCAATTTATACTATTAATTTCACTTTTTCAATTGATAGTGTTTTTTTTAATTTAAAACGCCACATTAGATCATTAGACACATTTCTGGATTCTACAATATTATACAAAACTGCAAATTAGAATTGTATTTACAATTTATTTTTGGTCATAGTGTGCACCAAATTTATGATTTTAGCTAAACTTTTGTTTGGTGTTCATTACATTTTTGGGAGCAGTCATATATTCTCTAATTTTGATCACTTTCAATGAGTTATTTCCTTCAATTGTTCTAAACATGGCCTGAGATTGAACAAATACAAGATAAGCAGTCAATAGTTTAATAATCATATGTGATAAGTTGTATAATTTTAAATAAACTACTCATACTTCAGTAAAGAAGTGTAAAACAACATCTTATTGTCATTTTTATAAGTATCACAAGTTATAATATTAAAGTATTTGCCATTTATATATATATGGAACTCATATTTTAATATCAGATATATAAATATACTGTCCATTAAAGTATGAAGATTGCCTACCTTAATATAAGCTGAGCTTTGGATTGTATATATGTGTGGAAATGATAATCTGGACCAACTGATGAGTGCTGGTTTAGCACGAAATAGTATATTGGTGATTATTTATCTTTTGAACATGTGTGTGATCAAGTGTATCGGCGATATGATATAGCATGATGGTTGAGGATCGTGTGAAAGTCTGAGTTCAAACCCCTATGTATTACATATATAAGTGCAGGTATGAAAAAGCCTGTTCTGTAGAAAAAAAAATCATATTTCAAATAACACATGTTATGATTTATATTCAAGAGTAATATCACATATACTTAACAGACAATGACTGTTAATTCCTCTTATGATTTTAAGCTTTTTTTTCTTAAGTGACTAATCACACTTCTAAAATCTATTCAACTCAGGAGACCACTATAGTTAATTTAGTCTACTAATGACTGGGTTCTCACGGTTCATGGCTCAAGTTTAAAGATTTTTCCCCTTAGGAGAGAAATTAAGACTTGCTTATCACCATGTAGAATATATGCTGTATAGTTTTTAAAAATCTAGCTAAGTAAAATATTTCAATTGGAATTAAAAATAGGTTCTGCACCAAAAGTGGTAGAAAATGCCTGCTTAAATGATTTTCACGAGTTCTACCACAAAAATTGAAGATTTAATTGCGGATAAACCAAAAATTCCCAGAAGAACAAACACTTATAAGTCAAAAGTAAAACGAATTAATTAAATAATAGTACCTAAAAAATTAGTGTAAATAGAATTATAATGTTTTTTTTCTTTTAAAAGAATACAAATTGGATGAAATGACTGCTACGCTTATAAGTTTACGTAATAAAGTAAAACTAAAAATAAATTTGACTGCATCCAGTTAAAACGGCGGACAGTATTTAAAAATAAATCCAAGTAATAAAACCTATCCAAATTACAAGGTGCCAATTTAAAATTAATTAAAATGATACATATTTAAAGTATGTGCAGAGAAGTAATAAGTCGTTAATTAGCTAAATTGTAATTTGATAATATAAGGAGATAATTATCTTATTTCAAAGCACACATTTGATCAGAGGCGGACAAGCCAAGTGGGGGGTCCTAAGCGGTAAAAATTTCGGGACCCTCAAACTAAATTTAGAAAAAAAATATTTCAAGAAAACTCTCATTAAGTTATTAACAAAAAAAAAAATTAATCAAAATTTTCATACCATAACACTTTAAATGAATTTATTAAAAACATTTTTTATATGAATTTCCGTCTTGCTTTATTTCTTGCAAATTCGTTAATTATTTTTTCAGTGTCAATTCGACTTAAAACTTCCTGCTCTGTATATAGAATAGCAATATTATTGATCCTTTCTTCTCTCATAGTACTCCTTAAATAATTTTTTACATGTTTTAAAACAGAAAACAATCTTTCTCCGGACACATTAGATAAGGAAATTGTTAAAAAAAAATTTCAATAATATTTCAACATTCGGAAATGTGCAAGACATTTCTTTGGCGGTTCGACAGATGTCTGGTGTCCTCGTTTTCTTTTAGAAATATTAAAAAATGGTCAAATTCATCTTCAAAATTACAAACGTCAATGTCATTTTTGTAAATATCCTTAAACTTTTTTATCGTATTCTTTTTTCTTGTATTGATAAATTCCAATCAAAAAATATTCAAAATGGCTCATACATCTTGAGTTCTTCAAGAAAGTTCTGCCTTGTGTTATCACAAATCACATAAAATGAATTGACTATAAAATTTTCTCTTATTGTAAATTCATGTCCAACTTTTTTGTTTTCATCAAAAAACATTTCTCTCTTTTGTTGTCTATAAGTTTGTCCATCTTCCACATTAAATGATAGCCCTGATAAATCAGTTGTCTCTTTTTCAAGTTATTCTCTGAAATTATTGATAAAATTTTCTAATGACTTCAGTAGGATAGATCCTTTTAATAGTTCACACTCCATTGATTGCAGCGATTTATTAGAAGCATTTATTCTTTGTAAAATAGTATTTCAAATTACTGTCATTAGGATGGTTTCATATTTGTTTATTTTCTTCAGAAGTGAAGTTGCCTCCACTATGGTAACTTTTTCTTCTTCTGAATTACAAATTTCAGTTAAAGTCTCTTTTACATGGGTGAAACCAAGTTTTATAGCTAATACAGCATCTGCTCTTGTGGACCAACTTGTATTAGAAACTCTTTTGACTGTGACAGAGTTTACACACTTCTAGATTTCTGATTAAAATTTTCCAACAATGGGTTGATGCAGAAAAAAATATGAATAAATTCTGCACAAACATAACATATTCAATTGTAGTGCTACAACTTTCTGCAGTGAAATTTCCAATTAAATTTAAGAAATGATTAGCACACGGAATAAAAGGCTCACAAAATAAAAAATGCACTTGGGCTATATTTTTTAATATGTGCAACCTGAGTATTTCCTGACATATTAGAAACATTATCAAATGATTGTCCTCAACAGTTTTTAATATTCACTCCTAATTTTATTAAAGTTTGCAAAACTTCTAGTTCCAAATATGAAGGCGTGTGTTTATCTATGGGAATGAATTCCACAAATCTTTCCATTATATTATCACAGGATAAAACACATCACAAAAGTTACTTGATCGATATGCAAAACACCGAGAGTAGAATCAACAATTATACTATAATAAATAGCAGATTTGATTTCTTCAATTATTTTCGCTCTTACTTGATTTCCAATAAGACCTACAAATTCACCACAAACGAGATAAATAGTTTACATTTCCTCATCCTTGGTTAGCATATTTTTATAGATGTAACTTTAAAAACTCATCATACTCACTTAGATATTCCAAGCAGGTTAAACAATTTCTTTTCCCATTGGAATCTTTGCTTTCATCATGACCCCTAAATCCTAAGCAACCCAAGAATTTTATTGTTGATATAACTCTTTTCAACACTTCTTTTTCCTTTTCCTGTAATAACTGAGTATCAATTCTATTGAATTTTGTTAATCTTCTATACATACTACACATGGCTGACATGTGTTCCTTTGAAACTTTGTGGTCCTATAAAATAAGTTATTGTTCTCCAATTTTGTAAAACAGTTATTAATTTACACTTTATTGTTGAAAAGAGTTTGCAAGAGTAGCAGTAAACACTTATTCTTGTTTCTGAAAATATCAGTCAATTTCTCTTTTCCATTTATTTCTGTAGAACTGATCATAAGAAAGTCCTCTGTAATACACTTCATATCTGTCTTAATACACTGATTTTAAATTCTTTATATTCCTGATATTTTTTGGTTTGTTATTAAGAATATGATCAATAATAGCATGTGAATATTGTTGGCCATAAAGCTATATCATTTATTACTTAGATGTCTATATTGAAGCATCTTTCCGAACTATCTCTACTTTCTGCATTTTTGCAATCCCTTTTTTCAATAGCAATTTCAACCTATTGTTTCTCAACTTGTTCTTCTTTAGAAGAAGTTTTGAACATAGGCAATTCTGAATTATCTGATATAAATGTCGATGGCAATTCTGCGTCTGTACTAACTTTTAAAAATTTATGCAATGAATTTCTTTGGCTTTCAGCAGTTTCCAGGGTTTTTTAAAACTTTTTTCACTTTTCAGCCCCACTTTGATGTCTCCATTTTTTTGCTCTGAAGAATTTTTTTTTTTTTTTGTAAAATAGTTTAAAGGCTTTTAGCCTTGCAAACAATGCCTACTAATATATATATATATATTAATAATAATGTTGTTAAGATGTTTTAAGTTATAAAATTGATTTAAACTTTTGTTAAATTTTAAACCTGATATTTTAAATTTAACTTGGACCATCTCAATACCCCAAAGACTTGGTACTTGTTTCGCTTCAGTAGATTTTGTTTACTACTGTAACAAACGGGGTTCGAATACAAGCATATGTAATATATTACTAATTGCGAGTGTTAATGTTGAGCGACTATATACGAAAAGATATATATGTAAATAGTCATTCAAACCCTGTTACAAAGAGTGTGAATGTTAGGTGGGTATGCTTATATAAATGTATTTGTATATGTGAGTATAAAATGTGCGTATGTATTAACGGTGATGGTTACAAGCAATTATATACGGAGCTGTATAAGTTGTAATTGATTATTCATATATATTTTATCCGTTAAAATTTTTCTTAATATTGTCGGTAACACGTGTTTTCTTTTGCTAATTAATCTTTTGAACATATGAAGATAGAAATAAAAATAAATCAGTTGCTGTAGGCGGTTTAGTAATAACTGGCGTCAAGAAGTCCGAAAACGGTCAGGTGGGTATCTTTGGAAAACAATAGAAGAACGGGATAGTGGCGTAGGGATATTGGAAGAAAATTTTACAAAGTTAAAGAGTGAAAACAAAAGAACTTTTTTGTGGGCTCGAGGGAAGAAAAAAAAACGCAGCTTGGACTACGGAGTGTGTGGACGTATAAAATTTTCTTAAGAAGTTTATTAATATTTCTCACCAAAAATGTCGGGCTAATTCAATAGCGCTAGTTTCGTTAACCGATCCAGTGGACAGTTGTCATGGAACCCATCTGAAGTGGACCTACGAATGTCGCTATACAAAAGAGTTCTTGTTCATCAAGTGTAATGGCGACGAAAGATCTATGAAATGGGACCCTTTCATAAAGTGAGTCTACTTCACCTCCAGAATAAGCTATTCGATATACCATATTGGAAATCCTTGCCATCTGTTATATCAACCAGACCAGTATTCGTGGAGAATTATAAATGCGGACTTGTCTTTGGCCGTGTGAACGGTCGACGGTACTTAAGGTAATTGACGTTTACACTAAATATATGTTCAATGAATGTGTCTTGGTAAAGAAACTAGTGTTACCTCAATATTAATTGCTATAATAAATCTCTTTTAAATTAAATAAAATAACAACTTTAAATACACAGCTCTGATGTATAATTGCACTATTTTGATGCATATATGAATTATATATGTGTGTATCAGGGTAAATGGGCTGTGCGCTTGAATATTGATATATTTATATGCGTGGATAAATGAGATTTTATCAGTATTAAGTATGGTAATAAATATGGTAAATTGTATGATAACATTCGGAAAGGGTTATTAGATTTATAACGGATAAATTAACGGACAGAATAGATAGACACATAAGACTTAGTTGGGTAGTGTTTAGCTTTGTTCTCTAGTTAGACTATAGTCCCCAAACCCTGAGATTGAGCTGGTACGGATGCGCTACCATAAATAGAGGTATATATATATACCCGAACCCTTATTTACGTTTTCGATGAGATAATTCTTATCCATGTGTAAGATTGGCATGTGAGATGGAATCAGACCATGCTCACAAATATCCTCACTCGAAGCTATGGGTAGAAGCATACAATGGCAATATAAATTATAACAGGTATACTATAATGGCGCCCAATGTGGGGCTGCGAATGTTAGAGAACGGGCATTTAGAAGGGCATCCTAACTAACGTAAAAAGAGCATACAAACGAGAGTTGGAGATTTTTTTTTTTTAAAGAAAAAAAAAGGGAAAAAAGAGAAAAAGGGAAAAATAAAAGCAATAGTTTGTTATAAATCAGAAAGAGTTTGAATACATATTGGTAATATAGTAGATGGGCATATTTGGCGGTGTGAATATACGGATAGAAAAGTTCCAGAGTGGTCAAGGGGGAAAATAGCATTGAGGGATGTCCTGTGTATATATATAAAGTCATAGTTTATAAATCGAGGTTGAAGAATTTATTTAACATTGGGATATTATAAAACAATATTGTTCAATATGATAATAAGGAGGGGCAAAGGTCTATTGGGTGGGTCATGCAGTGGACCACTGGAAACCGGGGTGACGAACCTGGCACATTTAGCGTTAATAGTGATATATAAAAAGGGAAAAAAAGGGGCAATGGAATTGAAGATAAGAATATATGGAGGGAGAAAGGAGGAGACACCCGTAGAGCACCTCAAGAGCCTTGAAAGATACTATAAGTACTATGAGATAGCAGATGAACACCAAGTTATCATAGCATACCATCATCTAGAGAAACATGCAGAGACATGGTGGAATTCACTGAGTCAGCAACCTCGAACATTTCTGGAGTATAAAGAAGCATTAACCAATGTATTCTGGAATGAGGAAATACAAGAAAGGGTGAGGGCTCAAGTGGTAGAGCAGGAGTTTCAAGAAGGTAATGGAGAAGCGTACATACATTTTTTTAGGTGGCAGGTGGCTACGTTGAGAACTCTAGATGCATGTAAACTATCAGAGGAGCAGATTGTAGCAACGGCATGCAGAAAGTTACCCAATGAAATTAGATGGATGCTGGGAAAAAGAGGAGAAAGATCAGGGGGGACAATTGATAAAATGTTGAGCCAATTAGAAATAGACACAGAAAGGAGACAGATAGAGGATCATAAGCTTAGGTCCAAAGGTGACAAAGATGTGGATAAGCAGGGGACAAAAAGAATAGGCAATTTAATATGTTCTTGGGAAGACCGGGTCTGCACTTCAGACATGCCCCATCATCCCTTTAAAGGTAGGTTCAATGAATGTGGAAGCCCTCATGGATTCGGGCAGTCAGGTATCGGTAGTATCAGAGAGATTATACCACCAAATTAGAAGGGAACAACCAGATATACCGATTCTCCCTCTAAAAACAGTTCACATAGCAATGGCAGACAACCGGAGAACTAAAGTAGAGTCAAAGCAGATATGGATGGATCTAAAAATTAATAGAAAGAGCTATTCACATGTGTTCCTTATAATGAAAGGTTTAGTACATGAGGCCCTTTTGGGATCAGATTTTCTAAATAGATACAAATGTAACCTTGACTATGAGAGGGGTCGGGTCACCTGTGAGGGTGAAGTGGTACATTTTCTGACAGAGGAGCCTCAATGGTTGATAGGAATGTTACATTTAGAGGAGGATGTCCCAGAAAAACTCAAAGATAAGATCAATGGAATGAAAGTAGAAGGGAAAGTTCAAGATAGTTCCTTACAACAAACATTGACAAGTATCACCATGTCTTTTCAGACAAGCCGGGGGTTATCCAAGGGTTTGAGCAGAGAATTAAGATGAGAGATGGCCAGACATTCAAAGCTAGATCATACCCCATCCTGCATCAATACCGAAAGGCAGTAAAAGAGCAAATAGATCAGATGCTAGAGTGGGGAATTATATCAAAATGCTCATCAGCGTATTGCAACCCGATGGTGGTAGTTAAAAAAAAAGATGGATCCATTAGATTATGTCTTGACACTCGACAGTTAAATAAAGTGACCGTACCAGACTGCAATGTACCACCTCCCATGCAAGAATTACTAAGGAAGTTCCAAGGAAAGAAGGTATTTTCGACCTTCGATCTGACTGCCAGTTATTGGCAAATTAAGTTACATCCGGAAGATTGCCAATACACATCTTTCAGATATGAGGGCCACTCATATCAATTTAACAGGATGCCTTTTGGTCTAATAAACAGTGGGGCCGGTTTACTCAGGTGCTTGGACCAGGTGCTATCCTCAGAGATAAAGGACATGGTCACAATTTACATGGATGACATGTTGATAGCCTCAACTGATATCAAGGAACACATATGGGAAGTAGGACTATTTCTAGAGGAATGTGAAAAAAAGGGCATAAAAATAAATATTAAGAAGAGCACACTGTGTCAGAAAGAGGTGGCCTTTCTTGGGCACATGGTGGGAGCCCAGGGACTCAAACCGCACCCGGACAAGATCTCAGCTATTCGTGACTTTCCAACACCTAGATCCAAGAAACAGATCCGATCATTTCTGGGTCTGTGTACATTCTACAACCGCTTTCAAGAACGGTTTGCAGAACGGATGGAGCCATTGGTGAAGTTATTAAAAAAGGGTAGTGAGTGGAAGTGGATGGAAGAACAGGACCAAGCCTTCCAAAGAGTGAAGACAGGTTTCTTGGAACATGTTATGCTGGCCTTTCCTGACTTTTCAAAGCCGTTCACAGTTCAGACAGATAGCAGTGGATATGGTCTCGGGGTGACCTTGGCTCAAGAGCAAGAAGATGGAAGAATGGGTATACTATATTTTCTGAGCAGGCTACTCAAAGGTCCTGAGGTACATTATACAACCACTGAGAAAGAGGCATTGGCCATTGTTTGGGCCTTTCAGAAGTTTCGAACACTGTTACTGGGCTCAGAGGTCATTGTGGTTACTGACCACAAGAGTCTGGAATTTATCAACCACAGCTACCTCACCAATAGCAGATTAGTATGGTGGAGCCTGTACCTCCAAGAATACAACTATACGGTGAGGTATTGTAAAGGGTCTGACAATGTAGTAGCTGATACTCTGAGTCGCAATCCAGTGGACAATCAATCACATCATCTGAGTACTGAGAATTTGTATATAGCAAGCATAGGGTTAAGAACAGACGAAGGTCTTGAAAGTGATTTGAGGTGCCTGGAGTACTTTCAGGGAGAAGACCAACAACTCCAGCCAGTCATTGACCAATTGGAAGGTAAAGAACTGATTGGGGGTTGGGTCGAGCGGACTATTCGAAATTTTAGATTGGAGCAAGGTGTGCTACAATACAGAGTTAAGGAAAATCCAGCAGAATGGAGATCAGTCATCCCGCGGCACATGAGGACTGCCATGGTGGCACACATGCACCGCAGGTCGGGCCACTATGGGATAATGAAGACTGAAGGATGGATCAGAAGGTGGTTTTACTGGCCACGCATGCATGGCAAAGTTGCAGTGGTCATTGGGCAGTGTGAAATTTACCAGAGGGTTAAGCCCGCAAATAAGAAATATGCAGCTCCGATGTTGTCCATGATTCCCAGAGAACCTAAGGAAATTGTTGCAGTGGATTATTATGGCCCACTGCCGGCCTTTAATAAAAAAAATACCTCCTGGTCGTTTATGATTTATTCTCTAAACTGGTGTCTGCATATCCCATCACACAAGCCAACATGCGGAACACGATACGTGTCCTGGAAAAGGAGCATATTCCATCAGTGGGAAAACCTCGAACTATCATATCAGATCATGGAACCCCATTCGTTTTGAGGGAGTGGATGAAATGGACTGAACGGTTGAAGATCGGTCATGTGTTAACCTCGATCCGTAACCCTCAGTCCAATCCCTGCGAAAAAATGATGCGGGAATTGGGTAGGTTGTTCCGTACTTATGTCCAAACTGACCATAGAAGGTGGGTCAAACACCTTCCGGACATTTTAAACTATATGAATTGGGCTGTGAACGAATCTACTGGCTTCACATCAATACATTTGCATTTTGGTAAGCACACACCTAGGTTGTTCCAGACTGGTTTTCCAGGAGAAGAAACTCCCATTGATCTAGAAAAGGATAGGCAGCAGGCCTACCAGTCGATGGTTCACAGGAGCAGACAACGAAAGGAGAGTTTCAAGAGTTCCTCGCACTCCTTTAAGGTGGGGGACCAGGTAATGGTGAGGACGCCCCATGTAAGCGAACCTGGAAAGTTTATTTGCAAAAAAATTTTGCAATCTATATGAGGGCCCATTTACGATAGTAAAAGGTCTGGGAAAACATGCATTTTGGGTGGATACTGGGCAGGAAGTAAAGGGATCATACAATGCCCGGTCACTCAAACCCTTCGCAAACCTAGAGAGGGATAAAGGATAGAAAGGAGTCGTTAAGAAGCCGTTCAAATACACAGAGGGTATTTGAAGGCTATCGCACCAGGGGGGTATGTAACAAACGAGATTCGAATACAAGCGTATGTAATATATTACTAATTGCGAGTGTTAATGTTGAGCGACTATATACGAAAAGATATATATGTAAATAGTCATTCGAACCCTGTTACAAAGAGTGTAAATGTTAGGTGGGTATGCTTATATAAATATATTTGTATATGTGAGTATAAAATGTGTGTATGTATTAACGGTGATGGTTACAAGCAATTATATACGGAGCTGTATAAGTTGTAATTGATTACTCGTATATATTTTATCCGTTAAAATTTTTCTTTAAGTCTGGTTAATAATATTGTCGGTAACACGTGTTTTCTTTTGCTAATTAATCTTTTGAAAATATGAAGATAGAAATAGAAATAAATCAGTTGCTGTAGGCGGTTTAGTAATAACTGGCGTCAAGAAGTCCGAAAACAGGTCGGGTGGGTATCTTTGGAAAACAATAGAAGAACGGGACAGTGGCGTAGGGATATTGGAAGAAAATTTTACAAAGTTAAAGAGTGAAAACAAAAGAACTTTTTTGTGGGCTCGAGGGGAGAAAAAAAAAACGCGGCTTGGACTACGGAGTGTGTGGACGTATAAAATTTTCTTAAGAAGTTTATTAATATTTCTCACCAAAAATGTCGGGGTAATTCAATAGCGCTAGTTTCGTTAACCGATCCAGTGGACAGTTGTCATGGAACCCATCTGAAGTGGACCTACGAACGTCGCTATTCAAAAGAGTTATTGTCGTGGAACCCATCTGAAGTGGACCTACGAACGTCGCTATACAAAAGAGTTCTTGTTCATCAAGTGTAATTGCGATGAAAGATCTATAAAATGGGACCCTTTCATAAAGTGAGTGAATCATCTACTCCACTTCCAGAATAAGCTATTCGATATACCATATTGGAAATCCTTGCAATCCGTTATATCAACCAGACCAGTATTCATGGAGAATTATAAATGCGGACTTGTCTTTGGCCGTGTGAACGGTCGACGGTACTTAAGGTAATTGACGTTTACACTAAATATATGTTCAATGAATGCGTCTTGGTAAAGAAACTAGTGTTACCTCAATTTTAATTGCTATAATAAATCTCTTTTAAATTAAATAAAATAATAACTTTAAATAAACAGCTCTGATGTATAATTGCACTATTTTGATGCGTATATGAATTATATATGTGTGTATCAGGGTAAATGGGCTGTGCGCTTGAATATTGATATATTTATATGCGTGGATAAATGAGATTTTATCGGTATTAAGTATGGTAATAAATATGGTAAATTGTATGATAACATTCGGAAAGGGTTATTAGATTTATAACGGATAAATTATCGGACAGAATAGATAGACCCATAAGACTTAGTTGGGTAGTGTTTAGCTTTGTTCTCTAGTTAGACTATAGTCCCCAAACCCTGAGATTGAGCTGGTATGGATGCGCTACCATAAATAGAGGTATATATATATACCCGAACCCTTATTTACGTTTTCGATGAGATAATTCCTATCCATGTGTAAGATTGGCGTGTGAGATGGAATCAGACCATGCTCACAAATATCCTCACTCGAAGCTACAGGTAGAAGCGTACAATGGCGATATAAATTATAACGGGTATACTATACTACAAAATACATTTTAGAAAAATATTATTGCGAAAATAAGATTTAAAACTTCGCTCACACACTATATTGACAGGTGGCATCATTTTTGTTTATAACTATTTTAATTTAAAATTAAGAATTATTAGAAACTTTTAAGCAATATTTCATTTTATATGTATCTTGGTAATATGTGAATTTTACATATATACATGTGATTTTTAATATAACATAACAAATTGGTGCATTTAACAAAATAAAATGTATAATTTAAAAGATTTGACTTAAAATAAAATATACATGCTGCAATATATATAAACCTACGATAGCACAGCTGTTTATTCAAAAATATGTGTGATGATACATATATAACTGTGTTGACACAGACATTTACTTATAGAGGGTTTAAGTCCAGCACAAATGGAGCTATGGGTGAAAATAGATGAAACGTATGAGATCAGGAATAAATCAGCTTCAGGAAAACAACAAAATTTTTTTACAATAATTTCTTCAAAAGCTTATTTAAATTAAAATCAAATTATTATTTTGGTAAAATACATATATATTTACTTAATTTGGGTTTATTTATGCTATACTAGTTTCATCCCCTGATGTCCAGTTGAAAGTTAGAATCCTTTCAAAACTCAAATAAATTCCCTTCAAAAGCTTAAATAATACCGTGTTATAGGAGGGTTGATTGTATACAAAAAAACATTTTTTCCTCAAATCCTAATGAAAAGACATTTTAAGAGCTCAGGGCCCCTTAATATTTTGGGGCCCTACATGGCTGCTTAATCTGCCTCAGATGGGCAATGCTAAAACTGTTGTAAATAGGAATAAAAATTAATTTTATATATGCTTATAATTTTTACCAAGTACAGTAGGTATTGCTGATAAAAAACTGTTATACCATTACCTGTTCATTGTGAATCTGAGTAAAGTAGTCATTAAATGTAAAAAGTTATTCCCAAGGGCATGGAAATGTTAACACTGTCATTTTATTGTTTATTTATTTAATATATGGATTTTTTGATGGCCTATAGATTTATCATTTACTGACAATGTAGTATATAGTTTGTCCACATTTACATATATTGGCAGCTGATAAATTCTATTTATGAAGTATATGGGCACACTGACTATGGTTTGTTCTGAATCTGTCAATGAGACTTCAGTTGCGATTAGAATTTGCTTGGAATATCATAAGAATTGTATTTTTTATACCACAATTCTTTGGCTGTAAATTCTTAGTTAATCATTCAAAAAGGGGGGTCTTGATTTGAGTCTTAGATGGTGAAACTATATCTTGAATTATTGGCAAGTCTTATCTTCTTAACAGCTTTTTATACATTTTCTAAGAAGTATCTTCTGGTATCTGATAAAAGAATATATAAAATAACAAAAATACCACTGCAAAAGGGCAGACTTGAGTATACTAGTAATATATCTAATGGTATTATTTAAGAATATCAGAAATTTATTGTGGGAACTTTACCGCCCATTAGGAGCATATTACTAGAAGAATACATTAGTACTAAAGAAGCTGTCCTTAAAGTATTTTCATCAGACTCCAAGTTGTATTAGTTAGATTTTCAAGGAGACTATTCCTAAAAATTAATTTGGTTCTAATATTAGATAAATGAAGTCAGCTCTATGATTCTTCTAAAAAACTGCTATAGTTTTACTTTTACTTTCAAAAGTAACCTTTATTAGTTAAAAAGATTACAAAAAAATATTGGGTACACCTACCCATGAAGGATGTTCAATGTTACAAGATAAAACAATTATTGACCAGATTTACAAAGTACATACGCTCGATATCAAATATATCCTTAAAAGGGTTGAATAATTTTGCTTCGGGTGTATCTATACATGGACGAGCACAGATCTGCACTGCCCCAAAACAAACCACCAGGGAGAGCAGCAGCCCATCAAAGCAGAAAAGGCACTGAAAACTTTGACTCTGTACCCTCCAGGCAGGTTTTCCGGTAGTGGCAATAATCATCAACAGCCCACACCCATAAACCAGACCCCCAATGACCACCATCATCAACCCCTGCGAAAGAAATGACGAGTGCAGACCCATGCCTGCAAATATTACAACAAAACTCTATTACTGTTACAAAGATGATATTTCTAGCTGGAGTGTCTAGCATCCAGCATGTCAAATTAATTTGTTTGTGGTTATGATCTTGATAAAAGAATTGTTCGCTTTTATTCCTTAAATTTCTCAGTTCTTATTAAAAGTTATTCATTAAGTGATTTAGTTAAAATAGTTGATATTTCATCTTCCTCATCTGTTAAATCCAATATATTATCCTAAGCCTCTTGCATAACATTATTTACCTCATACTTCTATTCCCTCCAGTTTTCACTGCATTTGCGCAGATTTTCATTTTTGATTGTAATGCCTTTTCATACTTAAATTCTTGGTTATTAACATTAAATAATTTATTTGACTTAAGTTTCAAATTTAGATTTTATAGATTTGTTCTTATTAATGTGATTCACTTTTTAGATGTTTTCAATTTTAAACTTTTCTAAGCCTTCAACGACATTTGCTTCCTCTTTTCCTTGTGATATTTTGGGTGACCTATAGTCCAAATCACTTGAGGTATTTTCTTTGTTAACTGGATTCTCTTCTTCCATCAGTTGTTTATTTATACTGCTGTTTTATTGACTTGCATTTCCCCCTCCATTTTGCAATTGATTTGATATATTCTCTGCCATCTTTGTTTTCACAACAATGTCAGTTAAAAATCTTGTTGCTGTTAGGAAACTAAAAGTTTTCTTCATTTTGATAACAACACTTAAAGGTAATGAGCTTATCCTAGTTTAGCTTCAAAATATTACAGTGAAGCTTTGTTATCCTTTTTTAGTTTCTACCTAATATAGGGGACCTGAAACTAACATCGTATTCCTAGAGCCACTAGGTGGCGTAACCTTTTACTTTTATATCTAAGTTTTTACATGAATAATGTCACTGGATAGTTTTACCAATAATGCTTTCACTTCAGGTCCTGCATTGTTTAGAAACTTCAAAAATATACTATTTACTCCTGGGATCTTTTCTGCTTTTAAGACAATTCAAGCTCATCAATATCTACAGATTTTATCGGATAGATATTAATGGCACATTGTAAAAGAGAAGTATGCTCTAATGATGCTATTTCTTACCATCAATCTTAGATTTAGAAGTCTGGCATGTAAATTGACAACCTCATTAGCAATACCAGTAGTATCTGTTTTTAGATGTAATTTTACATTCACCAAACTTTTGTAACACAGACTAGATGTAGATCTTGTAAAATTTTGCTTCTCCTTGGCCACCTCTACTAGCAATTGCTGCCATTTTATATATTGACTATGAATCAATATTTATATAATTGATGGTGAATAACCACTGTCTAATAAGTGAACGAAACCATCAGCGTTTGAAAAAAAAAATGCCGTGAAATTTTTTGCATTATGTCTAACACCACAATGGCAGTAAATGACTTGCAAATATCTGCCATATCTGCCATAAACAATAAAAAAAATGATTTCAATGCTTTTAATTATTTAATAAAAAGCTGATCAGTAAATAATTAAGGCTGCTTCAAAAATGACAGGAAAATGTACTTTTTGGAAAATGTCTATTTAGAATAACCAGCAAATAGTTGAGGTAAATTTTTCTAACCTGATGTATTAATCAGTCATAAAAGAAGCATGAGATTAGTAAAATAAGGCAAAATCATTCTACAGTGTGATGTATAAACAGCAAGTGAATACAAAAAAAGCTACTAAACAAGTTTCTAAGCATGACAAATCTTGTGCTTGTCAAGAACTCCACTAGACATTAATTTATAAAAATTCTAAATATTGCCAGATAGTCATATTATACAAGTGGAAAATAATGAATACATACAATTCTCATAGAAAATGATAATGTCTAATCATATTAAGATAATACAATATAACAATTTGTCAATTGCTAAAACAGATAATCATTAATATAAATAAAATAACTATTGTCAAGTGCTTTCAACTCCTACAAGTCCTTATCAAAGCAGTAAAACATCCCTATTTTCTCCTAAGGAATAAATTCAACATTTCATTGCATTGGCCAGTAACAACTAATCGGAAAAATGGTTAATTTTGAATTCATAGCGCAAGATAAATTATATGGAACATTTGATAAAAATTGGTTATGTTAAGCATAAGCTATTATCTATTGTATCGAAACAGTATAAACATTATAATAGTGAGAATGTAAATAATAAACCATGGATGTCATTAACTTCTATTCCCAATATTAATAAAAATGAGTTTTAAGTCAAGATTTCCAGTTGGCATGGAGGACTCCGCCTAATCTGAATAGATTAATAAATAATTCTAAGGGAGTAATAAGTAAAGAGGATAAAAGTAGTGTTGTGTATTCTATTAGTTGCCCACAGATAGTGCAATATATATTGAGGAAACCAAGACAAATATTAAATATCGCCTTCAACAACATAAATATACATATATTAAAGTAAGGGAAGATGATAGTTTATTCGGCTTTTTATGTTCTCCAAAATAGTACAGGCCATATACGTAGTCCAAAGGATTTTGCATATTAATGCATGAAACACACGATAAGAAACGCAAGATTAAAGAATCATAAATTATACAAAATTCATCTTGTACTATCAATTCAAAATTAACTAGTTTTCCGATTAGTTGTTCCTGGCCAATGCAATGTTGAATTTATCGCTTAGGAGAAAATAATTTTTTTTATTGCTTTGATAAGGACTCTGAGTTAAAAGCGCTTGGCAATAATTGTTTTATTTATATTAATGATTTTCTGTTTTGGCAATTGACGAATTGTTATATTGTACTTTACAGATGTATTAAATATTGAGATAATAAAAAAAGAAAATCAATAAAGATTTGGATGTTTCAATAAGTATATAATAATAATCTACAACTTAAATAATATTTATAAAGTCAGCTGTAGTAAATAAATTTCTCTCAGAATATTATATTTACAGAGTTATCTAAAATTAATTAAATATATGGGAATCTGGCTATTCTTAACTAGAAAATAAGTGTGTACAAACACACACAAAAAATATGACAATTAGGCAAATTTACAGTGTTATAGTAAAGATAAGTAGTTCAATAAATGACAATGATTTCTTCTATAGGCAGATGGTAAGGAGGGCTTCACATTTTTTCATTCTTGTTCTATCATCTAGCTAAGAAAGGTAGACATTTTCCAAACAAGTTTAGAAATTACAAAATTTTCATGCTTTACTCAGCTTAAACTTGAACTATAAGTATGTCAGATGAATATGCTAATCACTAATGCCATTATATATTTTAATTTTTTTTTTAAAAAATATGCAAATATTTTATAAAAATGCAGTATTCAAATAGCAAACACCCATAAAACCAAAAGATACAAGACTACACAATAAAGATATGAAAAACGTGGCATCTCCAAACAAAATATATATTCACTATGTAAATAGGCAATACTATCATCATCAATCATTATCAATCCACTGTAGGATGAAGATCACTCCAAGTTCAATCCATCTTTAACTTCTCTTCTCCACATCACCCCTGCCCACTTTCTTATTTCATCCATCCATCTCACATATGGTCTCTTTTACAATCTCTTGGAATCCAGTTTAAGATTTCAATTGCCCATCTATTATCATCTCTTCTAGCAATATGTCCAGCCCAACTCCACTTCAGTCTTTTAATTTTTTCAATGAGATCAGTAACACCTGTTTGTTCTCTTACCCATATATTGCAATTTCCATTTGTTGTTACTCCCATCATGCATCTCTCCATACTTCTTTGATTGGTCTGAAATTTCTATATTGTTCTTCTATTCCATAAATGCAGATATAAAATAATGGCAACAATAAAAATGAAAACGGACAATTAATTGTCAAAACTAAAGTGCAATTTGAGTATGTTGGTTATGCCAAGCCTGTAGCAGATAGATAACAAATATTGTGAAAATGAATAAGAATAATCAAATACGAAATAAATATGGACAAAAATAAACAATACAACAAACTATGTGAATTATTATTTACATATAAGTTCTTTGCCAAAAAACAGGACAAGATGTTCACGAGAAAATAACAATACTCGCTTATTACTGAAAATAGTATGCTAGTTTTTTAAAATAAAAATTGAAGCATCACATACTTAGAGCTACCTTATAATTGGTAAAAATGATTTAAATATTCAAAAACTCAAAGATTCGTCATTATTATAGAACAACTAAAGAAATGGACAAATTAAAATAAGACTTTATATGATTTAGGAAAAAATGATATAAAATTAAGAATATCAAAGCATTAAAAAATAAATTACACAGAGGCTATACTCTCCACACAGTAGCATCACTCAGTGCAAGCCAGAATAAGCAATGGATGCAAGGTTTATGCATAAAATTCCTATCTGGTACCCCCCCCCCCAGCAGTAATCTTTTACCTTATTAGCTAACTATAACGCTTTGAGTCCAAAATGAAAACACAATGTTTTCAATTCAAACTCATTAGCTTATATAGTCATATAGATCTGAACTCAGTTCAACATCCATACTTTTTGGAGTCTTTGATAACCATAGTCACCATAATCCTAATGGGCAAGATTGATATTAAACCACTAAACATCCTTTATGCTTACACAAACTGTTTACACAGAGGCGAAACTTTCCATATAGTAGCGTCACTCAGTGCAAGCCAGAGTAAATGGATGCAAGAAGGTTTGTGCATAAAATCCATATCTAATGCATACTCATCCAATAGACTAGATTTTAGCTTGTGGCTTTATTCAGTGAGGAGACTTGGATCTAAGAGCACTGCACCTAGATCGTAGGATTCAATGCAAACCTCCAGCAGCCATCTTTTACTTTATTAGTTAACTATAAAATTTTGAGTCCAAAATGAAAAACTAATATTTTCAATTTCAGCTCATTAGCTTCTACAGTCATATAGATCTGAACTTAGTTCAGCATCCACAAGGTTCTTTAATAACCACAGTCACCATAATCCTATTGGGCAGGATTGATAATAAATCACTAAACATCAAATGATCTTTATGCTTATCCAGGCTTTTTACACAGAGGCTAAACTCTCCATACAGTAGCCATTCACTGCAAGGCAGAGTCATCAATGGATGCAAGGTTTGTGCATAAAATCCCTATCTAGTACACACTCATAATAATATCCACAGACTAGTTTCTAGCTTGTGGCTTTCATTAGTGAGGAATCTTGGGTTTGAGAACACTGCACTTAGGGTTGCATTAGATCCTAAGATCTAGGTGCAGTGCTCTCAGTTCCAAGGCTCCTCACTGATGAAAGCCACAAACTATAAACTAGTCTGGAAATATTGGATAAGTAGGCATTAGATAAGGCTTTTATGCACAAACCTTGCATCCATTGATTAATCTGGCTTGCACTGAGTGGTGGTACTGTATGGAGAGTTTCGACTGTGTAAACAGCTTGTGCATGCATAAAGAATGGTGATCATGTGATATTTAGTAGTTAAAAAAAAATTGTTCGTTGAGTTAGAGGAATATGTAAGAAATCATCATCCATATGCAAGTGAATTTGCAGAATAATTGCTAAATAACAAATTCATCCATAGTTTCTTTAGTCTATTTGAGGGTTTGCAATCTGTCTTTTGTATAAATGTATTCTTTCGAGTAATTTTGAAATCGCAACCAATATTGCCCTTTTTTAGAGTGATCTTAATGTTTATAATGCAAACGGCTTTGTCTCTTACACAAAAGTTATAAGCAAGTTCTCAATACCATTTTTTTAAGGAAATTTGTTACTGTGTATTCATTTCTCATATTCAATTTTATAAACTATATTGTTACATTTATCAAAGAACATGAATGATTTTATGATCTTGCTATGGTATTTTAGCATTTTTATAAAACATCAGTAATAGGAACTTTTCCTAATGTTTGTTGCATCAATGTGTGATCCTGATCTAACTTCCACACAATTGAAAAAAAAT
The DNA here is from genome assembly GCA_028023455.1 of Epiperipatus broadwayi. Taxonomy (NCBI): domain Eukaryota; kingdom Metazoa; phylum Onychophora; class Udeonychophora; order Euonychophora; family Peripatidae; genus Epiperipatus; species Epiperipatus broadwayi. The sequence goes on along the minus strand of JAQFVV010000030.1, from coordinate 4,332,565 downwards.
AATACAACTAATTTAATTGTAGTTAAATCACTGTGATGAAATATCCTGTGTTGCACACATAAGATTCTATATAGAAACTTAACATATAAATCTGCCTTTCTATTTGAAAAAGTTTCAAAATATTTAAACATTCTCTAAAAGATAATAATCTAAACTAAAAGTCTGTGAAAATTTTCTTTCATGTGCTGAACACTAATTATTAAATGTCTTTAAAAAATTTCAAAACATTATGAACATTTGGTAGACCATTTTTAAAATTATATTCTAATCATCATATTAGTAATTCCTGAAGATGATGAAATTCTTTTTATTTTAATTGGTTCACATGAAAAATTCCTTCAATTCTGTATTGCATCTCCATACGCTGTTTAACGAAGTTGAATACAAAATTTCAAAGGTCATTGTTTTGAAAATGAAAAATTAGAACTAATGCATATCCTTATTCAATACGTTTTCTTTCCAAATAATTCAAACATTTCAACATGACACTTTCATTCTGTTATATAGACGCTGCAAAATATGAATAAATTTTAATTACCAGCCATTAATTGAATCAAATGTCTCATCAAATCATTATATAACACACTCTTATTTTTGATATTTTTCTTGCATTTACCTGGAAATAGAAAATGTTTAGAAGTGCTAGATTCTTTAAAACGACGAGAGTATGTTAATTATTTATATATGACTGGAAATAACTTATTCAACTAAATCCATAAAAATACTTTAACTGTGGATGATTCTCCACCACAAATTACTGCAGTCCTGGCCATTCCTTTTATTACTGTAAATTAGAACAACGGAATCATCTTTAAGATTTAGTGGCACAACTTCACGTTCTTAAAAAATTACAATAATTTTGAAAGTAGCATATTACTGGTGGTTAGATTTTAAAAATTTCTCCAATTACCTCATTAGTGCACCAATTAAAAGAGGCAGTATAATACATAATACAGATTAAGAGGATATAGCCATAATATATCTATCAGTAGCATGATATATGTCAAATTTTAGAATTGCATAATTTTTTAATTGAAAATCTCTCCTTCAGGATTCCTCAACCAAGTCTCCTATATGTTTCTCTTTGCATCCATAACCTTAGCTTTTGATAGAATGTTATTTTCCATGATCTTTTTCAGATCTATTGTTTCCTTGATCTTTCTCATTTTATTTTCTAATCAATGCTAGTATTGTTTTTATTCATTTTTTAATATTAAAAAAAGAGTTTAAGATGATATGGTCATGTTAAAAAATGAATAAAAACAAACATTATGCTCTGCCTGGTTTAATGATAAACTAGGGAGCTCACAGTCCATTAAGTGGGATTCCAATTCTCAAACTTTTTTGAGAGCTGGATATTTTAGTCTATAGCTAAATAGCAGGCAGAATGAACACATCATTAAGTCTTACTTTAATATTATTCTAAAGATGATTAATTCCATCTTCACTCTAAAGAAAATAAGTCATCATATATTAGAACATCAATGTTATTTAAAAAATAGGTTACTTACCATGATTAATATTTCCTTTAATCAAATCATTAATAATAGGGTCATTATTAAAAAAGACAATTATTTTCTTTTTGTGTGGTGAGAACCAAAAAATAACTTGTATTCACAACACATTTCTAAAGATAATTCCACATATTGGTAATATGTCAATCCCAAAATATTACTTTTAGTGTTTAACAATATTTGAAATTTAGCATGATTAGTAGATGCTTCTAAAAAATAATTACCAAATGTCTTCCAAATATGATTGGAATAGAACTTATTTTTTAAAATGCAATTATCATTTTAATCTTGGTAGTAGTCTGTGATGTCCAATAATTAGCATTTATAAGACCTTGTGTAGTATGAACTTTTGCATTCTGATTCCTAACTATAATGCAATCTCTTAGAGATGCTATTGTTTTAGGCATGGGTGAATTTAAGTTCCTTAATAGCTATTTTTCCTATCTGAACAGAGTTTTTGACAGTTAATCCATACATCATACAAAAATCCAATGATAGCAGAACATTTGAGTATACAACACGAATACCATCATTTATTGTTTTCAGAAGAATGTGCAGTAGAGTCTTAAAAAAAAACCGATGTGGATGTTATAATATTAACAAAGCGAAAATAAGAGTTTTCTTTTCCTATGAACATTCTGAATGTAACATAGAAGAATAAACAGAAATCCTACTGTACAAAGAAAGTTTTAATAATATTACCTTCTATAGATATATCTAGGAATTCCAATAACACCGTGCAAAGCAACTTCTAATAGCATTATCCTTTCACAGATACATCTAGGAATCTCAAGAATACAAGATACTAGATTAAATTTTACAGCAAATGCATCATGGAGTATGCTATCATTGAACAATGTCTTTACAAACTAAGTTATAGCTATAAATCCCTGGAAAATGAGTTTCACTAAAACCAGTTATACCAATCTTAAATCTTGACAGTCCTTCAATTACAAAAGCTATTTCTACTCAGGATTTAAAAAGCTGGTATCAAGTTAAGATTGCATATTTCATCTATCTATATTTAGAAAATAAAATTTATATTTACTTTTGTATTAGTACCTCTGGACTCATATTATTGATTTTACAAGTATTTTTACTACTTGCACGATAACTTTGCAAGATAAGACACATTTAGATCACTTTTATTAGGTCCCTTCCCATTTTCACAGTATACTAAGAAATGCCTGTATAAAATTGACTAAATTAAAACAACTACTATTCCAATCCAATTGCAATACATGCAAATATTATAACTAGACAACCAATGTGGGAGGTTTGTGGTACAAAAATCAGAAAGGGAATAGAATATTGAAGTCAGAATTACTGTGTATATAGTTATGGATGAAAATGTGATTACACTAAGATACCAGTACCCTAATTACCACAGGGAGAACAGTAATATCAGACAGGGCCTTATCTTAAGTGGTTGTTGCCAGTAATACAAGAGATAGAAAACCTACTTGTAATGCAACAGTACATAGTCTTGATAGATAATATGAATCTTATCTAACAAAGCACTACAGATGATTATTCAGTTAATATTCATATCTCAAGATTAACAGATCTACAAAAATATTATGTTGTCAAACGTTCAGGGGATTCTGGAAGCCAAATATAAACTATTTAATGAAGACTTATTTACTAGAACATCATTAAGACAGCATTAGCTAGGTATGTTGTTAAGATATCCATGTAACAAAAATTGGTAAATAAAGCCTCTAGTGAATCTATTTTATGGTTGGAATGTCTAAATGTTTTTCAATGTTTTATTAATAGTTGAGTTGTCTAAATCCACTTTTTAAACAATAAAAAAAGTTTTGAGATGATAGCTATAAGAATCTAAAAGAAAATATCATAAGATGAAAAAAAAAGACTAGAGTAAACGAAAGAATAAGTCTTCGGGCAGATGGCAATAAATACACCAAGAAATTTATCCAAATTTGAAGATAATTTACCAATAAAAGTCATGCAGTTCAAGAAGATATTTTCTCTGTAATGGCAATAAATGTTATGTCATACTGCATAAAATTGTTATATACCTGGATGTCCTAGAATTTGATCAATTAAACAAGTATCCTTCTCAGTATCTTTGCAAGTATATCTATGTTGTAACAAAAATAGTCAGTATGAATTTTGCTCATGTACTGTATTTGTATCTTCTGTTTTATGTGATATTTCATACTAATTATATTCTAAATGGAAGTATTGTTATTTTACATTTTTTGCAATCTATAAATTTTTCCCCTTTTTAATGCAAATATATTTTTTACCAGTTCTTACTTATGGATCTGAGTCTTGGACACTTAATTGAAGAGCAATACAGAGACTTCAGATCACTCAAAGAAATATGGAGAGATGCATGTTGGGAGTAACAAGAAGAGATCGAAAACGCAATGTATGGGTAAGAGAACAAACAGGTGTACCTGACCTCATTGAAAAAGTTAAAAGATTGAAGTGGAGTTGGGCTGGACATATTGCTAGAAGAGATGATAATAGATGGACAATTCAAATCTCACACCAGATTCTAAGAGATTGTAAAAGATCCAGAAAGAGACCACATGTGAGATGGATGGATGAAATAAGAAAGTGTGCAGGGGTGATGTGGGGTAGAGAAGCTAAAGATCGGAGATGGATTGAACTTGTAGAGACCTTCATCCTGCAGTGGATTGATAATGGTTGATGATGATGATTATATTTTTGGTAAGTAATGTTAAAATTATTTTTAGTTGTTTTACTTATTTTAAACGCCCATTTGAAACCTTAATTATATCAAAAAAATAATACTTTTCTGATGGATGGTATTACATACTGGTTTAATGATTACATTAAAAAAAAATGTAGCTGTTGAAAAATGTGCAGAAAATGTTCTAGTCTGAAGTAAATCATTTTTAGTTGTTTTACTTATTTTAAATTTCCATTTGGAACCTTAATTATATCATAAAATAACTTTTCTCATGAGTAGTATCAGATACCAGTTATAAAAACACTGTAGTCATTGCAGTTTAATGTAGTATTTTATCAATTTATACTTCAGATACTACCAATTATTATTTTAATCAATAATTACATTGCAAGCTGAATTTTCTGTTTATGTGCGAGTGTATTTTCACATTGTGATGTCATGTTTTTTGTTTAGATTTTATGTGACTTAATTACATACAACATGATGTTGATTTTATTGACAGCTATTTATCCGAACTATTTTCCCTATATCATTTAATTTATATCTAAACTATTTCAGAAAAAAAAAGAGAGTTAACTTTCCAAAATTGACAAGTGGAAAAATCTATTCTGACATGTGTTCACATAATTTTAATTTTTTGAAATATGAAACTGTACAATATAGCATTAAATTAAATGTTTACTATAACAGAAGTATAGATCACCATTAATAATCTATTTAGAAGGTTTGTGTGTGCATGCATATGAAATTATTTACAAATAAATTTATGACTTTTTTTAAATAGGTAGCCATCTAATTATTAAATATCTTCTTTAGTAAAAATACATAAAGGGAAAATATAATAACTTTTACCATTCAGACTACACTTAATGTTTTTTCCCTTTTCTTCCATGAGGTTTACATAAAAAATATTTTTATATTGACCATACTAAAATTTCAAGTAAGTATAAGGCTATAAATAGTCAAAATAAGAGTCATAGATCACATGACCCTATCTCTTAAGCTTGTAAGTTATAAACAGTGAGGATTGCCAATTCCTCTACAAGCTTTATGATAAATGCTTAGCCAGAGCCAGCATTTAAAATATCTCTGTCAGGAATCCCTCCCCAAACCCCTGACCATGGTTTTGTGCTTTGGCACTCCTCAGAGAGGTGTCAGGGTAGGTTCAGACACTAGATCTAAAAATACCAACCCAAAGCCAAGTATAAGACTGTCTCTAAGTGTGATACCTATTATTGTAGTTTAATTTTATAAAAGTCTGTGGTTATATACCCTATATTAAAAGCTTTTTGATTATACATATAATAGTTATGATTAATAAATTATGCAAGGATGTTAATATTAAAAAATATATAAGAGTACATGTATAGTGCTAAGTTGAAACTAACTAGAGTAAGCAGATGGTAATAATTAACAATTAGTAATATTTTCCAATGCTTGTCACTCTGTATAATAGCAACAACCTAAAAAAAAATATATAATATATTCATAGATACCAGTGAATATTGATGATTTAATTATTGCCCATCAGAATATAATTCTTTAACAGTTTCAGAATAACCAATTGCTATTTTTACTTTTATAGATATTTTTCATTTATTATCCCCTGATAAACTCCTGTTCTTGATTTGTGAATTTATAATCAATTTGATTGGAAATACGTTTAACCATAAATTTGAACAAAATAGAATTGAGTAATTATATTAACTGAAAGAATATGACTTTCATATCACAAATAATACTCAGAAAAATAAAACACTACATCTGCAACGACCTTGCTATTATTTATTATTACATATGTATTGCAGACCCTTCATATTTGAGACATTTATTTCTAAACTATAATCATGAATACTAAAATTTGCAGGTAATAGATGTTTTTGATATACATCCATAAATACAAGTTGTTCACATATAATGTTGAAAATATATATAGCACACACACATGTGTGTGTGTGCATAGTATAAATTACTAAGAACAAAAAAAAAAAAGGCAAAAAGTAATATATATTGTTTACTATTTTTTTTCATAACAGACAACAGAAAACATGGATATAGATATTGCTGATAAGGGTTCAAATATGTAATAACCAGAAAAATTACATTAAGGATGAAGCTTTAATTAAGATTGTACTAAAACAATTGCCATTATGTGGAATTTGAGTTTAAACAGTTTTTTTTTTTTATATAGATAAAATAAATTTAGATACAGTCAGCAAACAAAAACGAAGAGAAAAGAATGTAATGGGAAAAAAGAAAGAATTAGGCCTATTTATATATAAATATTAATGGGATTTCTGAGATGTGTTTTTGTAAATGATATTCAAGTACGACTGATGTAATATAATAAAGTTTAGTTACAAAAAGACATTTCAAGGCTAGAAATCTGCTATTTGTAATAATATTTGTCTAAACTATTAAGAACAAATATGAATCTGCTTAGGACTGTAGAAAGTTGGAAGTACAAAAATTTCCCAAATACATTCATAATTAAATTAGATTTTCATAAACTTTTACATTTAAATGCTAATATTTTAATGAGATTATTTCAATGTAGTTTTATAGGTGAGATGGTGTTTTCATCTTGCACTGCCTCTATAACTGATCTTTCTTAAGTTATATCATAGCTCAGGAGTCTATAACTGATCTTTCTTAAGTTATATTATAGTTCAGGAGTCCCCAACCTTTTTGCACTTAAGAGCACATTTTATAATACCGGCCAGGTGGCGGGCACCATTTATTTTTTCAATATAAATTTATAGTTGGATATTGTTAATAATATACATAATGTACAAAAAAATATTTATTTCAAAAATAAAATTATAACACATAGTTAACATTTATATTTTTATGCTGTAAAAGTATAGTATGCCCTACAATTTGATTACAATATAATACAATAATTTATAAGAAATTTTAAAAATTAAATTTATTTGTATCAGGTAAATAATTTTTTATCTTGTTCAGATAGCGGCGGGCACACGTAAAATGGTCTGCGGGTGCCATGGTGCCCACGGGCATAGGGTTGGGGACCCCTGTCATAGCTGAATGTTACTTATAAAAGCATATCTTCTAAGTAATATATATAATTCTTAATGGAAGAGTCTAATCTAATTGTGAGGATATTGGAAAAGTTTTTATGCTTCTAACTTTAACAAATATAGTATATATGTCTGTTCCATGACCTAACAAAAATTGGGTAGTACAAACTGGATTCACTTTTGGTTTATAATAGTTGTGATAAATACAATTACTAAATGACATAATTTCAGTTTGCAAAGCCTCTTCGTAATTGGATATTGTTTAAATTATATCATAGCTGAAAGCCATTTATAAAAAGACAGAAAAACCCTAGTAAAACATTCTTTAAATCTAAAAGTTAATAAATATCTTCTAATATATATAAACACACATACATCCTAATTTATATATGACATTGTAGCTGTTAAAGAAGTCATGGTCTGGAATGTGATCAATGGGATAACAGTTAGAGATGATAAATGCCTATGAACATCACATGATCATGATTTCTTACACTTGCTTATAACTTATTAAAACAGGCAAAACTCTCTATGTGTACTGCCACTCAATGCAAGTCAGAGTAATCAATGGATGCCAGAAGGCTTGTGCATAAAATTCCCATCTAGTGCCTACTCATCCAATATCCCCAGACTAGTTTCTGGCTTGTGGCCTTCGTCAGTGAGGAGCCTTAGATCTGAGAGCACTGCACCTAGATCTTAGTCTGGGGATATTGGATGAGTAAGCACTAGATAGTGATTTTATGCATAAGCCTTCTGGTATCCTTTGATTGCTCTGGCTTGCACTGAGTGAAAGAGTGTTTAAATGCCTATGAAAGGAGTACACACACATACATTTTATATTAAAGATATTAATACTAATAAATGAATAGTCACAATATGATATCAAATATTAATTTATTAAACACACCATATTAATGTACAGTTTACTGATAGAAAAAAAAAAATAAGGCAAAAACAATTTTACAGGCATATTTTACAAAATATACACTTTATCTCTACCAATACAGAGGTAAGCAGAGCATTTAGATCATGAGGAATATTCTAGCAGTTATATATTTTATTTACAATTGAAATAATAAGGATAATAATAGTAATAGCGATAAAAATAAGTAACAATAAATTATAATAATAATAAAAATGATGGTAAACTTGTTCAGAAGCAAAAGAATCTTCATAGTTGGTAAAATAAACAATGCCCTTTTGTCTCATTCTATGAAAAAAAACAACAACAGTTCATGGAATAGTTGCCCTGACTGTATATTGCAGAAAAGAAGGTAAGTTAAAAAATGAACTGCATAACCTGCTCAAATCTGGCAGTGTTTCATTTTAAATAATAATAAAATGAAACTTTGGCACCAAACTATAAAAAGGAAGAGTTAGGTGGCTTGAAGGTTATTTTAAATCTGCATTTGGTACTTTTTTTTGCATCCCTTTGGTCACCATTAAAAATGGTTTATTATATTTTCAGTGAATAAGATGCCATTCTTATTAGTTTTAGTGAAGTCTGTTCTACACAAAAATTAAACAAATACAATTTAAAAAAATTAGGATTTAAAAACATTTTTCATTTTCATTACTTTGTTGCCGAATTGTAAATTACTTTTAAATTAGCCAACTATTTTTATATTTTGAAAAAAAAAAGTAATAATGAAAAGATTAATAATAGTTTATTAAAAGAATAATATGGAATGTAGGAAATGGTTCAAACTTCTGACAAGGAGACATCATATCAAATCATATTAATATATCGATAGAATTTAATTATATATAGAATTGATAATTTTAAGTACTGAAAGCCATTAAAAACAATTCTAATATTTTTTTATACTCCATGCCTATATTATATAAAAATAAAGTATTTTATATAAATATTCTCTCTTGAAAAAACAGCTTTGTTTTTAGAAATATATAATTTTTCAAGTTTGTTGATCGAAGTCAAAATTATACCAATTAATCAATAAAAAAAAATACTAAAATGTTTGATTATTGTTAATGGCAGTTTGTCTCTACTTTTATCTTGTTTTTACAATCATATTACTACACAATATTTTATTTTCAAGATCATATCTCTTTATATGCACACACCTATTTATGCATATATATATGCATGTGCTAAAAATTTCTTACCATGTTATTATAAAAAGACTCCACAAATATTTATTTTATTATAATCTTCAAATTCAAAAATACATTAAAAACAAGCATTAATCAGACTAACATAAGTTTAAAACTATGTATGTATTTATTATTTAGTTTACATACTTACATTGATGTAAAGATTGAATAGTTAAAAAAACAATGCTGGATATAGAAAACATTTTCATATTATTCTTTAGTATAATAATACATATATATATATATATTTAATTACCATTTGTGAAACTATTTCTTAAATTAAACATTGGAAACATTCTCTCTCTCATATATCTATATTCTGGAAAAGAACCAAACATATAAAGCAGTTTTACTTCAAGAAAATATTTATTAAAATTTAAGATATTAGAGAAGCAATATTTTTCATAACACACAAAAAGCAATAAATTTATTTTTTCTTTAATTAATAATACTAAACTGCAATAATATTGTTGAAGTTTTCCTAAGAATGCAGGATGAAATCATATTGCATCTCCGTACTAAATTTTTAAAAGGTGTAAGTTGTGAAAAATTAAACAAAAATGGACAATCTGTTATTAAACGTGAGCTGTTATTCACATGCTTTTCAAATCTTGGGATATTTTGAAATGGAATAACAATAGTTTTCAATCAATTCATTCGCAATGCCAAGGATGTAAATATAATGAAAACATTAACAATTTGAAAAACTTATTGCTTATATGAATTTTCATAAAGATAAATACAGTTGCTACAAGAGATATTATTTATTTTATATAAAGCGCAGATAGTTAATTGAAATTAAATTGAAGGTCCGCAAATCTTTTGCGCTTATTATAATACTTATCTGACAGCCGATCAGATGTTATGATAGCTGTCTAGGTTACTGCAAGTTATAACATCTAAAAAAACTACTGCGTAGTAAATCGTAGGATTTCGCGCTGTATGTTTGTAATTTAGACTCGGTGAGTTAAATGTGAAGATATTTAAAGCTTCACGCTTTCAAACCTAGATACTTCAGACTGGCTTAGATATATAGAAAGAAAAGTAAAGAAAAGGGTGGATTGTAAAATTCTCTGTCTTGTGTTTACGGTTTGATCATTTACTTAGACAACTATCATAACATCTGATTGGCTGTCAGATAAGTATTATAATAAGCGCGAAAGATTTGCAGTCTTACAAGAGATATTCAAAATGATTTTTGATTTATTTTGTTACAGAAAATTATTTACACAATAGAAAGCGATTAAAATCATCATCATAAGAAAAAATCTTTTACTTCTAATTGTGAGTATCAAAATAAGACCCTATAATAACAAAAATTAAAACAGTTTGTTAAATTTATTTCAAGGTAATACTTCGTATATGATTAGGAAAAAAGGCTGCTAATTATTATTGTATAACATATACTTAAAGAAAGTTTTTATTTGCAACTATTATATTAAAACAAAAACCATATATTAGAACAGATAGTGCAATAAGGCTTTCTTAAAAGAAAAATTAGTACTAATCATGGAATAAAATATTGAAAATATAGTTGAAATTTGCTGCAAAACAATCTTTTCATCTTGAAGATGTAAAAGCAAATATTTTAAAATGAGAATACAAAAATTATTGCAATAAAAAACGGAAAATTATTATTTGAAAATTTAAAAACGTAAGATTAGATAATATATGCAAGCCAAAAAAAAAAAAAAAATCAGATTAATATTTCCACAGTGCAATTTTCACTATACCACTTTCATGCAAGATAGGAAATGGTTTCTATCCATTTGTGGAAAGATATAATCATAAATGTATGACGAAACATATGAATGATTAATAAAAATTATTAAATATTCATTCGTTTTATTTTAACATGTTTTCATTTACATAATTTTAAGCATGGGAAAAAATTATGAGAGCCCTTTTGAATTCTCACAAGCATTAGGTTTTATTATATAAGCATATGCTAGGTTCACATAAATAATATTTTAAATTTAATCTTTAATTACAAAAACACATTAAAAAAAATAAACATAGTAAAATAATTAGTATATATATAAAACCCTATAAATTAATGCTTAACTGATGTAACCATCATATTTGTATATTGTCTTTTGATCAATTTTTTTCTTTAACCAAAAAAAAAAAAAAGGGAAAAGGCTTTCACTTGTTATAGTATTTAGGAAAGTTAGAACTTTATTCAAAAACAGATTTGGGATCAAGGTAAAAAGATCTCTAAATCAACTGACATAAAATTTGATACTTTTTAAAAACAGATGGAGTAATTAATAGTATTTTCTGGATTATATGAATATAAGTAAAAGGTACATAGTATATATACACATATATAATATGTATTAACGATGACAATTATTAATTACATTTGATATTTAAGTTTCTAGCAGTATAAAAGTGCTTTAAAGACTAAAGAAGTTAATAATATCTTCATTTAAATTAAATTTACCTGCTATTTACATCTGATTTATCTAAAGCCTCAATTCTGAACTCTAACCAATAGCTAAGGTTATTGTTACAAACCATTTTTAATTCAATTTTATTTTATTTCAAACTACAGTAATAATTTGTGTGTGTGTGTAAATAGATGATTTTCAAATATTTGACTATTTAAATTTATTTGATTCTCTCAACTGGTCCTGATTAGTTCAGATAAACATTTTACAAAAACAATAACTACAGAATATCAAAAATTTGTGATCATTTGCTGCATTTAGAACAATTAAAATTTTGTTTTCTGGAGTCATTCTCTCTTATCCTGTGCAATAATGCGATATAATTGTCATTTGACAGCTTTCACTATTTTAATTCACTTTCTTTATCATGTTTACATGAAAATTTTTTAGGATACTTCATAAATTGTGTGTGTTTGAATAAATATTTCATTTATTATATATATATATATTGCACATCATAGACTGATTATTTGTTATGGGATATAATTGCTTGTTACTATAATAATCATTTATTTTTAATACTTTTTTATTTATTAAACAATACTAATTAAAATAAAAATAATTCTAAACAGTAAATATAGCGAAAATTGGTGAGTTATATTAGCTTGTATGAAGATTAGTATATAATGTGATGTTTACAAAGAATTATTCGCATGATGTTTTCTTGATTTTAACTAAAACATACTTTTTTGTATAAGACTGAATAAAGTGAATATGATATATTAGGATTTCAAATATAATAATAATAATTTAACTTAATTGGGCATCTGGATGAGTTTACTTCAAGGTTTCTTACCAATCAATGTGTTGAGAATATTTTTATTTTTGAAAATGATACAAAGCCCAGTTTATAAAAATGATTTTTGAATTGTTTTTTTTTTTAAATTTTATTATTGTAGATTGCTTAGATAATAAACTTTTATGCTAGTTTCTGATTAAAATGCCTATTTATAAAATATAAAATTTAAGAAATAAAATTATAGGTGTAATATTAAAAAAAAAAAAAGATCAATGGATTTTAATTTTTATTATTAAATAAATTTTATTTCCTTTTTAAATCTACCACAAACAAATTATCACACATTGTTAAAGATAATCTTTTCAGAGACACTCCATTTTTCAAGTATTTATAATAAAACTCATTTCTTTTTCTGTAATATATAACATACCTTTCATATGTAAGTTAAAAATAAATCTATGGAAGAAATAAAACTAAACGATGAATATTATGTATATAAAACTTTTAATGGTAAAATATTTAATGTTTTTTACAAATTCCCACCCCCCACTACCACGAAATTAACCACATTTAACTGAACAAAAAATTAACTGCAATTATAAATCTAACTGCATAATTTTGTTTAGAACTTTTTTATATATATTGAAAAATATGTATTATTAATCAAAATAAGAGTCATAGACCAGGATTGCCAATTCCTCAACAAGCTTTGTGATAAATGCTTAGCCAGAGAAAGCATTTAAAATATCTCTGTCAGGAAGCCCCCTCCCCCCAAACCCCTGACCATGATTTTGTGCAACCTACTCTGGCACCTCTCTGACAAGTGCCGAAGCACAAAAACATGGTCAGGGGTTGGGGGGGGGGGGTTCCTGACAGAGATAATTTAAATGCTTTCTCTGGCTAAGCATTTATCACAAAGCTTGTTGAGGAATTGGCAATCCTCATTGTTTATGTATTATTAATATTTTAAATTGAAGCTCATTTTCTCAACATATTCTAAAACAACATCTTTTTGTTTGATAAATGAAAAACTTTTTTTATAATGCTGTCAGATAATTATGAATTCTATTTTAAAAATTCCTGAAACACTATTAAATACCTTGACAATTATAAATATATATAAAATAAATACTTAAGCAATAAAGATATCCATCCTAATATCAAAAAATAAAAACATTGCATTATATCAAAAGCATGCTTAGACTAAACTACCAATCATTAAAATTTTACCTCATAAGCATAAACTAGAAATTTTTATTTATTAAGATGAAAGCATGACTCTTGGATCAACAAACTTGTTTTTAAAATCATATATATAAACAAATAATTTTTAATGAAAATTCTCAGAAATAAAACATTTTTCTTTTTGATTTATATAAATAGTCCCCTTCTTATATAATGTGATATTTCTAAATCCGGACATATATAAAACAACTGACAAAATATATAGGAAGTAGCAGAAAACTAAATTTATTTCTTTATAAAATTAAATAAAGATGATGATCAATTCTGTATGTAAAAGGAAGGTAAAATACATTCATTTGCAATAAAATGATGGTAATCAAATAAAAAAGAGTGGGAAATATCGCTTATTTATTAGAATCAGAATAAACTAATAATTACAAAATTTTCAATTGCAGGGCATCTGTTATTTTAAATATTATTAAAAATTAAGTTTCAAATAATATAAAAACCTTTTCAATAAAAATAACACTAATCGCAATTATTAAAAGAAAACATACTTTAACTTATTACAGCAATATGGATTTATAATTTTTCAACTTATACGTAAATTAAATTATAAATAAAACTGTGTTAAATGGAGTCATTATATAAGTTGGGAACCAGGTGAAGAAAAATTTTTTTTTTTAATCGTATGATTAATTTTAATTAAAAATTTTTTTTTTATTGAACGTTAATAGAATTTTTAAAGTGAAACTATTACTGATGTAAAAAAGTTTACTAAGAATTGCTCACCATAATATTCTTTTTTTTAAAAAATTCTATCACTTGTAGAGAATTAAAGGAATATTATCAAAAGCTAAAGCATTACTGCTCATTCCAAAATATAAGAAATAATTAAATCTTTACTTAAAAATCTTCTTAATATTTTAATTTTACATATCAAAAACTAAACATTTAATCCTATTATCATTTTTGGTTTATTCTGATATAAACCCTGATACCCAAATGCAATTCGTACAAGTTTGACTTATTTATAATAATTTACAAAATTTTCATAATTAATATATTTAAATGGTAAACTTTTGTTTATTTTTAATTCTAGTATGCATATACTAAAAAAAAAACAAAACATGAGAGAATATTTATAATTTGTAAACCACATACAAACATATATATGGCTAGAGATTTTTTTTTTTAAATGCATTGAGTAAAAATTTGATCGATCAAAGAATAAATACAGATGTGATAGTGGAGATTCAAAATTTGCAACAAACTGATTATTTTTTGCAAAACTATCACAGTCTTAGTAAAAATGTATTTCATATTTATTTAAAAAACCCTGTAAGACTTAAACGAAAACAAAGCATGTCGTGTTTATAGGTACTGAAAAAAAAACCAAACAAATTATCGTTCATTTAAAAATGATGTGATTAAAAAAAATCACAGACCTCAATATAAAAGGATACTTAATTTGAACTATATTTTGATGCACTGAAAATTAATGAGAGAAGAGGGATTGTTACCCAATCATATCCCAGAGAATTTTCTTTCAAACACAAGAAACTGAAATTTAATTCATTCCGTTATTTATCTCTTTGTTCATTAATTGAAAAAAAAAAACAAAACAAAACAAAAAACAATAAACCATAGTGGAACCTTTTAAAGTTGTTGTAAGCACATACACACACTAAAAAAAAAAAAAAAAAGGAAATGATACTTGGGTTTTAATACAGAACGCTAATTAAAAAAAACAACAAAACAACGCAATCTTGTTCACTGAAAGTAATGGAAATTAATAAACATGATTTTTTTTTTTTTATATATATAAAATTGCAACTCCATTTTTTTTAATTAAAAATATAGTTATTTTCTAACAATGATTAACATACAATTTATCATCAAATTAAAGTTCAAATGTTTTTAAATGGAAGTTTATTCTTCCACATACATCTTTCACAATGTATATATTATTTTAATAAAATAAAAGGAAACAGATCAATATGATCTGATATATTTTTGTAATCGTCTGTGCTAGACTTCATTTGTACTCTATGATACTGAAGTGCATTATTGTTTAATCAAACATCTACATCTCTAATAAGGATACTTTACTGCAACTACTCAAAATGAAATCAGTTAATACAAATAGTTAGCAAAATTAATTTCATAACAAAAGAAGCCTAGCACAATAGTTAATAAAATCTTATTAACAGTTTCAAACATTCAGTCATTAAAAAAAGAAAAAAAAATCATTCTAGCTGAAGCTAAAAAATTGTCTTCTTATCATGTGATAGATTTAAAAATATACATAACAACAAAAAAATTAATCTACACCTATTAAAATTAGCTCATAAAATAAAATACTTACAAAACCATATCACAGATTAAATAATATATTTTGAAATAATGAATCATCGGCAAAAAAAGAAAGAAAGAAAAAAACGGCCAATTGCACGATATTTCAAGCTGACATTGCACAAGTAATAAATATTATAATGATAATAATAGTAATAAGAACATATAGAACCATTATATATATATATAAAATAACAGAAAATTGTAATTTAATACGCAAGTAAATGATTCTTTTGCTATTTCTTTCCCTATGGTACCTAATTGTGCAATATAATTTTAAGTATACATGACAAAAAAAAAAAAAAAAATCAATATATTTACAAATCCAGTTGACCATATTATTTGCATTTCAGGTCACGAGTGCTATCCCATTCAGAAGTCTATTACAGGATAATTTTAATTACTATAATGGAACCCCCTCCCGTCCCAAAATCGACAACAACTTTAAAAGGTAATAGTATTTTATCAGTTAATTACAAACAAGTTACTATCAGTTTTTTTAATTTTTTTTAATTCTTTACCTTCTTTCAGTGACTGTGTGGATGATATCATAAAAGTATGTTCTTTGGTTTTGGAATGCACTTGTTCAAAAATTTCATGAACTATGACTTCTTCCTCAATTTCATTTGCTTCAGAGTCTATTGTTTCCACCACTTCATCAATTAAATGACAGTATGGAGTCCCATCTTCTTCTAGAGGATTAGAGTCAGTCATAAAAAATGATTGCTGGTTTACAGCTTTAGTTGAAGAAACTGTCTTACTAACTGCTTTATTATCATCAAGAACAATATAAGGAAGTGCTGTCCTCTCATCGGGTGAAACAATTTTTGATGAGATTAAATTAGCTTTTGAATTAACTAGATTAGAAGTCTGATTTGAATTTACGGGTAAATTCATATATAAAATGTAATTTTCATCACTTGGAAAAATTTGAACAGACTCTTTTTTGGGTAGAATCTGCATATTATCCTGAGATTGTTGCTCGAGCCGTTGTGATGGCAAAAGTTGCAAAGTATCTTGAGGTGGCAGAAGTTGTGCAGAATTTTGACTTGGTACAAGCTGCACAGTTTCATGAGAATTAGAATTGTTGCTCTGAACATACATATAAACAATTGAATCTTCGACATTAGGTAAACTATTAGCAATATCAGAAGTTGAACTTACCATCAACTGCTTTTTTTGAGATGTGTATATTTGCTGAGGTGATTCTGGCCTTACATTATCTGGATTTGCAGATGAATGATCATTCAAATGTTTGCCAATACCCACATTACGATTTGATTTAGAAGAGGATTTTGAATGGACGGATTCAGTTGAAGGAATTCCTGATATAAAAGATTTAGATTTAACTTCTGTATTTTTGTTGATTCTTTTAGTTACTCTTCCACTCTTCTGTTCACTAGATGATGTAATAGAAGAAGGATTATTTATGACATTTCCTGGAGAAGTATTTGTTATATTTCTCGGAGATGTATCGCTAACTCGAGGTGATGTATTTGCGATATTTCGTAGAGATGAGTCTACGATATTTCGTGGTGAAGAGTTTGCAACATTTCTTGGAGAAGAATTTGCAATATTTCGTGGAGAAGAATTTGCAACATTTCTTGGTGAAGAATTTGCAACATTTCTTGGAGATGAATTTATGTTTCGTGGAGGAGTGTTCATAACATTTCTTGGAGAAGGATTTGTAACATTTCTGGGAGAAGTATTTATGACATTTCTTGGAGAAGTGTTTATGACATGTCTTGGAGAAGTATTTTTTACTATTTTATGAGAATTTTCTAATTCAGAATGGCTTTTTGGTGACATGTTTATATTATCTTGCAACAAATCTGTGCAACTATTAGTAAAAGTCTTCATTTTATCATACTTTTCAAATTCTGGAGAATGCATCATAACAAATCGTTGTAAAGATTTGTCTATCATTTCTGCTACTTTTAAATGATCATCTTCTGTTTTAATAACAGTTTTTTCTGGTACAATGGAAGAACTTTTTGATTTGTCATGATGAGATGATGACTGAATTATAGATTTTTCTTCCTGATACTTAATAGAAATTTCATTTTTAGGTTTAATTTCTTTATATGTTTTTTCTTGACATGATGTAGATGGCGGTCTTGTTGAAGCATTTTCAGAAGTAGAATGTGATATAGGAATGGAAGATTTTAATGAATTTTGCTTAGAGTGTTCAGAAAAAGAATGAGATGATATAGCAGGTTTCTGAACATCTGTAATAGAAGGAATAAATTGATTATTTGTTAAACTGTGAGGTTGAAATGGAATTTGATTATTAGAAGCCAAGTGATTTGAATATCTTAAAGATGACATATCAGCTTTTCTCGTTTCATCTAAATTTGGAAAAAATTGAGTTTGATGTGGATTTGTATTTGTTGGAGGTGCGTAAGTTTTAAAAGCTGGTTCATAGGTAGGTGCCACTTGAGATTCAGCAATTGAAGAAAAATCTTTATTGGACAAAGGTGAATAAGTTGGTCCACTAAATGGCATTGCAATTTTAACAGGCTGCGGTTGATAGGGAGATCTTGATAAGTATTGAGGTGGAGGCAGTTGGAGATTAGAAGCATGAGGATCCCCTAAAGTAGGTCCTATATCTTGGTATCGAAAATTTTGAGGAGATTGTGATGGTGGAGGCAATCTGAATGATGAAGTTTGACTTGGTAGTGCCGATGGAAGTGAATATTGAGGGGGTAAATAATGAGTAACAGTAGGAGGTCTTTGAAACGAGTGTTCAGAATGTTTACCTGAAACAGTTGCCACAGGATTTGCTTGAAGAGGATTTTCAAATCTGTTTTCTAAATGAGTTTGTGGTCTAAAATTTTGTGCTGGTGAACCTTGAGGACTTCTTGGAATATCTGGAGGTTGATAAAAAGGTGTATTTGCAATAACAGAATTAGAAGTGCTAACTGAAGAATTGCTTTGAGGGATTTGATATGGGATTTTAAAAGGTTGAATTTGCTGATGATTAGCTGATGAATGCATTTCAGAAGTTGGCCTAATTGATTGCATTCCAGGTAATGGAGGACCACCTGGTATCCGAGAAAAGTGTTGTTTGTCAGTTGATTGTGAAATAGATGTTGGTCGAAAAAATGGCTGTTGTGAATTTTGCATAGCTGATGGAATATAGTGATTTTGATTATATACAGGATGCTGGTGAGGTAACTGCTGACCTACAGATGGTGATGTATGATGGGTAGATTCTCTCTCAGGGAATCTGTGGAATAAATTTTGTCGATTATCAGTTGACCCTGGAATTTGCTGAGTAGATAAACCTGGGTCATTTGGAAATCTATATGGTTTCTGATAATCAATTAGCCCTTGTGAATGACAACTATCTTGATTTTGTATATTAGGATCACGAGTTCTAATTACTGAATTAGGTACTGGAGGTTTTAATTTCCAGTGATCAAACTGAAATGGTTGAGAAGAATACAAAGATGGTCTTGGTTGATCAGAAGGTCCAAAAACAGGTGGAGCAAATGTTTGAGTTCTAGTTTGAAAATTTATGTCAGCTTCTGGAAAACTTGAGGATGAATAAGAAAACTGTTGATTTTGGTGAGGTGATCTTTCTGGTATATTTGTTGGCAATGGATTTGTTGATATAGCTTGATTGTTTTGAGTTTTCACAGCATCATCTGAAATGTAAGGTTTAGTAAAACTCGACTTTTTATCTCCTGATGTTCTAGAACTACTATTTTGTGCTCCAGAAGAAGAATGGGAAGGCATTAAGAATTGCTGACGGTGATATAATTCTTCATTTGGAATTCTCGGTGTATAAGAATAAGGGGGTGGTAAATGGGGAGGTAAAGATTCAGAAGCAAATCGTGTATTTGTTGCATTCTGAAGAGAATTAGGAACATATTTTGGCAAATGAAAAGAATATGGAGGAGGAATATTATACGAAGGCTGCTGGGAAACTGAAGAATTATCAATCTTTCGAAAACCAGGATTAGCAAAATTTATTTCATTAGCACTACTTGAAGGAGGATAAGATTCACTTCTATTAAAATTTAGCTGTTTTTCTATAATTCCTTGCTTCAGAATGGACAAAACTTTGTTAGATGGATTAGCAGAATTTAAAACATTATTTTTATGATTATCCAAATCATTTCTTAATTCAGAAGTTTTCTCATAAGATGGGAAACCTTGTACTGCTTTCATCCCAGGAGGCTGAAACATGCTTTCATTTTTATATAAATCTTGATTATGAGGATTTAAACGAATAATATCTGTATTATTATTATTGTTAGTATTAAATTGAGAATTATGGTAATGTTCTTTTCTGTTTTCATTCCCTGGTAAGTGTGCCGGAGAATACGCGTTATTACCTGTAACATTTGAATCAGGCCAAGAGTGATTTTGTGTATTTGGATTTGTTTGGGAATATAAGTAACTAGATGAAGACTGGTTACCATTCAAAGCTTCACTCGGTATTACTTTAGTTGAATTTGATGATGAATTATTCAAAAGATTATGTACAGAATAATCATTGCGTCTGGTGGGCTGCTGCTCATTGTCTTTTTGAAAAGCTGGCGCTCTAAGAAATTGTTTATTATTAGAAGAAAATGATTTTGAATATGTAGCAGGTGTTTTATTAACTTTAAATTCTTCTGGTTTTACAATTACTGATTGATTTCTATTTTGCATATTAAGCGTTTCCTTTGGTAAATGATGACCATACTGAATTTGCTGCTGCTGTTGATAGTTACTATTGAAGTTATGATTAAAATTGTTTGTGATCATTGGGTATGACCTATTTTCAGTATTATTTTCAACTGTTGCATGGGTAACCTGTTGAGGAGATTGACATAAATTTGTCTGACCGCTTAGAATCACGTCTTGTTTTGATTCTGGTATCAACAATGACTTTAGAATAAAGTGTTTACCATCTGACTTAACATTTTCAGAATTCAATTGCATACCATCATAAAAATTTGATTGTTTGGCTGAAGTATCTGATTTAGGAAGAATAATTCTCTCTTTTATTTTTTTAGTCTTCTCATTTTTGTTAAAAACCGCCTTTTGCTTTTTAATACTGTTGTCTCTAACTTCTTGATATTTATCTCCATGTTGTTCTCTAAGATGGTTATCAAAGGTAAATTGGTCAATAAATCTCAGACAACAATAACTGCAAACTTTGACTGTATGATTTATTTGATAATGATATTCATAAGTTTGTACTGACTTCGTTTTGAATGAACAATGAAAACAAGTAATTTTATTAGTGTGTTGTAACATGTGCAAATGGAAATCCAAATCTTTACATGTCTTAAATTCACATTTCGTACAACAAAATGTTTTTGAATGTCCATCTGGATCTTCAGTAACCACACAATTGTATTCATGCATTTTCAAATGACTAGACCACTCTGCATTGGAAATACTTTTTTGACATTTGCTACACCATGTTACATCTGCATTTTCATTGTGAGTTTTAAGATGATCCATAAGTTGGTTGACTAAACTGAATATACTGCCACAAACTTCACAAGAATAAACTTGTTCATCCATGTACAAGCAATGTACCTTCCAAAGATGATCGGACATGTCACACCAATTTAATTCTTTGTGTCGACAGTCAGGGCATACAAAATTTCGATCTTGAATATTGTGACACCTCAAATGATACATTAAACCATTTTTTGATTTAAAAGTATATCTGCAATATAATGCTGTACATGGATGCATTTCTGTCAAATCTGGGATCTGTTCTGTATTATCTTCAAATAATAACTGATTGTCCTCACCATAACTAGAAATTTGTGATTCATCAAAATTTATTGCTAAATTATCTAGAGTATCAACGGCATTATCTTTCAAGTTAGGAAGATAATAATTGTTATGGTGGAAGACATTTTCTTTAAAATTATTGGTGCTATGTTCAGAATTTTTTTCATTAGAAAAAAATGAAAAATTAAGTTGTGACACAGTGTCTTTGTCCAGAACACTCGAGTATGAATCTGCAAATGAAGAATTAGATTGACTGGATGGACTTGGAGTATTTTTAGAAAATGGAAATAAATTTTCTTTCATGGAAAGATCATAAGACTTAGATTGATTCTTTGTCATGTAATTGTCAGAAGGCACTGAATTCATTACTCCTGATATTGTATTTGTAACTGAATCATTTTGCAGAAATAAAGAATCCTGTATCATTAAAGGATCTCCCATTTCATCTAAAAAATTCTGAGGTAGATAATCAGTAGCAGAAATTAAATCTGACTGATTATCATCAAAAAGATTTGCATTTTCCATCATATCATAAATATCATCCAGATGTTCACCTGACTCTACATTAAAAATATCTGGTTCTGATGATTCTAAAAGTAATTCCAAATCTTCAACATGAGGAGAAAAAATATTCCAAACCGCTATTCCATCTTCGTATGTCATAAAAGGATCAAATTCTGTATGAATTTCTTCACATTCTTCCAACAGTTCTAATTCAACAGAATTATCATCATCATCGTCGTCACTGTCTGGTTTAAATTCTTGTGGATTGAGAGGAACTACAACTCTATGGGGATACTTATCCCTAATAATTTTCACAGTTGGAGGCCCAGAAACAACTTTTCTATAAAGTTTTCGTTTCTTGTTGTCACAGACAGATTTAGCAGGCATCATAGCAAATTTTCTCTTTGGAGGCCGAGATGATTTCACAGGTACCAAATCAATATTCAAGCTGATTTCTGAAGGATCAAGGGCAACCACCAACTGCAAAAAAAAAAATAATAATATATATAAACATATACCCAAGCAACATGCAATTTTAAATTATTTTTATAAAACATAATTATATATTTATTTGAGAAAGGATATGTTTACAAAGATATATCTAACATATAATACTTAAATATCCATTTTAAAATAAATGTAAAATTTAACAAGAGCAAAACCTGTGCCAAACAGAGTAATCAATGGATGCCAGAAAGCTTGTGTATAAAATCCCTATCTAGTGCCTACTCATCCAATATCCCCAGACTAGTTTCTGGCTTGTGGCCATCATCAGTGAGAAGCCTTGGATCTGAGAGCACTGCACCTAGATCTTAGGATCTAATGCAACCCTCTAGCACTAGATAGGGATTTTATGCACAAGCCTTCTGGCACCCATTGATTACCCTGTTTGGCACAGGGTGGCACTACTGTATGGAGAGTTTTGCCTTTGTTTACAATAATCATGTGGTAGTATGAGATGTTGATCACGTGATGTTTAGTGGTTTAAATGTAAAATTTATGAAAATAACTAACCAAAGCAAATTTATAATATATTTAATTTTTTTTTTTTTTTTTTAAATAAAAAATTCATAAAAGTAGTTTCAAGCATTATATTAATTATATTTCATACTTACAAAAGGGTTAATAAAAAGGCCATATAGTGATAGTGGTCAATTGACTAAGAAACCATAATTTCAATCCAAGTCCCAGGAAGGAAAAAACCATTACATTCTCTATTTCATGTACACACTTGCTTTTACATTATATTCACAATTTTTAACCATATGATAAAGAATAACTTAGATTTGTTACGAATAACTAACTATCCAGGAAACTAAAATAGAAGGTTATCAATTCTATCTTGAATGTGAAAGACAAGGTAATAGCATCAGTAGAAAATCATTTGTTTTCTAAAAAGTTTTTAAGATTTAAAAATTCTACAGGTGAGTTATATCTATAGTCACCTGCAGTGTGTAATTTCAGGAAAGGTCAACAATATATAAGAAATAGACTTCTAATTTCTCCATAAGCTATGAAAAATATTACATTGACTCGTAAATCGAAAGATTTCGCTAATGTTAATGTTTAATAGAAATAGTGGACTTAATCAGTGAAGTATTTATTAGCTTCATGTTCCCAAATCAAAGTGCTTTAGATTTGCTTATATAATTAAGAAAAATAGGTTGCGTTATGATTTGTAGAGGTCTCTCTTGCCAAAATTAAGCACTCAAGGCGCATGTACTAAGGTTTTAGCCTTATATAAGTATTATGTGCTGACATCGCGCTTAATAAGAATTAATATTTACAATTTTATCCAAAGTAAAATTTTTGGAAGAATTTAATCTACTATGATAGAAATGGTTTTTTTGCGATATTATTTAAACATTCATATTTCTATTATGGATTTTATTTAATGTATGCCCCCCCTCCCAATAAAAATAAATAAATATATATACAAAATATTTCACAACTAAAGAGAAAGTGAGATTAATCTGATTCTTTAACGACAATAAGAGTTCACTCCCTCTTCTTTACTATGTAAGGTATAAATATATTATTAGAAAGGCAGTTGATGTTTAAGAAAAAAATAATTAACCAAGCCATCAAGAGTTTTATATGAGGCACAATTAATTAATTTCTGACTTATTAAATATTACTGACAACATATGTATAAAAAATCTGCATAGGAATAAAAAGAATCAAAATTAAGCAGTGTAATATATATTAAGATGTACCCATATGGGGTCAGTAGGAAATGATGATTTTCATACCATTCAAAGGACAATTTTTCAATTCAAAATAGTAAAGTTGCAAATTAATTATTTTTCTAGAACTTTGGATATAGGGATATACAGGCAGTCTTTTATTTTTATAAAGTGAACTTTGCATAAAACTAATTTCCTTTCAAGTGGGTGTTTGCCATTAACAATAATGCGGAATATGAGAATATTTTTTTGCTACTTCAGAAATCCAAATTTATATAAGTTCCGTCTACATAAACAGATGACTGATTTTATAAAATAATAATTGGATAATTAGGCAGATTAATTGATATATAATAGATATGGGCAATTTTTAAATAGATAGAGAAAATCCTTAATTATATAAATTCTAAGTTGACTGAGCACAAGAAGTTTTCCTAGAACCAAGACTAAAACTGACAAAAGAATAGTAAAAAAAAAAGGGATATAAAAAAAATAAATAAAGAAGCGCCTCAAAATTCAAACACTTATATTTTGTTATAAATATTGCATCTTAACTAAAATAGCTTTACCTTTCAATTGCAAGCCAATTGGGTAAAATATTGTATTAATTCAACATCATACAAACTCGATGAATTTCACTAAGGAAAACAACCACTTTATCCGCTAATCTTTTATTTCTGAAATATATGAACATAAGACTGAAAATACTTTTCCAGAATAACTTGCTGATGCTTTGATAAACTTTATTCAGAAGTTTGGTAATTTTGCAGTTGCTAACTAAAAAGTAGTAGTCGAGAGGTCAGCGCGACTGCCTTACAAGCAGTTGCCCGGGTTGCGGGTTCGCTTCAAGGCCGATGCTATGACACATGAAAAAAAAAAAAAGTAGTAGTGGTGGGTTGGTAGCTAAACCAAGTAAAAGCATTGGGGATAGATATCTCATACCAATTCAAAGTAAATATGCAGTTTACCACCATCTTGGTGTTCAAACACCATTTGATCTTCCAAAAAATATAAATAAATTTCACCTATGATTTCTTATTGCCTTTATTTACTACCATAGTAACAAACTTTCTGCTACCAATGTCTCAGCGTCAAATGAAATATCCTACCTTTTACACGTTAAGATAGCTGTATCAGGTTACTACTTTTAATGAAAGTTCAAACGAGTAATCTGCAATTCAATAAATTTTAGGATGAAAAAAAAAAGATATTTTTATTCACATGAGTGCCCCAGATTACTTCAGTCATTTTATAATTGCAGTTTCTGCTGTCAAATTATCAATAAAATACTTTTAATCTCTTTTAAAATTCTTAATGAAGAGTTTATTACTTGAGACATCAATATATTAACTTGTTTTATGGAGTATTTCATTAAACAAACAGTATAGCATATTGACTATCTTATTCGACAATTGTACATTAATTTATTCTCTGGGCAATGGAAAACAAAAGGAACTATAAATTAAAAACAGCGGCAAACTGATGGCGGCAAACTGATGGCGTGTAAGCAGTCAAAAATTCAAATTTTTTTGGATTCCCCCTTCACTTTTAGTTTTTTATATCTTTTGAAAAGAGTAATGATATAATTATGTGGTTCTCTATATACTTACTCTTGTTATCAATGGAGTGGGAATTATAAACAAGAACAAAACCCAGAACAGAACAAGTTTATTTAACTTAAATGAACATAAATTGTTGGAGAAAACATCTGGCTAACCAAAGATACTGTTAATAAATGAAGCAGTAGTAAACTTGATTTATAAATAAGCATAAATAAAGTCTATAATAACAGCACACTAAGGGTAAACTAGGTTAACAGTTGCTTCAATACTGTTAGAAGTATGACATTTCCCTCTCTAATATTAAAGAAGGAATCATATTGCAATAATACTTTTTATTTATAATTAATGCAATTGATACTCATCTGACCAAATCAGGTTACCCTTTATTCTGCTACAAAAAATAACTTGAAATTTATTTAATAACCAGTAAGTGAAAGGCTATTATTCCACCAAAATTTGAATCCCAGATCATGAACATAGCAGAAGATTATGCAAGATATTATGGTGTGAAGCCTTCCATGAAACTGTTTGTTTGATATTTTCCAGAATATGTTTGCTGTTGGTAATAAATGAAAAAAATGGATTCCAAAATAATAATAAGAATATTATTCTCCGAATATTAAATTGCAATGATTAGATAATGGTTATTCTGGCAATGAAAGCTAAAAGAGAATTTAAATGTAGTCAAGCGTTGTATTTTGGACAAGAATAGTTCCAATTTCCTGATGACTTAGAATTTAGCAACAGACAAAGTCTGTGGTCTTCATTCCCAATTTTAGGAATTCTTTCACTTTAGAAAATATAAATACAAAATAAAAAAATTCATAAACTTAGCACATGCCTGAGTGGAAATACAAATCATCTCCAGTTACTTAATTTGCTTTCAGATAGAGAATACAAGATACATAAATATCTTGTTTAAAAAAACTAAAAATCTAATTCGAAAATTATGATTAAAAACCCTTCTAATAGATAAAATCTATATACAAAAAAAAAAAAAAATTATAAAAAAAAAAATTCTTGTCAAGCGTTGTTAGCCGAGAGGTCATCGCAGCTGCCTTGCAAGCAAGTAGTTGGTTGCAGACGGTTGGGGGTTCGCTTCCCGGAGATGCTATGACATATGAAAAGAAAAAAAAAATTCTAAGTAAATATAAAAAAATTTCTCCCCACTAGTTAAAAACTATAATTACATAAAATAAAAAAAACCCCTATAACTAAACAAATTATATTATCTCAGATTTGAGATTATTTCATTTATGGCATCTTTAAATTAACAAAGGACAAAAGCTTATTTTGAAGAGAAGCATTTATTTCAATCAAATACATATTTTAAAACATTATATTTCAATTAAAAAACAAAAAAATGTATTCAACCACATTAGGTTTGCTAGTGATCTCAACACATACAACAATAATAATAATTATTTAATATATATGTCTCACTTAGAAAAATACACAAAATTTCTTTAAACTTTTTTTAATTAATTTTTTTTCTTTCAAAGTCTATTACATAAAAATTTGCTGTTATTTAATAATTTGCTTATTGAAGTCTCTGTTGTCAGTTGTTTAGTGGAAAAATCTATTAATGATATTACATACTTGTTTTAATGAGTGATTTTTTGTCTAGAAAATGGGATCTTCATGAAGATGGTGTGTTAATGATCCTGATAGGGTTTGTTATATATGTAAAATGTTTTGTCTACTAACACAAAGACGAAAATTACCGATTTTGTAATAGGCATACCAAGCATATTTTGGCAAACAACTTGGACAATAGAACAAACATAGGGTATTAGGTAAAGTTTATAAAACTTGTGTGGAATCCCTTTGATACTGAATCCAAGGAAAAAGAACAGAGCTTAACTATGGAGTGCCAATGATGTATAATGAAATGAAAAATCACTTTGATGTCAGCTACTTTTGTGTTGAGGGTGATTGATTCAGAAAGCATAACTGGATATATCGTACCAAAGAATCAATCAAATCACCAATAACACATGGTAAAAATTTACTCTTGCTAGTTTATGACTTTATCAAAGAATTTCTTGCGATAATGTTGAAATATTCAAAATACAAGAAGTAATAGAGGTCATCACATTATGCTTTTCCCCAAAATGAGCTCAATGATTTGACGAGTGATTTAAATTTTTGGAAAAAATTAACTAAACTTCTTGCACCAAGACTTAAAAAAAAAAAAAATTGCCTTCAGCTAGGAGTTACTATAATTAAGGATAATGGGGCTGTCACATGATGGCTGATTACTGTCGGACTCTAAAAAGCGATTATCTAAAACAGAAACAGTAGTAAATCATATAAAAAAATGTTTTTCGCAATAAATTTTTATATTTTTCAATTCTGTAAGATATATGCTAATTAAAACGTTATAATATAATTGAGATTAAAAGAATAAATGTGTTTACTTATTTAACATTATTTTTTGCACTTTTTTGTCATTATCGGTAAGTTGACCATATGTCAAAAACTAGAACTAATCCAGCAAAGATGATACTATTTTCATATTCAACAGACTAAAATTATTCTAAATCGCTTCTGAAATTATATGCTCCAGTGCAATCAATTTACATCTTATAAAAGTCAAAAATATTACTAATATTTGAAATTATTAAAAGTATTTACTTGTCCCTATGAAATATGTCTTTTAAAAGTATTTTTAAAATATAAAATCAATATAAATAACTTTCAGAATTTTGTGGATAAAAATGTAAAATTAAAAAAAATATTTTATTATTATGTTGAAGCTGAAAAAAGTTTCATTTTAATGAATTTAAATTAAGCACTCAAGGCGCATGTACTAAGGTTTTAGCCTTATGTAAGTATTGTATGATAATGGAAATTAATATATTAACTTCAAATTGTAATTTAATTGGTAAAAAGTGGAATGGGAAACAACTTCATTTGTCAAACCATTGCTGACTTATAATCACAGGATACAAATTTAGTGAAAACATTTTCACGGGTATCCATTAGCTACATAAAATTTACTATATAAAAAAAAAAATGTCTGAAAATTTTATATTCCAAATTATTGTAAATCAGAAAGCTTTTAATACACAAATATGGACATATTCTTGTTTTTATAGCTAACAAATTAATTGTCCAAAATTTATTGTGTATACTATCTATTAATCCTCATGGATTATAAAGAATTAGTAATTATTTTTACTATTAAAATCCCAATTCTTGAACGATTTTATTATTATTTTTTAGAGAACTAATAGCATTTTTCTCTTCATAAAAAATATACTTATTTATTAAGAACACGAACTCTGCAATGCATGATACATTAAATATCTACTTATTCAGTTTAGTATTTTCTGAACACAACAACAAAAAGAATTATTCATATATTTTTAATGTTAAATTCAATTTCTAAATTTCTTGACTTTTTTTAATGATAATATATATTGTTTCATTATGGCCACAGTATATTTTAAAAATAAAATATTTTGTAATGACTAGATTGAGAAGATGTCAATCTCTATAGCAACTGAATTGGAGAATATCAAACCATCATGTGATAGATTTATTAGCAATCATCATTCTAGAGAATTTATCAACATCTTTTTTTTTTGTAAACCGGTATTTATCTTCCAAATGTAAATAAATACAGAAAAAACTTAAACAAAATAAATTAGTTAATGCAAGATCTTAATAATAATCTTTTCAAATAATATAACTTATTCCAACAATTATACCAATACTACCAGACATATAAACTTAAAATAATTTCTTGAATAATAATTAATTTAAAAGTGCCAAAAGAAATAACAGTGCACCACCATTTAGATAATACAAAGATTAAAATTTAAATCAATAGATATTGATTAAAAAAATTCAAACATTCTGTTTAATGAATATAGAATTATACAATATATATATAAAATCAATGAAAAGTGAAATGAATGACACGTTGACCATTTTGAATAGAATAATCACAATAAAAATCAGATTTTGTAAAAATTTATATAAAAAAAGGTTCATTAAAAAAGTTTCTTAATAATGGACAGAAACACAAAATTACTAGTGCTGCTTCTAACCTTTAACAAAAATCATTATTTATTGTTTAATATACTTTATAAAGCAATTTTAAAAAGTATTTTGGTAACCATAAAAATAAAATACTTGGACTTTGGACATTACAAATTAGCATAATATTGAATGGTAGTGACTTTTCTCCAATTAAGTTACAGAAATTTCACAATGCTTTATGTTAAAAAAAAAAAAAAAAAGAAATTTGAGAAATGTAAAAACTGATCAAACTAATTTGCTAATCACTGAAATTTTATAAGCATACTTTAAACTGGATGCTATTATGTAAAGATTAAATATATAAAAAAAATCAAAACAAAACTAAAAAGCTACTGAAGAATAAAAACAACTAAACAAAAACATAGCAAAATGACAATCTCTATTAATAAATCCACTTAGCTGTAAACTGGTAGAAATCGTATATATATTTATGGAAATTTACATTAATTGTTAAATATAGCTAAAATTTTAAAAAACATATGGTATGTGAGCTAAATTTTTAATATGTCAGGAAAAATTTTATCTTAAGTAAAAAAAACATCCAAAATTCAGTAATGAATTAAAATTAGAAAAAAAACACAAAAGTATATATTTATATTTTCAAAATTTATGGCATACAATAATGCAGACAACAATTGGAAACATTAAAACAAATATTCACTACTTTTTTACTTCTTTTTATTAATATTTATTTGTAAAGATCAAGAATTTAAAAATGAGATTTTTTTAAAAACAACCTTTATTATAAGCGATCTTTTTCTTATTGTCATATTTCTACTAAAGGTTTTATTTATACATTTCAAATATAAATAATTTTACATTGTAATTATACCTGGATCTCTTTTTATGTGGTAGATACGTTCCACAGAAATCCCGCATAAAAAAAATCACAAAAAAATAGACTTAACTTACCTTAAAAAATTTGGGATACGTTCCGTAATTTTCAGAAATCGTATAAAACCAAAGCAACAAGATAAAATTACTTAAAAATTCGAATAAAAAAATATAAGGAAATAAAGTATGACTAATAAAAAATTTCAAATATTTGAAAAAAATTGATATAAGACAAAGTTTTTTTACTTTTTTTATTAACTATTTAATTTTACTCAAAACAATATGTTTTTATGTGTAATTTATTTTACATTTTTTCATACATATTTTAATCATTATCGCTATTTGATAATATGCGGGGCTTGTTTGTTAACTGGTAAGAAATCAGATTCGTCACAAGAGAAAACACAAACAGCAGAATTAGCACCAACTTCATTCTCGGGCTGTGTTAATGGTTTTCTGGCAACAATGTAATCGGTGATTAAACTTTTACTAATTGTTTATGAAGCTCACGATATCCAAACATACAACTATTTAGCACTCATTGGAATTTAAGAACTAGTCCATAATTCATGTCACTAACATTAAAATGATTTTCCAATTGATTAGAAAGTTGAAGACTGTCTAGAATCATTTTTGCTGTGAAGCAAACAGGTTCCACTTCTATTTCATTATCTTTTTCTAAATCTTCTATGGTATCTAAATTTATTGCCAAACCTTTTTTCAACAGGCATTTAAAGTATGTAAAGTTTAATGAGTGTATATAAAACGGGGAAATCCCTGATTTTAAGTGAAATATGAACTTCTTTATCACATAAAAGAAAACCGCATAACTTCACAATTGCATTAAAAAAATCCATATAAAAAGAGACCCAGATGTATTTTTATTTCAGGATCAGCATGAAATATACATATATCAAATAAATACGAATTCTAACTTTATATATTTGTGCTATTAAAATTATAAATTGATTACATGTTCAACTACTTTTTTAAAAAAAAATTGACAATTTTATAATGTAATGTCCAAAACATCATTTGCATCATGCTTCCTATTGCATAACATTTGATTAATAATGCATTGATAGATTACAAAATTGAAGTCTTTTAAGCAATCTATCATTACAGGAATTTTATCAGTTGAATAAAAACTTTAATTAAAAAAACGAAGTTCAAAGTCCATCAATTTATAAAATATATCCCATTTTTTTGATCCCCATAAATATAATTACAGAACATTATTTGTGTAATTTGCAAATTGTAAAACAATAACATATAAAAATATGTTGACATTAACTATTTATATCTTCAACTCTTTTCTTGACGGGGGAGAATCTTTAAATAATTAAAATAATTTCAGTTTTATTTTTAAAATCAGAGAGAAAAATATTTTTTTTCTTTTTTTGATTTTATAATTGAAGTACTTTTGAATTTTCAGATAATTCTGAAACATATTTTGTAGACAACATTTGAAAATATACCAGTTTTCTTTTAAACTGCCATCAATAATTTACATGATAAACAGCTATATATTTCCCATTAATCACAATAAAAAAAAAAGCATTTTCTCACTCATCATATAAATAATATTTTTATCAATAACAAAAACATATATATGATTTGAGATAAACAGAATGCCAATGCATAGAGAGATAATTGTAAAACAGTATGCAAAATATACATTATAGTAAATATAATAGTATTAACTTGAATTTATTTTGATTGAATTTCACATCCGGGTTTACATTTTTAAAAAAAAATTATTAATTAATAATTTTTTTAAAAAATCATCTAAAAATGTCATAATTAAAAGTTGATAATAATCAACAGATTGAAAACGAATGGCATATTTTATTGAAAATAATTAAATATTACAATCTTTAGCTAAAATTCAATTATACGTTACAACAATAATTTTATATTTTGTACTTTCTATATTTTTATTTCTTATTTAATAATTTTTTTTTAAAACTTGTATTTAGTTTAATGTATAAATTTTATTTATTTCCGTTATGTAATTTTTTTTATTCTTTTAATTCCGTATGATGGCTAATATTGTAAAAAGCTTTTGTTGTATTTTCTTTTATCTATTTTACAATATTTTTTGCCATAAAATTCAAAATATTATCAAGAGAGTAGAATATTTTATTATTATAGAATGATTGTCAAATCCTTCAACATTTGGGAAGCAATCCATTCCCATTAGTGCATGCCTACATCACACAAACTTGTAGGCTTTAAATGTTTTTATACAGAAATTCAAGATTACATTTAAATTTGAAGGGGATCGTAAAGCTAACATTAAGCTTTATATTAAAAACTTGGTAAAAGTAAGCTGAGGTTTTAACATTTTAGTCAGAACACTCAAGAAATTTTATTCCAAAATATACACTTACCCTCCAGATCCCAATAATATAAACCATTGGATGTCTTTCTTTCAAGCCTGGAATGTCACATTGTTTATATAACATATGTTTTAACACTTTCAACATCAGTTTTTGGACTATAACATAATATTCAATCAATGTTAGATTAATAATGTATACAGTGAAACTGCGAATTATGATACATCTAACTACACAACTTCAATTATAAGCTCTCCAAAAAAAATGTAAAAAAAAAAAACCCCACTAAAATTCGCAAATTTTTTACATAGCAGCCATTTTTCCTTTTCCGAGGGCCTTATGTAATTATATACATTAATAAAATTTCTTCAGTTTATGTTGAAAGTAAATACATTTAATTCTTTCTTTATTACCGTTCCAAATTTAATGTGCAAAATTTTGTGTAATAAAATATTTTTTGAGTATAATGCTAAAATATATTTAAAGTAAATATTGATTTGAAAACATTAAAATTAGAGATCATAATTTCTTAGTAAAGAGACTAGATGTTTCTATAAAAGAAAAAAGTTATTGAAAAAAAGAATATTACCCAGGGAGTATTTAATAGAATGAAAGTCAGATATTTTGCTATTTATTTTTATTTTAAAAATAAGGTAGCTTTGTTTTTTTCAATTCTTATTGCTTTGGTTAATGCATGAATGAACACATACTCAATAAAATAGATTTATTAATAATAAATTTTGCTTATACTATAATCTTGATTTATATGCATACTATACATATAAAAACACATCCATGTTATATATATATATATGCACTTGTTGAAAAGTACTTATACTTGCAGTTCAATAAACAATACATATTTTAAGATGTGATATGTTGGACTATTTCCACCATTTATGAGTGAATGTTGAATGTATAAAAAATTTTAAACTTTATTTAAACTTTCTAAATACAAACAACTTGTTAGTAATAACACACAAATAGACAATCCAGATTAGTAATCACACAACGTTTTGAGTAGTAATATTCGCTTAGAAGTTGAATTCGCATCTTTAGATTCTTGAATATCAAATTTAAGGCAAATGCTTTACCAAATGAGCTATTCTGTCAAAGGCTATACTCTTATTAATGTTTATCAACAAAATATAAGCAATTTTATATTATCTGCATTGAATGTGAAGAGAGTTTAGAACAAAATATGGTATAGTTCACAGCTCCAAAGTAGTTGAAGAAAAAATACATTCAAATAATTAAAATTATCTTTAAAATGTAGAAATTCAATTTCTAATTAAAAAAAAAAAAATGCCAAAAAAAAAAAATATTATCTTAAAAATACAATTTCTGCATTCACTTCCTGTTTCATCATAGAACATTTGCACTTGATTTATTTTCTGCTAAAAAAATAAAAATGTTTGAATAAAATAAATAAATATAAACAAACAAATTATTATGTGTAAATTTACGATTTTCAATTTCCAAATTTTAAATAAAAGCCAAACACAATGACTACATCTAACCAAGTCTTTACCCTCTCTGGAAACCTCATTTCCTTGTCTTTAGTTTACTGTTATGTGAATAATACAGATAAACCTAGCTCTTTTAATTGGAGATTAATATTAATCAATATACCTTTTTTTAGTTGTTGGAGAATAGCCCCCAAGCTCAAGGTCTGAAGGGAGTACATTTGCAGCACCACTTTATCCAATCAGAATTAAAACCGATTTATTTTTAAAAAGTTCTCACTTCTCTATATATTATAGTAGGTAAAAGGCTTTTTTTCAAAAAAACAAAACAGAAACATGATATTCATACCAATTAGGCTTTATTAATTTTATTTCATATATGCTACTTATAATTCCGCAAAAATTGCTCTAATAACAAAGACTAGCAATCATAATTTTCTTTGGATGGTAAAAGTTTCTGAATTACAGAACAATATTGTCATCATCATCAGTACAACAATCAAGTAAAAATAGTCTAACTAAAAAAAATATATATATAGACAAATAATATGGGCCAATCTGCGAACCACAAATATGACTCCATATAAAACATGCTGGACCATTGTATAATATGCTATGCTGTCTTTTAACTTCTGCGGTAAACTTTTCTTACTTAACAATAATTTTCTTTGGATGGTAAAAGTTTCTGAATTACAGAACAATATTGTCATCATCATCAATACAACAATCAAGTAAAAATAGTCTAACTAAAAAATATATAGATATATAGACAAATAACATGGTCCAATCTGCGAACCACAAATATGACTCCATATAAAACATGCTGGACCATTGTATGATATGCTATGTTGTCTTTTAACTTCTGCGGTAAACTTTTCTTCCTGAACAATCTGAAAATCTTAACTAATTATATCTTTACACTGTATGATCTTCAGTCATATCTTTCCAATGAAAGCAATCAATATTGCACTTCGTTAAACATAAAAGATAGTTTTTATAACATAAATAAAAGCTACTTCTTTCATAAAAAACGTTGTTCATTCTTTTCACACATTCAATTTAGCAAAAGAACGATTTACAATCGTAAATATTATAGAATCACATCCAGTATGCTAGATTTATGATTTTGAAAATTTTCTTTAACTGAATCAGTGTGATGAAAGCTTTAGTGAATAGAAGCTGATTGATATTATTATAGAGTTTAGTCTTAATGGTGACAACAGATCACATTATGTATTTTACAGAATATGGCGGATTTTTAAGTCCTCTTTGTTGTTTTGCTTTACTAAATAAATTGTGTTCTCGTTGGGTGTGTGAAATGCATAGGCTTCTATTAGAATGACATTTCATCATACTTACATAAAGCGAAATATAACAATTTTAGACTTAAGAGTAAAGATTTTTGATGATTAAATAATTAAAATAATAATAATAAAAAATCCTCATTGAGTGATTAATTATATTTAAAATTTAATTAAATGTCAATACTGCGGTCAAGATCTTCTCAAGTACTTTACATAGTCTTAATATAAACTGGTGTGGTCCAACCCAATCTATAAAATAACTTCATTTGTTGAGTATAAAGCTGAATTAAAACATATATACCGTACCTCTAACGTGTACAAAGAGTATTAACACTCGAAGAGGGAGTTAGAAACTGTTGAAAGGAAAAAAAAAAAAGAAAATGAATGTATTTACCATTCAATACTGTATTTTAATAATTAAATGTATTCTTTTTGACCACTCAGAAAATATACGTCTACTTAAAAGATAGACATTAAAACTTAAATTTAATTATTTGTAAGTAATAAAAGAAATGTCGGATTATAATGAAAAAAGTTCAGTTTTAATCTGGTAAAAAAAAATATATAAATAATTTTTTTTGTATTATATTTCTTTGTAAAGTACACATTTTATTCTGTCGTTAAAAGTATTTTATTTCACAGCCAGAAATGCATACTACATATGAAAGAGATAAAATATCTGTTTGGTTTTATAATTTATTTGAAAATAAATAAAAAGAAAAATATACATGGTAATAACAATTACGTGGGATTGAATACCCACAGAAATAAAGAAAAGGAGTAATAAAATATATGCTTGGAGGATGACAGAAGTGTATATAAAGTGATCTGAAGACTTTTTAAAAGGAAGAGGATCAATGGAAAAGAGAAAAGTCGTAAGCTGTTTATGGTGAACTTTTGCTCCAATTGCTGAGGCTTCCGGCGCCATTAATTGAGACTGAAATTATTAACCATATGGAAGCCCATACATATGCTGGAGAAATGATCCAGATACAAGGCTAAAACAATATATACATCTGTCGATGCCTCCCTCAGAACCCTGCTGCTGAAATGATCTATGTCATGCTTAGTGCCCTGATAGACAAATGAATTTCCTAAAATAAATTACAAACAAAATAATAAAAAAGGTGCAATCTTAAAACACATGGCCATAGCACAAATCAATTATATAAAAATTTGCAATAAGATTTGAAAAATAACTATTTATAAAAGCTTTCTTTTTATATTTATTTATTTTTTGTTAAACTATCCAAACTTAACTAAATCAATGTTTTCAATGGAATCTTACACTTTTAAATTTAACTTTTTAGACATGCCAATGGCGCTGCAATTGCTATCTTTCTACATTGTTTTAACTGCTTCAAATTATTAAGCGGGTGTCAGGTGCGTCTTATTTGATTGATTGAAATGTTTTCTTTCTTTAATGATGTAAAAACTATAAGCATGATGTCAACAGAAATATGGGCATTTGATACATCTCTAATGTAGCTTTCCAAAGATGTCTTTAACAAAAAAATCCAATGAAATTTGGATTTTTTATTAATTTTTTTCATAACAAGTGCATTTATTTATTTTGATCAGTTTTCTAATTTTCATGAAGCAATAAAGACAGAAAAATTTTATCGGCCGCATAAGTTTGACAAAACGGATTAAAAATATGCTGATCATTCACAAACAAGGTCTTCCATGGAGTCTAAATGTAATTGCAGAATATCGGGCTCGTAAATATACAATTTTAATTTTTTGAAAAATGATTTAATTTTTATTAATTTGCGTTTGTAGTGGTGTGTGTGTGTATAAATTCTAAATTTATTTATGTTCATATGAATTCATATGTACAGTAATTTTGTGTGTCCTAATCCACTTATTTTTATAAAAATAAACTTAGTTTAATAAAATAATGATTCTCAAAAGGTTTAATAATTTATTATTATATTTATATAGTTTGTGTTTTCAATAATGATTTACAAAACTAATAATCAAATGTACAGAAAGATTGCATATGCAGGCAAAGAATCAAATTCTGATTCTTGCCTATGCCTTGATACTCATGCTGTGGAGTCACTAGTTTTGCCATATCTTTCATCACAGTATTTTCAAGTCTGGACTATATGCAAATAAATTATATCTATGTGATACAGTAAATATAACAAGATAGCATCCTTGGTATGCATAAAGAATATAAACATCACTGATGTACACAAAAAAATATAAAATGAGATGAAACTAATTTTATCAGTGATACAGATAGTAGCTTACAATTTCTAGTTTTAGACAGACAAGAAGCCAATTGTTATGTTGACAAATGCATATCTATCTTCTGGAAATGATTTGTTTTGTATCTTTTATTAGGATGAATCTTTTTGTTATAGATGCCTTTGAGTTTTGGTAACTTTTGAGGTACAAGATAAAAATGAAGAATTCTTATGAAAATACTTTTGGAGATTCTGAAGCTATGGATTATCTCAGGTAAGACATATTATATATGGTTTGAAAGATAATTTTGTGAAGAATACAAAAAAATTATCACTGAAGATGTAATATAAACTTAATTAATGATGAATTAGAAATTATGATCAAACAATAAAATAATAATTATGTCAGATGTTGAAATTTCTTTTTTTCCTTATTTTTTAAATGGTAATCACTATTTGTCTTAGCCTTGTTTTCATTCAACATCACACGATCACCATCTCTTATGCTAGCACATTATTAAACAGGCAAAACTCTCCATACAGTAGTGGCATCCATTGATTACTCTGGTTGGCACAGGGTTTGCCTGTTTAATAACCTTATTGTTTTCCTTAGTTTTTCTAGTTTCTATCAATGTAAAATTTTTTGCTCTAACATCATTAAAACTGAAGTTATTGTGAAAATTGTGTTTCAGGTCAGTTTTTTAAAAAATTCAATGACACCTGGAGAACATAGCAGTTAAAGCATATGTATAACATTATTATGTGTGATGGGCTGTAGTAGTTCTTATCTACGAAGCTACGATTTTAGTGTATAAATTAAAAAAAATCCTTGAAAGATGTCAGCATCATACGAATCTTTACAGATCTTTGTATGTGAGTGACAGCACTTTCTATTGTTATGACAAAGCTACGAGAGAAGTGGCTTAGAAATGAGATTTGTAATTGGCTAGTGCTTTAGATTGTTTTATCCTGGGGCTAAATAAGACGTAAAATGTGATTTTCAATAATTGTTACTGATTACGATGCAATCTTTTTGTAAAAGACATTATTAAACCAAAACCTACATCACTAGTAGGGGATTGTCTTTGAAAACATTTTACATGCTTAGAAAGTACGTTATGAGAAACGGAAAATAGTTTCTACTGGGAAAATATTCTTTAAAGTTTAATAACAATAAATAATTTATCAACTTTTAGAATTTTTTTTTGTTTCTCTGATGATAACTAATTGTAAATATATCAATTTTTTAATAACATAATATTCTAATATTTCATTCTAACTTTTTCAATAGGTAATAACATCCAATGGTTGGCATATTCCATTGTTTCACATAAGAACTTCATTTACATATTTATTTAAATGTTAAATATTAACAGTTTTAAATCTATAATCATTTGAAAAATTAAATATATGTTAAAAAAATTAAAATTATTAATATATAGCAAAAAAGTTTAATTGTGAAAATAAAAGCACACAATATGGCTTACCGTTTAACAGAATATTCGCTAATTTTATTCAGTTTGATAGATGGATATACTCACTGATTATGTTAAAAAAACTAAACAGACAGTTACTAATGAACTCTTTTAAAGAACTTATGGATTATTTTCTATAATGTAATTTAATAATATATATATGTATTAATCTTACTAATTCATATTAGTAATTGTATGTTATATATAGGTTATTAATCTATAAAGGGTTTATGGAAATGAATAGACTAAATTGTACTACTTTTTTTATTTTTTTACCCAAATCATTGACCAAGAGGCAATACTCACAATTTATATAAGAGGATTAAGACCACAATATTTTGTATGTGGAAACCGTGGATATCTGGCAAATTATTGCAAAAAAACTCAAGACATACAGAACCAAGCTAGTACAGACTAGTACTAACAAGAAAAAACTATTACCAAACTAATGGATTTGCTGGATGATGAAGAAAACAGAAATAAAAAACAACAAAAAAAGCATCAACTCCTGGATAATATAAGAAATGATATCACTAGAAATTCAGAGCTCCTGGACCCCCCCCCCCCAAGCAGAGATGAAATAATAAACAAAAACATAGAAGAAATAAGTAATCACACAGCACTGGAAAAAGATAAAATTGATGAAAATATTAATGAAAAAGATGAAAGCAAAGAAAAAAGATTCATAGTAATAATAACACAACTTATCAACCCCAATCATCGCATATACCAAGAATTAGAAACAATACAGCTATCAATATAATGAAAACAATCCCTCCATGTTTGCCTCCAAAAACACAAATAGCGCCAGAAGAAAAGAGACACCCAGGACGGCCACCAAAAAAAAATAAATATGCTAAGAAAGTAAAAACAGAGCAACTTGATGCTGCTATCTCTGTACAAACAAAACAGCAAAGTGATACAACTGATGAAGAATTTGATCTAATCTATGTAGATGCTCCGGACCAACTGCCAAAGCCAACTCAAACAATAAACACACCCACATCAGCTTCACACAGCAACAATGAAAGTTACAATTGCAGCAATTAACGTAAGGGGTTTAAATTCACCCTCAAAAAATCAATAAACTAAAACAATGGAACACAATCACGAAACCACACATACTTGGTCTGCTTGAAACCATAGTAACACTTCATGGTATTTGTGTGCATCAAAAACTAAAAAGAATACCCTCATGGACAGGCCGAATATCAAAAGCAACCATAACCTGGATAATGACACAACATGGACTTAAACAAATACATATCTGTAAAAATCAAAATTATATGTATTGCATACATATGTAATCAGTATGTAATAATTATTAAAATTATCCTGCTTTTCTGTTGTAAACTTAAATAAATGTAGTAATGCACTATGTGCATTAATGTCATAAACTGGTGACCCTTTGAAGGTTGTAACCAACCCTTGTTCTCTCTTGATTTTTTAAATTTCCATGTACATTAAACTGTTAATGTAAACCCGACAACTGCAAATGTAAACATATCTATGCAAAAAAAAAGCAATGTAACACTCTTTTGACTAATAAAATTCCTTTTTGATTACTATTTTTCTTTTTGTTTATTAATTAAAAATAGATTTCAACAATCTTCGTAATTCTTTCTTTACATATAATGTGAATGTTGATACACTTAATTATCTTGCAATATTTTGCTTGGTGGAGATTCATCAAATATAAAAAAATAAAGAGTAAATTAATTAACTAATATTGAGACAGTGTGCTGTTGGAACAATTCACTGATGAAGACACTTGAAAAATAAAAGTTTCAGATTTAAAAGTTTAAACTATGCGCTTATAATTCTGCTAGAGTCCGGCTAACCAGGAAAGATAATCATGATGTCCAAGTAATCCATTAATTTATGTGTGATATTTGGTTAAAGAAAATATAAATATATACGTGTGACTATATCCACATAGTTTGATTGATATATATTGTAACGGTATATAATATGCCGTTACATTAATTTAAAATTAAAATAAAAAGTTCATAAATAAAAATAAATTTATTAAAAATTAAAAGTTAAAATTAAAGAGTTGTTTAACGAATACAATATATCGCACAGATGGAAAACTTTAAAAGTATTTTTTTTTTTAAAAAAAAAGTATTTGAACGTACTTTTTTATAAAAAAAGTAAAAGACCTAAAGATAAAATATTTTTGTTAAAAGATTCCTATGTAATCTCAGTAAATGGAAATGATTGTTTTATAAATTAAACGAAAAGCAAACTAATCTTTGGGGCTCTCATATAATTAAAAAAGTCAGATAAGAGAATAAAAAAATTAGATGTCCAATAGAAGCAGCAACCAACGCTCGGACCTTAATGAAAATGATTGGAACAGGAAACTTTGTTCAGTGAATCCGGAGGATTACTATAAAAAGAAAATTCAAATTGAAAGTTAGTGCCAGCTTGATTTTTTGAGAAGGGTGAAAAGACACACTTTTCATTC
Organism: Epiperipatus broadwayi; assembly: GCA_028023455.1. Classification (NCBI taxonomy): domain Eukaryota; kingdom Metazoa; phylum Onychophora; class Udeonychophora; order Euonychophora; family Peripatidae; genus Epiperipatus; species Epiperipatus broadwayi. The sequence goes on along the minus strand of JAQFVV010000030.1, from coordinate 4,290,344 downwards.
TCTCTTATTTCAAATGAAGTGACTGTTAATTTATGAATGGCACTATTGTAGACCCGAATCATATGGGTCCTACAATAAAATAGTACCAGGATTGAACCAGCTAAGGCCATCTCTGAAAAAACAGACCAGTCTTCCATGAAAGTATGACTAATAAAGACTTCACGGGAATTGGCTGCAGGAACCGGGAGCTCTTCTACTGTAAGATATGAACTGTAAAATTTTAAAAAATTAATTAAGAACTTTCGTCAAGATTTGACAAGCTTTTAATAATAAACTAAACCTAATTTTTAAAATGAACTTTAATCTGACTTTTAAAATTTCAAAATCAATTATTAATGTTTAATTTTATATATTTGAGTTTGCTAATTTAATCATTTCCATTTTTTTTAAATATTTATTGATTAAATTATTAGAATATATTTAAATTGGGTGTGGATAGCTGCATAGATTCATTAATGTTTAGTTACTTTTTATTTTCATATGATTAAAATATATAGATATTGGTAAATATGACCTCATGCCGAGTATCCAAATGTATTTATTCGTATATCTTTTGAGTTATTGGTGTAAATGCAGCACCTTATGATGAGTGCCATTGGGTTTATTGTAACTTTCCCTCTGCAATTCCATCAATAACTTTATATTTCAATCGTTTATGTTTATTTTGAATGGATTTTAATTTCAGGCTATTTGTCTTGTAGTTATGTTGAAGCTAGTGGAGGGATATATGGGTGTTTATATCAATGTAATGTGAAGTGTGTTTAGCATACAGGGCAAAGCCCAATTGAATGCATGACCCAAAGATGTAGTCATTGCGTTGCAATGGACGCAGATATATTTCCTGCGCCATTGATCCCTTCTAGCTCTATGGACAGGGATTTAAAAGTCAGCAGAAAAGACTGCTCTCCCCCATACGTAGCCCTTTTTAATTATTTTATATACATGATTCCTTCGCCAGACAGATGCACATTTCTGTACTGGATGAGGATCATGTCCTTCAAATAATATCACAGTCAGATGCACATTCCTGTAAGCGTGGTTTTATGCTAGCATCTTCATATTGCATTGGTTGCGACTATATATTTGGAAGCAGGCATTGGTTTGGCTACAAACTTTTAGTCTGAGATTGAATGATTGTTTTGAAAAGTTTTTAGCTGAGAAATCTATGTAGCATATCTACATGCAACGTCCTTAAGTAAAGATATTCATTAAAATGTCCATCTGTGTGGACTTTCTTAAATAACAAGTTAAATTTAAAAAAAGTAAAAAAGTAACCAATTTAAAATGAATAGTAAAGATAAAGTTTATTCCTCAATTTTAAATATTTATATATGTGCGTTAATAAATGTTTTTTGTGTGTTATTACTGGCAGTGGCTTATTTTTTTTTTTTTTTATACTAGAGATACATTTTTAAAGTTTTATATTAAATATTTATATAAAAAGTATATATTATAAATCTCTGCGTCTCCCTGAGCTAGTGGCATGGGCTGATGGTCGGAATAAAATATATATATAAAATTTGAATCTTAACAGTACGTATCTGCCTACTATATAAATTTTCCAGGTTCAATTAGCCTGGGGGCACCCTGTACACAGATATGGAAGACTCCACTATCACCCCGACCGTTATAATATATATGGTAAAACCCAATATGACTGGGTAAACAGACCCAGTTCAATGGCACCCAATATGGGGCTATGAACATAAGAAAGGTCCATTCGTTCAGACAGACAATAGGAGTCAATGCAATCAAAGAAATACTCATAACTTGTGAGAAATAACAAGTTGTTTATTAGCAAAAAGAGATATTTTTTTGTATGTTTTTTTTAATTAGATTTTTTTTTCACTCTCCACTTATATATATATAAATAAATGAGGAGAAACAGATATAGGTGAAGATTGTTTTTGTATGATTTTTTTCTCTCTCCTCACTTGTATATAAATAAAAAAGAAGAACGAGATATAGGTAAAAATTGTTCGATTAAGTTATGGGAATTATTTCAAATTGTTAATAAATAGTAAACAATAAAAGTAAAATAGCAGATATAGTTATATAGGTGGATAAATAGCATGATTAAATTATTAAAAAGCAAACGAGGCAGGAGGAAGGGGGATAGTCAGATGCATTGTTGTTAATCATTAGAAACAAATAAAATAAAAAGTATACTATATGTATATGAAATTTAAAAATAGTAATATGATTGAGGGCAGTAAATCAAATAGCAACAAAATGGAAGCTAAGCAGAATACAGTTCGGTTAGAAACTATTACAATTAGATATTCTAAAGAAATTTTAGCCAGAAATGTTTATGAGAGTTAATATGAAATGACCGACAAAAATAAGAAAATGACTAAAGAGATAAAAAATAGTCAAGATTATTTAAAGGAGAAAATGAATAATACTATGGCTGAGAAAATAGCTAAAAGATTAGATGGGGGTTAGTTAACATTAATAACAAAATTGAGCAAATTAAAATAGAAATTGACATTAATAAAGGTGAGAACAAGAAGAAACTCTGGAGTTTGGAGAAACAAATGAAGGATATGGAATTAATGCGCCATGAAAATAAGGAAGTGATCATAAAGGTGCAAGAAGAGATTGTAGCCTAGCACAATGGATCAAAGTGCTGCAAATAAAGTAGAAGAAAAAGCATTAATAGTGTAAAAGCTCAGAATGAGAGCAGAAAATGTGAGAATAGATCTAGACTGATAAGAATTCATGCCCAGTGTGGTGAACCAGTTTTTAAAAATAAGGATTTTTTTTATAGTTACACTCGGGAAGCATCCACAGAGCACCTAGGTAGTTTGAGATACTTTGATAACAATCCCATGGCAGAGGAGGTTAAGCTGGATGTAGCAATTAGCCACTTGCAAGGTGCATTTTAAGCATGATGGAACTCATTATTTGAGAAATCCAATTGCTTCCAGCAGTATAAACAAGCATTAGTGCGATGTTATTGGAATGAGGATTACCAAGAGAGAATAAAATAGCAGATTTTGCAAGAAAAATGTCAACCGGTGAGCTGTACGTGCCATTCTCCAGGAGGCAGTGGCTAAATTTCAAGCATTGACAACATGTCCATTGTATGAGAATCAGATAATAGGGATCGTAAGACGCAGCTTCCACATCATGTGGAGCATCTATTGGTAGAAACAGTGTATCACCATTGAGCAGATTTACTCAGGCTTTAAACAGCAGCAAAACTAGTAATGAAGAGGCTGGATTAAAACCCTTCAACAAATTTCCTCCCAGAAGACATGATCAACAAACAAATGCCTTAAAATTGGACAAAAGGAGAGAGTTGCCTTCACTATGATATACAAAAAAACAACAACAAAGATTCACAGACAGCATGGAAAAAACAGATGGTCTGCAGAAGCAGCTCAAACATAATAAAATACCAAAAGCATCAGTCGTCACTATCACTAAGTTTTAGAAATAGAAGCAGATCATCAGAAAATAATTTGGAAAGTAAATGGAGATCTTGGTGTGATCGACAAGATCTGTTGAGATCTCCAACGCCAGAACCCACAACTAGCTATCAAAAGAGATAGCATGAATAATAATAGGTATAATATTGGATTTGCCCATTGGACTTTTTGATCATTAGATTACAGAAAAAAAAAAAATGTATATAACAATTACAACGTAAACCTATCATAACAAGATGAATCTATAAAGAAAAAACAAATTCAGCTTAAAGAGAGGCTAATTAGTCTTAAGTGTACATATATCCCAGAGCAGCCTTACTATACCCAGCTTGTAACACCATTAAACATGGCCAAGCGCCACAATAAAAAACAAAATAATTTATTAGTAAAAGTTTAAAGTAAATTGGTTTAGAACAAAATAGGCCAATTTAACCCTATTTTGATTCTCCATCTGGTCAGGGAGGTATTGCACCATTAATGTATATAAGGTGCATTAACATTCAAAGAGGAAGTTAGAGATTGTTGAAAAAACAAAGTAATAGAGATGAATGTATTTATCAGTCAATATTGTATTTTAATAATTATTAAATCTATTCTTTTTGAACACTCAGAAAATATGTGTAGTTAAAAAAAATGAATGTTTTATCTATAAAGACAGTTTTTTTAATTTAAGACGGCCGATAGGAATATCGGATTATAATGAAAATTAGAGAAAAAAATTTAGTTTAATCTTGTAAAAAAAATATATAAATAATTCTTTTGTATTATATTTCTTTGTAAACTACACATTTCATTCAGCCGTTAAAAGTATTTTATTTTGCAGCCAGAAATGCATACTACATATATATGAAACAGATAAAATATGTTTGGGTTTATAATTTATTTGAAAATAAAAAAAAACATATATGATAATAACAATTGGGTGGGATTGAATACCCACAGAAATAAAGGGAAAAAAAGTGTGATAAAGTATATGCATAGAGGATGGCAAGAGTGTGTATAAACTAAGCTTCAGACTTTTAAAAATGATCAATGGAAAAGGAAGGAAGAAATATTAAGTAACAAGATTATTAAGATGTTTATGGTGAACTTCTGTTCTAATTGTTGAGACTTCCAGTGCCGTAATAATTGAGACCGAAATGATTAACCATACAGAAGTCCATACATATACTGGAGAAATGATTCAGATGCGAGGTTAAACCAATACATATATCTGTGGATGCCTTCCTTGGAATCCTGCTGCTGAAATGGCACTTTACACCAAATCGCTAGACGTACACCACACTTAGTGCTCAAACAATCTGATAGACGAATGAATTTCCTGAAATAAATTGCAAACAAACTAATGGAAAATGTGTTATCTTAAAACCCATGGCCACTACATTATGAATCAATTATATAAAAATCAGCAGTATTGATTTGAGAAATAGCTATTTTATAAAAGCCTTCTTTATATTTATTTCCTTTTTGCTAAAATATCGAAACTTAAAATGAATTATACAGAAACTTGCTAACGAGCTCTTCTAAAGAACTTTAATTATTACTTTCTATAATGGAATTTAAAAATTGATATTATATACATATGTATTATTCTTACTAATTCATATTAATGATTGTATGTTATACATATATATATATATGTATTTAGTCTATGAGAAGGATTTGTGGAAATGAATAGGCTATAATCTTTTTTTTTTCTTGTTTGTTTTAAAAATAGAATTCAACAATCTTTGTAATTCTTTCTTTAAGTATAAAAGTGAATGTTGATACATTTAATTATCTTGCAATATTTTGCTTGAGGGAGATTCACCAAATATAAAAAACTAAAGAGTAAATCAGTTAACAATTCCTGAGACAATGTGCTAGTGGAATTATTCATTGATGCTGGCACCATAAAAATAAAAACTTGTTTCAGATTTAAAAGTCTGATATTAAACCAGGCACTAATACTTCTGTTGGAATATGTAATATTAAGACTCAGGGTCTGGATAACCAAGAAGGATAGTCATGGTTTCCAAGTAATTCATTAATTTGTTATTTGTATGAGACCACAAATTGGTTATTCTAAATTTATTACCTACATATATATGCGCGTAGTTTGACATATATTTTAAAACTCCTTATGACTGGGTAAACATGGGGAGATCCGGTTTAATACAAATGGAATACAAAATATCACGCTACTAAAAACTATTGGAATATTATGTGATGTGTTTATTGAAAACAATACTGCAAACCAAAATTTTTTTTCATAGTATATATTATTAATAAAACTTGACTATTATTAATTTTTTTACATGTTTTCTGATTGGGAATATTATTTATATATATTATATTTACAGACAAATTCTAAATGTGCATTGTTTTATATGAAAAAATATAATATTTAGTTATTGGACCTGCTGTGCACCTAGTCTATTTTAACTTTTAACACATAAAATTTATTTTTACTCAAGCAATAGAATGAGATTAGTATCTGTACTTATGTGATGCGACATCCATTAAAATGATTTTTTTCCTTCGTTACTAAATAAATTGGGATTTGGAAGTTTCCTACATTAAATGGATTACTTATGGCATATTCTATAGGTTAGTGAGTAGCTGCATGCTTTGGATATAACAAATGGATCCCATATGAATTAAGATAAATAAATAAGATATACACCTGGGTCTCGTTTTATGCGGATTATTTTAATGCGATTTTGAAGTTGTGCGATTCAAGTTTCTTCTTAATATCTTTTATATTTCACTATATTTATTAGATATCAAAAAATTTAAATTATTAATAACTTATTTTGACTTGAAATACTTTTTTTTCTTCAAAAATATAATGTTATATTATCAGCTAACATGAATATGGCCTGAAGCTGTATTTAGAATCTTAGCTTCTATGTAAATAACCTACTTATACTAATGAGTAAATAATAATAATAGATTTAAATTTATATGTAAAAATATTGCAACAAATATTCAAAAATTTTAAACTTTTAAAACGTATTTTGTTAGATATAAAAGAAATAAATAATTTTTTAGATTGTTAAAATAAATAACGAAGACTTTATTTGAAATAATCTTTCTAATGATAATGTATAATCTTTTTGTTTTGATTGTGATCTCATTTTTTTAATATAGAAACAGAAAACCATTACCACAGCACAAGACTGAAAGTGGCACTAGATGTACATCATGTCATGAATCTGATGTCTTACCAGTTCACAAACGAACGCATATTGTCAAATAGCAGTAATGATTAAATTATGTATGAAAAAAATGTAATTTTAATTACTGTAGTTAATAAAAAAAGTTTGTCTTGTATTAATTTTTTTCAAATATTTGAAATTTTTTATTAGTCATACTTTATTTCCTTATTTTTTTAATGCGAATTTTAAAGTAATTTATCCTTGTTGTTTTGCTTTTATGCCGATTTCTGAAAATGACAGAACCTATCCCCCATTTTTCAAGGTAAGTTAAGTTTATTTTTGTGCGATTTCTTTTGTGCGCGTTTTCTGAGGAACCTATCTACCACATAAAACGAGACCCAGGTGTATATATTATACATCAATAACAAGCTATAACAGATGCTAAAAACTATCTACTAATATCTTCTTGTAAAATAACAAAAGACATAAGAAGTATCTTCATAACAATGCAGCAAATTTGTATGATCAATAACTAATGTCACACTGCATTTCTTTATAAGAAGTCCAATTTCTTTGTCCAAAAGTATGACCTTGTTCCATAAATCTTAAATTCTTTCATATTAGTTTCTTTACTGATCTCTGTATGGTTTGTAGTTTTTTTTTCTTTCTATAAACCATTATTTTTTAACTAAGGATTTAAAAAAAATTGATAAAAATAAATTTATTATTAATAACAGATGAGATCTAAAAAATATAATAAATATAAAACATATATAATTGATGAAATCATTGCATAATTCACAGAAAATCAGAGCTTGGACCTCATTGTTATGATTTTCTAGAAGTTAAAAATATCTGAAGTTTCATGAACAAAAGTAACAAAAAATAATCAGGGCAAATGTGCATAATGTATGACTCTTGATAAAATATTTTTTATTATTTAATTATCACCTATGCTTTTTTTTTTATTCAAAAATATATTTTTGGTAATTGGTTCTGTGAAATACCATTTGAAAAATACTACTTTAGATTATCAATCATCTTTTTATTTCTATTATATCTTCCACTAACTCTCTATCCATAGATCCTTCCAAAACAATCATATAATTTCTCTGCTTCTATGAATATGCACACCTAATCCTATTTCTCTTGTTTTATAATTTCCTCTTTTCATTTATTCTCTTTAACACTTAAGTAATTCATCCCTCAAAATTACCTTTTCCATTCCTAAGCAAATCTACAACCCAAAAATTTCAAGTTTTTATTTCCCCCGTTTTAAACATCAGAGTCATTTGCTCTGCATAATATCACATTTAAATCAAAATATTTAACAAATTTCTTCATTCAAAATGTTGGTCTTTAATATATCACCTACTATTTTATTTAAAGCATGTTTTCCATAGCATTTACCTTTAAATATCTTTATTATTATTTCTATAAATTCCAATTCCTTTTAATCTTTTATCATCTCAACTTATAATCATTTCTTAAATCAAACAGGTGAATAGTGAAACAGCGATCATTGCTTTAGATGTGGATATAGCGATTTTCATCCCAAACTTTCCCAATCCTATTTAACAAGTAAGTTAAACCCAAACAATAGTTATTTGATAAAAATCACTACCTTAGTATTTAATTAATTCATCTGTGAGCTGAGATTTATCATCAAAACAAAGTTCTATACACTCTGAAGTACAAGCAAGTTATTTAAAAATAAAATAAAATAACAAAATTCGTATTTTATTAATAAACTTTTATACTGACAATGCATTATTTATAATAATGACAATTAAAAAGACTAATTATTACTATGCCTTACCTTTTCTTGAAGCCCTTCTTCACTAGGAATAAACTGTAAAATAGGAGGTATTTCATAAGGGTACAATTCACCTGAACCATTTTCTTCAGCTGCCCGTTTCCTCATAACTTTTTCATGATTCCTCATGTGAGAAGAAAATTCTTTGTGACTTTTAATATTATAAATGCAAAGAGGACAGTAAAAGCAATTTAATGTCTTATGTCTTTTTAATTGATGCAGTGTATATCGACTTAGTTTTAATGTACCAAAACTGCACCGAGGACAACTATACATAACCCTGTTAGAAAGAGATTTTTTTTGAATGATAGAAGGACTATCATATTGAAAAGCATCTTTTAATGCCTCTGAATCTAAATTATTATTTATTGCAGAAGCATCAACAGATTGAGAAACATTTGATTGAGAAGATTTTGCTTTCTTCTTCTTTGGTTTCTCAGTACCATCTGAAGGAATTATAATTTTATGTTTACGACTTAAATGTATGTTTAACGTAGGCCGACTTATAGTTTTATGACCACATAAAGAACACACAATCATATCAATATCAATTTTATGATGCACCCATAAATGCCATTGTAGAGGTTTCCAAGACTTAAATGATGTAGGACATTCTGGACAAAGATATTTACCTTCTTCTTCAGTATGGCATTTTAAGTGATATCGCATATGGCTCTCAGAAGTAAATTTTCGAATACATTCTAAACACTGAAAAATGGCTTTCTCATTGACTTCTTCTTTGATTTTTCTTCTTCGTTTTCTTTTTGGACCTGCTGGTTTTTTATTTACATCACCTTGACTATTCAAAATAGCTGGGTGTAGCTGAGATTTTGTTTCCAGTTCATTTTCAATATTGCAGCTTGTCTTTGGAAGATCAGAAGGCAAGGATATTTTCTGTTGATCCGAAGAAGATGATGCATAATTACTTTGGTTTACCATCTGATCTGGAAACTGTTGTGGAATGACCAGTTCAGACTTTTCATTTAATTCCTGAGAGGGTAATCTTGTTTCAGTATTTTCTTTAGGCAAAGCATCACTTTGATTTGTACCAGGCAGGGTGAATTGAAATTGTTGAGTTCCTGCAGAATTTTGGCACAAACTTTCTTTTGGAACTATTATTCCATTTTCTTGTCCTTGAGATGGTGCATTTGTTGAACATAATTTTTCTATTTTTCTTTCTCTGCTGTGATGAGATTCTGGACCAATAGTAGGATGATGGTTCATTTGAGCAAATCCTGAATTTAAGGATGCTTGATAGTTTATGGAATTCTCTTGATTTGCCAAGACATGAGACGGCACCATGTTGGTTTTCATATGATCTCCTTTCTGTTCTAGTTGGGCTCCATCTTCTTTGTATTTTGACGTTACTTGAGGGACATTTTCCAAAATCCCACCTGCCATTCCTGAATTTTGATGTTTTTCTGTACCTTGATTTGAAATTTCTGGCAGGTGCAGATACTGCTGTACTTTCTGCTGTTGAACTCTCAACCATTCTTCCTGCTGGCTCAACCATTCTTTATCAGGTTGAAGATTTAGATTACCTGAGATAAGGTGATACTCCGCAGTTAGTGAATAATTCAAAAGTTGACCTGCACTATTCTTCGTAGCTTCACTAACTGCTTCATTAGAAGTCATTTTGTTAATCCATTGATACCATTTGAACTCTATTCTCAGCATCTACAAATAAAAAAATAAATAAAATACACATCTGCAAATATTATTTATAAATTTATTATACTTATAAAAATATAAGCATATATATATAATTAATAAATAACTGTCATGTATATATAATTAGCCTAATCCAATCATCCTATTAATATTTTTGGAAAGTTAGTAAGCAATAGCTATTTCAATCCTTTAGTGGATTACAATTTAATCTTAGATAGTTTTTCTTCTCAAGTATTTTTTTATTTTTTGCAATTTATTATCTTTATTCTAGAGCAGTCTATTTGAATTAAGTTGGAATAATTAGTGCTATTGAATCATATTTAGTGTTGTGCTACTGATAGCATATAATATTAAATGTGAGCAGAGTTAATTATGCAAATTTTTTTAGATGGAATTTATTTTTGTCCCACTTGGTATTATATATTATTCAATATCATCACTATCTACAAAAGCAAGTCTTAATTGGTTGCAAATATTGCTCTTGTATCACAAATTTGATGAGTTGATCAATTCCATTAATTTTATTATTATTGTTTTATAGACATTACTTGATATCGAAAATTCCTGAATATTATCTCAAATCCCCCACCCCCCAAGTAACTTTTCTTTACTTCATAAACTAAATCTACTTCTCTTACTCTTTTTCATGTGCTCTCATACAGAGAATACATTTTGCTTTTTAATTCCAGCCATATTTAAACAGCATTTTGTTTCAAATGTTAGCAGAGTGATTTTTTTATCCTCAAAAATAACTGGCTCATCTTTTCAATTTAAACAACATTGCAATATGCTTTTTTTGAATCAATTAAAATAGTTTGCTAATAGCTTGATTTTGGAGAAGATAAATTCCTTAACCATTCCACATTTTTGATAGCAGTTTGCCAGCATTGGATATCAAAATCATTAAAGTTGGGTTTGAATAAACAAGCACTAAGCATACATATAACACAAGTGATAGATAATTGACCTTTCAATCAATATTTTCAAAATGATATGAGAAAGTTTTTTTGCTAATTTTTCATAAACGTTTAAAAAAAATATTGTTTTTCATAGGCAAAAACAAAAAAAATATAGAGAATTCATATGCAAGGATTTTAAAATAAATTGAAAGATTACAATAATATTATTAGTATATTTTATGCTATATAAAAATGAATGATCTCAATAAATTATTTCAAATTTACTCCTCAGAAAGTAAATCTAATTTTAAATATTAGTTGTAACACTATATGTTTTTATATGCAAGATATTTGCCACATTCACTTATATATTTTGTTTTTTCACCTCTATCAATAGTATTATTAAATCAATAGTTGAAAATTAAATTATTACATAATCTAGAATTTACTTTGTTAGGAAAGAAAGACCACCTAAGTAGATATCATCTATCTAAAGCTTGAATTTGATAATAACAATAAAGAATTCGGATTTTTATATATATATAAAAATTATTAATACTAACAACTATTGTAAATATTTTATTTAGTATTTTATGTAGGATCATTTAAAATTAATTAAAAAAAATCCTCTTATTTTAAAACATACATATCAAAATGTATAATTTATGAATAAATTTAAAATTAATAACTTTAAAAATTTTTAAATTCTTTATTTTTATTTTATGGATCATTTAATATGTTTTATTTATATAATTAACACTATTGTGTAACGGGTCTGGCAAATTACACTAAAGCTGATCCAGATGAGGGGTTGAGACTTCGAATCTGACTACACTTCAGCATTCTGTGATTTACTACCCCTATGGATGATATATGAGGTTACACTCAGTCTCAATTTAATTCGTGAGACGGCATAGAAAAGGGTGGAACATGAGACTCTGGAATGACCGATAAATTACTAATAATATTAAACAAGCACACACTTATGGCTAAATAAATTAATGCATATAAATTAACACATTAATATTAAATTTGGGTTGATTTGGAGTGGTTTGAATTAGATTGCGAGAGTTATATGAAACAGAATTACAATTTAAATATCTTCAATAAACAAAACAAGCAGATTAATTAATATAAAAATAAACAAATGTGCATTGGCTAGATTTTACACCCACAGGTGTTATAACAATGATGAACTAATTTAGGTTACAGGAGTCTTGTCTCATCATGTAGAATGCACCTTGAATATATTATTATAGTTTATTATCTGTGATTAATATTCATGCCTAGAGATATGTTATGCCAACTATTCTGGATTTGCTAGAAGCTAAATCTTAGAGATGATATATGGTGAAACATTAATTTATACATGCTAACATATACATTATGAGCAATAAATATGCTCTATATACAGATTACTTAAGTAAACTAGATTCCATGTTCAGACTAATGCTGAAGTTTATAATAATAGGGTGGAACGAACTGGTGACTGTAGCGGAGCTTCTGACACTATGGCGCTAAATTACTAATAAAGGTCGCAGTATGAATGTATAATTATTAATGGGATTCTGTTCCCTTGGATCGTACAACGCTAGCAAAATAGAACATTAGTACGGGTGTCAGAGCAGCTTTAAACTTGGTTTCTGGACTTGCATGTTCCAGTTCTAAGGTAGCTGTCCGAACTAAATAATGGGTGGCATATCACCATAAGTCCATTTTAATAAAGAAAGCATAGCAAGGCGTAAATACAAGTACAGTGATTAGTAAAAACACATTTGTAACGCTTATTAAAAATAGTAATACTAAAATTAAATTTAAATCTAAATGCACGAAAGACTAGTTTCATTCTGCGAAACTACCTTAATCCAGTTCTCAATTAGCATACTTTAAACATGCTAAGAGGGATTTCTCTAAAGCAGCGTTTCCCAACCTGTGGTATGCGTACCACTGGTGGTACGCGAGTTGCTGGTACACGAAAAATAATCAATAATGGCGGACATAAAAAATAAAAAAAATTAAATCATAAAAATATCATAGAAACGTTTTTTCCTATAATTCATAAAAAATATTTTAATGAATAATATTATACAGTAAAGTTGTTAATATGTACAGTCGATGATCGAAAATCCAGCAATTGATATCGTTTTTTTTTTTTTGGAATGCACTTTTAAATTTAGCCGTTAGCCACCAGTAACTTGAGATGTCGCCGCCACTGTTGTGATAGTGCTGCACTCTCATTCACTTCACCACATGGCTTACAAGTGCCAGGTTATTGTTTGTGATTGTATCGTCTTTGTTTATTAAAATTCATTGATCCCTATATAACCTGCTTATTCGAACTTAGACAAGAAGCACAGGTTTTTTTTTTAAGACAATCCTTTTGATCTCTCTTCGAAATTGTATGATTTTGATTGGCTTCAGGTGCTTGCATATTTATCTGATATTTTTTGCAAATAAATGAACTTAAATTTGACACTTCAGAATAACTCGATAACAATCTTTAATGATAATGATAAAATTGAAAGTATGATTAAGAAATTAGATTTTTGGAAACAGTGTATTGAAAACAATCAACCGGAAAAATTCGAAACTCTAGATATTTTTTTGTTTGAAAATAAGGTTAGTCTGTCTCAAGATATACAGAAAATATAATAGCACATTTAACAGGATTAAATTTGTCTTTCATGGAATATTTTCCAAAACCCGAAAACACAAATGATAAGTGGATTTCAAACCCCTTCTATGAAGAAAATTTAGAAAAAGCTACATCATTATCAATAAAAGTGAAAGAAAATTTAATGGAATTATCGACACAATCTAATTAATTTTGGTTAAACATTAAAGAATATGAACAGTTTTCTGAGAAAGATCTTAAATTATTATTACCATTTAGTAGTATGAATTAGTAGAAAGAGCTTTTTCTTCATATATATTTTTTTTAAAAAAGTATTGAAACAGATTGAATGCAGCTGTAGACTTAAGGGTATATCTTGCATCTTCTGAACCAAATTTCAAAAAATTATGTTCTTCGAAACAAGCACAAGGATCTCATTAAATTTATTTTATAAAAACATTTTATGATAAAAAAATATATTAATTGGGTTTTTATAATTTTGTGTTTTTATTAAAACCATTTATTAGTAAATGAAATATGACAAAATAGTAGATAAATATACTTTGAACAAACACATACATATATGTTACAGTGAGTTTACAATCCAGCATGACGTTTAAGCATGTTACAATCTAATTTGTCTCACTAGGTGATGTGAATACATACATGGTCACCCTATAATATGTATAATGCAAATAAAATAACACACTCGCAATAACAAATTTCACAAAATACAATCATTTTTACGAAGTGGTACAATTTAGCATGATATACAACCAAGTGGTACGTGAGCCAAAAAAGGTTGGGAAACGCTGCTCTAAAGCAATCTAGTTTAAAAATATTAAATCTGTATATTTCATCTAAGAAAAAAGCATATTTCAGGATTTAATTACTAATTACTAATATGCCTTTAAATATCAACCCTGCCATTATTTAACTAATATATATATATTAATTGGCAAGCCTCACTAATAAACTAGTACATAATAGCTCAAATAAACATACATATATAACAATGAGCATGTAGTAATCTGTTGTTATATATAAGAATAGATTCCAAAACAGAGAATTATGATTGCTAAAAAACAGCATAAATATTTTACGGGAGTGCTTCTAATCATCTCTCTCAAAGTTTACTAAATTACTTATCTCTGCTTTGAATTAGGGTATATCATAACTTATCAATTTAAATAAAATAAAATACAGTAAAATAGAATAGGCATGACTGCAGATTAGAAGAGTTAACTAATAACTAGTTACAGTTATTACATTGAGGAAATTATTTAAAATTACAATTATATTTATTTATAGGTAAGATTGTTACAGTTAAAGGTTTATTTTAAAGTTACATTAAAGATGTCTATTTACATAGTTTAATTTACTGAAGAGGTATTATTTATAAGTTTATGATTTTATGAATGTTCATTATAAATAGCTAGCTTAAGAATGTTTTAAATAAAGATTTATATTTAGAGCTCTGCGGAGAAAAAATATTACCAATCTTCTAGGCTGAGTTGGGAATAGGCACTGGCACTCTTGAATAATTGTTCTCCTTGCTGTCTTCTTTGCAGCTGATGGAACTGGTCTCTTTCATTCTGTAATGATGATGACTTGCAGTGATGGAAGGTCACTGTTCTTTTGAAGAAAGATAGTAAAGCTGGGCCTTCCTAGCTAATCATATTAATTTTAAAATGGGAGTAGCATCCAGCAGCAACTACTTTACTTTATAATAGAGAGGGAATCTGAGTGCTAACATTTGGGGTTTTTATATTAGTCTTCTGATACCCCTCTTGTAAACCTATTAACTTGCTTACAACTTTAAAATTTAATCTTTAATTTTAACATCTTTTAAATTTTACATTAGCACCTCAGTAAGAACAAAAAAAAAAAATCTGTAGCGAATTTAAAATACTGCTGTTTGGTTGATTTTGCTTTGTCCAAAATATATTTTAAATTTATTTTTAAAACATGTTTTCTACCTCCATGCAAGTCTAGCACAGGTGCGTGATGCTTTTACCAAGAACTATTCAATAATTTAAATCTAAATCATTTAGCGTAAACATTTTGTTATATATGTATATTGGTCACCTCTGGAATTGAAATTATATGCAAGTCTTAGATGAAATAGGAATAAATTTGTTTATTGACTTTATAACAAATTAAAGATTTAAAATATAGTATAATTGTGTTGTAACCCTTTTAAATCTATCACATTACAGCTTCACTCGCATATATATAACTACACTAATATATTCATAAGTGTTTATATAACTAAACATTTAATGTATCATATAAAATATAATCAGATGTATATATTATACATAGCTATATGTTATGACTCAGAATAAATACTATTATAAAATACAGTAGGTCAAACGGGATGTGTATCAATATATACTATTTCAATTGTGAAAATTATATCAATTGCATCTTTAACCAAATGCATAAAAGTCAATATATCATTTCAATAATCAATAAATAAATAGGCACAATAATACTGACTAATCAAAATGGAATTTAAAAATGTATTTATGGACTAATTGGTTTCTAACAGAAGTTTAAATCTAAAAAAAGTACAAAACTAAAAGATGGTATTGGAAAGATATATAAGGAAAGGAGATTAATATTTGTTTAAATGATATTAAAAGGGAATTTGGGAAGATAATTTTAATTATAGTGTTTAATATTTTAAAAGAAAATATAAGTTGGGGGGAAAATTACGAGCTAATCTATAAGAATCAAGTTATTTATAAGGAAATCAACAGGTTGTTTCTGAAGCAATCTTTCTACAGGAATATTTTTTTTTTTTTGTTTTTAAACTTGGAATTAGGATCACTTCATTAGATAAAGTGAAACTTGGCAACAATGTTGTTTCATCACTGGATAATGAGCACTTATTTTTGAGTTTTAATCCATTGCAAGCAATTCTGAATGTGTTTACATACATCACAATTTCATGTAGTAATCAAGCGTTGGTGGCCGAGTGGTTAGCACAGCTGCCTTACAAGCAGTTGTCACAGGGTTCATTTCCTGGCTGATGCTTTGACACATAAAAAAAAATTTCATGTAGTAAACTTGAATTTGAGCAGACACATTAAGTATTGATGAAGATAAAAATTTTCAAAGAATAGCTATATTACACTGCATAGCATCTTTCATGCAGACAGAAAGATAACAGTAATTGTATACTTTTTAGATCTTATAAGATTATGATTTGAATTGAGATGGATAATTTGCATAAAGGAATGTCAAAGATGTTTTTCTAACATATAGTATTTTTAAAATTTTCTTAATTTAATACATAAAAATCTTAAATAGATACAAATTATTTTTTACACTGACTTTTTAAAAATATTGAAACTAATTACTATGATTGCACAACTAATATATAAGAAAAATTTTGAATATATAATCAGAGTTGTTTAATCCAGCAGTTCAGTTGTACTTTACATGCAATAATGACAAAAATGATCTTATTTATAAATGTACACATTTATCTAGAATCATATTTTTTCTGGATACTTCGTTTTGGTTTTCTACCTTCTGAAAAATGATGGACTGAGATTTTACTGTGATTAAATTCTAACATTTTAAACTTAGATCTCTTATTAAATCAGGTAACACATTTTTTATTAATAAAGAATTTCAGTAATTATTATTTTCACATTTTTTTAGATGTATCAATCGACCAGCTAAAAGTTATTGCAATAAAAATAATTACTGTAATAATGGTGCAAATGGATGTTTAATTAGTTTTATACATATAATAATTGTTTTATTTTTTTACTGCTATATTCTCTACAATTTTTAATAAAAGTTAACTATTCAGTTAATTTTTATAAATATAATAATCACTTTTTTTCCTACTCGATATTCCTTATCTATAATTTTTAATGTCATGTTCATCCACATTTTTGTTAATAATTTTATGACAAGTTGCCATGTACATATGTATTTGCAATTTTGGAAAGGTTAAGAAGACTGTTTTAAAGAGTAAAGCGAAGGGTAGAAAAGCTTGGAGATCAGTATGGAGAAAGAAATGTGAATTGATAATTCATTAACAGAATTCAATAAAAATACTAAAAACTAAAGCGTACTTTTTTAAAAAAAAATTTATATAATTTAAATTTTATTTAATTAAATTATATTAGACTCCAATTACAATATGTATGTATACAAAAATCAGATTTATTCTTAAAAAACCATGTCATTGAAAAGTAAACCAAGGAATTATTTTAAAAATGTACATTTTCCATGTGAATTTTGGGTATTTATGAATTTTCAAGTAAACCAAGATGGCAGCCCATATTTTTGATAAATGTAGTTTCGAGGGCATATAATCTATTGCAAATGTGTTAATTCAAAAAAAAAAAATTAATAAATTGATTGTTAAATTTTAAAAAGGGAATAAATTCCAATAAATTTCATTAAGAAGCTTTATTTCAATTTTTTTTATTTATATTGTAACTTTGGGTTCAATCAGCCTGTTTTTTTTTGTCAGCAGTTTTTTTGGTAAATTGTCATAATGACAAAAACTTGATGCAGTGGACTAATTCCAAAGGAATAGGATCCTGCCCTCCTGAAAAGTGTGCTTTAATGGTCATGATGTGATTGCACACCACTGATATGAATAAAATGTAAATATTGTATATATATTTTCTGTTAATAAATTAATCCAAAAAAAAAAGAAAGAAAATAAACTGTAAATATTATTATTAATTTTTCCACAATGATTTCTTTTTTTAAAATAACAGTAATAAAAAATAAAATGTAAAGCTGAAATACAATGTTTCCTAGCGGTCATTTTTTTGTAAAAATTTTTTGGACCCACCCTGAAAGGATATTTATCAAAACATGAGCTGCCATCTTGATTTACTTGAAAACTTACAAGTAACCAAATTTTGTTCTAGATCCAGATTATCCTCACAAACAATGAAAAGAAAAAAAAGTATAAATCAAACAATTTCCATTAACCATCTTCCAAAATATATGCTTTCCGATAAATTTTTTATTAACCCTCGATAGCTATAAGCAGCTAATTATATCATTATCAATTCCCAAATGCTTTAATTTCACATTATTTTTTAAAATTGAACAGGTATCCATCTTAGTAGCTTCCTAATTATGTATATTTTACAAAAAACAAATTAATTTGAATTTACCGTGCTTAGTCTAAGCTTTATGCCACTTTATTTGGAATTGACTAATGTCTGTGTTTTTGTATTTTTTCCTATGTTTTCATATAAATATTATATTATCTGATTTTAATTGTTCTAAAATTAATGTACTTAATTAAACTCAATTATCAGGTCTATGAACATTTTATGCAGTATTGCTATTCTTGTTTATGGTATTGTTGTGTAAAGTTTTCATAAACATGTTCTAGCACTCGAAAACCTGAGATAATTGACATTATAACATGAACAAGATGTTTGTTAATGACAATTTTCTGCCAAATGTTAAATATTTTAATTGTCAATTCATTCATTTTATATAAAAAAATGTTAACAGTCTAAGAAAATTCAATATTTGGATTTTTAAAAAGTGTTAGCAAAATTGTTTACAAATCCATACTTAGAGGAAAGGCTCCTAATAAATTTTACGAATATTAGCAAGATCAGAAGCTACTAATAATTATAGTGACAATATTACTGATGACAAAAGATTCGAGAGAATTTAAATGATCACTTGGAGCTGTAATTATACCATAAAACAATATTTTTCTAATTTGCCATGTGTAGTTTTTGTTATGAAACTGCATGTAGCCACTTCTGATTAATTATAATAATGACTGTGAATAGCGTTTAAGTTTTAAGTATTAAGAAGTTGAAATACCATTATTATATATCAAGTTTTTATATTAAATATAAATCAATATTATTTTTTCTATGTTTTGATTATAAAATTATATATATTGATGAATTAATTAATTGGTTAAATTGCTACATAATATCAGCAGCATATGCTATTTTCTAAATAACTGATATCTTCATTTTAACGTAATATGAATTTCACAATTTATAATAGCAGTTACCCGACATATCCCATAAATTTTGTCATTTATATAATACTAACGGAAAATGTCAAAACTATTCAAATTTCAATACTGTGCAGTTAAAGCATTATATATTTGTCAGTTTTGGCTCATGTCATCAACAAACTGACACTGTAGATAACTGTTGGCAACTCTAATTGTATTATTAGTTCCTTATACAGAGTTATGTTTGTGACTACTAATAGTTAGGCAAGTTTCACAGAAATGATTGTCAAAAGCTATCAGATCAAGAAAATAAATCTTGTTATAAATCCAGATTAAAGAAACTGCTTTCAATTAATCTGCACATTTTATAAAACTCCAATTGATAGAATTTAAGAGAATAAACAAGTAACCATTTTAATTTTCATTAATGTAAAACAAGTTTAAAAAAGAAACTTGGTGTATATTGAAATTAATCAGTATTAAGAAGAAGAATTAAATGGCAATGCCATTAATTCTTATACTTAACAATCTTTATATTTCCACGGGAGGACCACCCACATTTAAAATCAAATTTTTTAGTTGAATTTTGGGTATATATGCTATTTGACAAAAAACAGATTAAGTAATTAAGCAATAGAATACTATAATGAAATGAAAATAATCATCATATCTATTTGCCATCTTAATATAAATTATTCAGTACTTACACATTAGACCAATGGTGAGATTTACATACGTATTAGTCTGATGATAGATGCTAAGTGTAAATATTTTGTATATGGAAAAAATTAAGACACTTATAATGCTGGCACAAACAAATTTGTAAATAAAAACTGAATTAAACACATTTACAATCTTCTAAAACTAAAAACAATTAATTTTTTAAGTCAATATTAGATAATAAACTAACATTTTGACTAACAACTTTTCCCCGACCAGGATATTATCTAATATTCACTTAAAAATATGTAAATAAAGTCCGAATTAAGCAGATTTACAATCTTCTGAAAACGAAAATAATTAATTTTTTAAGCAAATATTAGATAATAAACAGACATTTTGACTAACAACTTTCTCCTTATCGAAGATTATCTAATATTCACTTAAAAAATTGTTTTTATTTTTAGAAGATTGTAAATGTGTTTAATCTGGTCTTTATTTGCGCCGGCACTTTTCACACTGTCAAACTAATATCCCAATTTTAAAGGTTAATTATAAACTTTAAAAAGTTCTTATATATCTTATATTACCCCAATAAACAAAAAACTGACTATAATACTATGAAATCAATCTAAACAGAAAGATTTATTCAGTTTTAAATATTTTCAACATTGGTATCATACACATATAAAATTTAAATTTCATAAATATAATACTCAATATCTTTGTAAAATATTAAATACAAGTCATATCATAAATTAAAAGAATTAAATAATGTAACATTGATAATAGTTTAATGTGAGAATGCTACAATTATTATTTCTACAAAATTTGGACATAGAAATGCTACGGGGAAAGTGAGGTTTATGTTTAAAGATTTAGGACTAGAAAAGAAACATTTTGTACAAATAGCAAGGTTCTTAAAATGTAGTAGAAAAATTACATGGTCTTTTCGATGAAATAAATGCAGGAAAATTAAAGTAAAAAAAAAAAAGAGGAAAAAATTATAAGCATTAATATAAACACAATAATATTTTTCATTCAGTGACTCACAAAACCACAATAATTCTTTTAATATGATCAGCATTTTAATAAAAAACAATTCAAACTAATTTTTAAATGTACAATTAAATCTGGCTAACAGTGAAAATACAAAGAAATAATGCTAGAAAAATGTATTTTCTAAAAACACCAAATATAAATATTAATTACTACCAAAATATACCTGCATATAATAATTAAAGATGATTATTAATTATTTAATAATATATTTTTATATAAAAAAAAAGGAGAACAACTTTACATATAAATAAATATGTGATTTGAAAATTAAAAAGCAAAACAAAAAACTTAGAAAAAAAATGACAAAAGTAGAAAAGAATTAGAATGTTATTAAAAATGGCAGCCATAGAAAAGTCCATTGCATTCCAAAGGAAAACATTAGTAAATAGGAATAACTATCAAAAATAAAGCTTTTTACAACAATAATACTATGAAATAAATCAAATAGATTCTTGCTGAAAACTGTCAAACATCAAAAGATAAGGACAGAAAAGTTAAGTTAATCTATTCTCATTCCAATTACAATCATATATCAAACAGGTTCCTGTCTCTATTAAAAGTAGGTCCAGCCATCAAGGCAACAGGATATGACTAAAAGACAGGATAATTGATGTCTAATGCCAGTATGATCTTACAATATTTAAATATACATCTGCAATGATTTTTTTTTGTGTGATTTTATATATTATTAAGTCATATGAAACCATTTCCTTTCAATGGAATTTACCAAGTCATTTCTTACTTTTTAAAAGGAAGTAAATATTGATACCACAAATATACTAAAGAGAATGACTTAATTAAAATAGCAAAAATATTGATAGTTGATATTACAACACTTTTAAAAAAAATTTGTAGAAAAGATACTATTTTAGCAACCCAAAGCCACAAAAACAGCAATAGATTACTGCTACTTTATAACATATCATTTTTGAATCTCATAAATTGTATTTCATATGTAGATAATATTAACAAATGGGACTTATATGAAATGATTCATTAAAGCCCAAAACAATAATTTATTAAGCTAGATATGTTTAACCTTTTATAAGTAAATTTATCAACATCTGGCAGGAGATTAAAAAAAAAAAAGTCAATTCCGTCTGGATTTCCTTCAAAACAAGTTTCTATGACCTGCAGAAAGCTCTGAATAAGCTGCACATCAAGGCTGCTATTTTTTTCAATCAGGGACAAGGAAGGAAGTCTAAAAATAAACCAAGCAATTAATACTCCACTCCTTTTCTTTTTTTTCTTATAAACTTTAATCTTTTTTTTTTTTACAAATAATTCAACATAAGGCGAAGTGCACAAAATTATATATAAAAATTAAAGATTTTTTTATTATTAAAAAACATTTCTAATACTGTATATGAAATTAAAACAGGTTGTAATTCTTATATACTGCACATGAATAAAAATTAATACCTTACTGTAGATATGTATGTAGCAAAATAGTAATAATTATTTATTTAAACACATAAAAACTAATAATTATTGCATAAATAAAAACATATCATGTATGTCCTATATAATGCTTTCATATATTTTATGAATTGCAATATATTTTTAATCATTTTTTAATAAAACGATCGAATGATTAGCTGTTTGAAAAATCATATATTGTTTGAACAGCAAAAGCGACAAGCTGAGTTTTAATTTAGGAAACACCATCCTTCTAATTTAACAATCTATTATTGAAAACCATCCACGGTTCTCTATGATTATAAGACAGCCACCATTTTTTATCTAGGCTGCTTTTAATGATGTAAGTTGTATGATTTTATTTTCAATATATGCTCATAGAAATATATCATTTTTTTTCATTAATAACATTTTTTTTTTGCAGTTGTCAAATGAAATTTTTCAAATAGATCATACCCATAAAAAAAGTCTGATCATTACTGAAGCAACAAATAAACAATGAACTAAAAATCTTATACAATTAACATATATATTGTACTTTTAATTTAAACGACTTATTACATTTTCTGTTACTGAATAATACTGATAATAAACTTTTAGGTGACATTTTCTATAGCCGAAATTTTCAAGAAACACTTTTGTCCACACAATCACTTTGCAGTCACTATCCCTTTTTATTATTTTTTTTTCTTTCAGTTATTTGCGAAAAGGTAAGTCCTACCTAGCAAATCAAGCCACATTCCTCAAATCTTTCATGCTCTACTCTTCAAATATTCATAGTTATTTCTATTTAAGATCATTAGCTAAATTCTTTCTTCAATTCTTTTCCTCAAATAATCCATCATTCCAGCATATTCCATAATTTTTCTTTGTCATTATAATTTCATCAAAAAATATTTTCCCTTCCCTTTACTTTTTTCAACACATCTAAATTTATTTTTTCAACTTATCCTTTCCATTCACCGCCAAATCCACATCTCTAAAATTTTCAATTTTTTTCTCTTTTCTAATTATTCATTTTCTGTTTTATATAAAGCTAAATTTCAGACAAAATCTTTAACAAACCCTTTCCTTAGATTTAATTTCAATGAATCATGGAATCACCTTCTACCTTATTAAAAGCTTGCTTAGTGATTTTATTTAATTTCTTCATTGCTACTTTCATAATCTTTTGTTTTTTTCTATATACTGTCATCCCAAATTTTCTACAAGATTTGTAATTCTAAATAAGGATTACATTTTGTTTCTGTCTTATTATTTGCATTATCATGAGTAAATTTGGTTTAATTAACACTTTTACTTCTAATGATAATTCCATCCCTATTAAAACAACATTTAATTAACAAATCATTTAAATATTTATTATATAAAACAGGAAATAACATCCTGACCACATCTCTCAATATCCTTCTCAGTTAAGACTCATACAAATTCTCAAAAAAACATTTCCTTCTAATCTTCACTTTTCTTTTTCAATATATTCAGCAAAACAATCCAAATTATTATATTAAATTCTTTTAAAATATATATTAACTATTTTTTCCGTTCTCAGCATCTCTCAACAATAGATGCTTCTCCTAAATACAACTTACTTTTATTATAAACATGATTGATCTATTTGAATTTGATTTATTTAAGACATGCCAAAGCATTTCTGCTGCAAGAGGTAATTCTAAAACCCCCTGGTTTCACTGAATTGGAACTTTTTCTAATGGAATCATAACTGTTTTAAAAAAATCTGCTGGCCATTCTATCCTTAGTGAATTTTCTCAAATCCTTTCTCTCATAACATTCAATAATGAAAATGAGGTATCACTTCTCAGAAATATAGTTTTCAGCTCAGTCAATGATTTTTCAAGTTTATCATTTATTATTGCATACCTATTTCAGGCTTAACTACTTTATTTTTCAATTAAAATAGGCAATATGTCTATTATGTAAACCACTGCTATATTCTTCCTATCATATCAAGGCATCTATTTTCTTTGCTAATATTTTATTTCTAATTTCAATCATTATTTTGTTTTCATAACTACTTTTCCTATTCAAACTATCTATTCTGCCATAAATTAAATTAGAACTATCTTCTCTTTGTATTTCCTTTAATGAATTATGTAATACTTAACCAATTAAAGAGTAACTATTTGTCAAACATTGGTGATCGAGAGGTCAAGCAGTTGTCCTGGGTTAGCGGGTTCGCTTCCCGGCCGATGCTATGATACATGGAAAAAAAAAAAAAACTATTTTGGGGGATTAAATTCAAAGTAATGTAAAAATACAATATTAGTACAGAAGTTTAATTGCTGAACATTATGATAAAAATAAAATATCTATCTATATATTGAATATATTAACTTGACAGAACTATAAGGCATATTGAGAAATTAGTTTATTGCGTTCTCATTTATATTACATATAATAGGTTTTTAATTAAAAAGTTTTTATTTGATATATATAGAATTTTTAAAAAGGAATTAGTTGTGTTTAAGTTGTGATTGTAATAGGTAAGGGGAGTGAGATAAGGTAAAAAAAAGGAAAATTTTGGTTATGGATATATTTTATATTTTGTAATTTTTAATTAATTTAATTTTTTGGAATATGTGATGTTTATTGTGTATATATATATATTATTTTAGTGTGCCTTGAAAAAGACTATAAAAAATAGTCGAAACGTCGGATTCCTTTTTCATGATTATAGTCATAATAAATCAGGTTTTAAAAAGGAGTTAGTTTGTTTTATTTCTATATTATATATTATTTGTTAATCTTACTCCTAGAATATTTGGTTTTTTTTAAATAGAGAACCAGGAGCTATTACATAGCAAAATTGGCACAATCGACTAACCTAGATTTCCCTTTTAACTACTTCTTTTTTAACTATTTACTTCAGAATTCATTTCATTATGTACTTCTATATTATTCAGAATTCACATCTTTTCACTCCATTTCAACTGTCATGTCAACACTAATCCAAGATTATTTTGCTTCTTTATACTTATTCAACAATTTGGGAATTTTTCTTCAATATCTCCATCTCAATTAATATTTATCCCTTCCCTACCTTTTTTTTTTTTTTTTTATAAAATATTTTTTTTTTTATTCTTTTAAAAAGATAAATTCAATTCTATCATTACTAAATTGCTAGATGAATCCTTACCAACTTCACCTGTTTTAAATCCAAAACATAATCTAATTGAAATTAGAGCATTCTATATAGCAATCTTTTTTGTTTAAAATCATCTATTTATTATTATCATATTGTCTAAACAAAAACAGAATTTTTTTTACTTTCTTTATTTACAAATTCCAAAAATTTTATCTCCTTTCTCCTATCCTGTAACAATGTTCCTGTTCTCAGTCAACATTATACAACTACTTATATATTTCAATTTCTTCATACTTTTTATTTCATCAGCATTATCATTACTGGTTAGCATTAACATACGAATAATAATTTTAATTATCATCACTATTCTTATTATCATCACTATTGCGTAAAATAAAAACGAATGATTTTATTAAATAAGTAGTGTTTTAACTTTTCTTGAAACATTTTCTTTTTTTAACTTGTGTATTATTATTTATAAAATTAAAATCAAAGTTGTTACAAATAAAAATATAAAAGAACTGCAATATCTAATCACTATATATTAACCCCAGTTTTTTTAAATATTATAGAAAAAAATGTGATATTAAAATCAAATACCCACATTTTGCAAGTAATAGATGTAGAATATTTTGAATTAAAATTTTTTAAATTGTACTTTACAAGTACTTCAATAATCATTCAAAAATTATCTATAATTTTTAATGGTAGTCAGATATTATTGTTTTGCTATGCTAGTTGTTTTTTGGTCCACTTAAAAAATGATGGTTAGAAGTTTCACTGCATTTACAATTTATTTAATTTTAAATACATAGGCATTAAAAATAGAATTTAAGAAAAAACGGTAAATTTTTAATTTCTGAATTTTTTTACAAAATGAAATGAATGCTTCTAACAAAGCATTGCTGTAATTCAGGGGTCCTCAACCTTTTTGCACTTAACCCTTAAACCGCTAATTATATTATTGGTTGTATGAGGTAAAAATCAAATCTTTTAATTGGCCAACTCACAAACTAAAGACAAAGCCTATTGTTAAAACATATTCGCCTATAATATTAAATTCAACTCAGATACGTTTATAAAAAGTATATTACTAATTTTTCAGGTTATGAAAGAGAATGAAAGTTCTTTCAAAAATAAATTGCTATTTATTTATTATAAAATATATTCAATTTCGGCAAATTTAAAGCGAATGTCTAAACAAAAAAGTGCTGACGCAAACGCTTTTTTTCAATTTTATGTTATGGAAAAGTAAAGATTTCTTTTTGCTAAATCTTAAATATTTTTACTAAAATCTTCAATATTTTTCGAAAATAATTTTGTTTTTTTTTAGTATATTTTATTAAAAAACTATTTTAAATTCTCAAATTATATTTTTTTAATACTTAAATTACATTCGAAATGAAAATCTCAGCGTTTTTCTTTATTTTCTTTGATCAGGCGGTTTCTTTGTTCTTTCCAGCCAATCAGAATGTCTTTTTCGGCTGAGAGCCGGCTGACAGCCAATCACCGACAAACTTCTTTCTTTGTTTAGTTTTAAATGCGGTTTTTTTGATTTTTTACTTGTAAAATAATTCGGAAGAGGGCACCATCTTACAGAACTTTTAAAAACCTAATCAATAACTGTCAAACAAATATTCTAGCATTAAAACTAGCAGAATTAGAGTGACGTCAGATGTCGACGAGAGGCCTCGTAAGAGGCGGGAAAAGGGTTAAGAGCACATTCTATAATACCGACCAAGTGGCGGGCACCATTTATTTTTTCAACCAGATAGCGGGCACCATTTATTTTTTCAATGTAAATTTATAGTTGGATATTGTTAATAATACACATAATGTACAAAAAAATATTTATTTCAAAAATAAAATTTTAACATATAATTAATGTTTATATTTTTATGCTGTAAAAGTATAGTATGCCCTACAATTTGATTACAATATAATACAATAGTTTATAAGAAAATTTAAAAATTAAATTTATTTGTATCAGATAAATAATTTTTTATCGTGTTCGGATAGCGGCAGGCATATGTAAAATGGTCTGTGGGTGCCATGGTGCCCGCGGGCATAGGGTTGGGGACCCTGCTGTAATTGATCTTTAAAAAAAACCCTAATCTAATTGCTAAATAAAAAGAGATGAAGATATCAGTAAATGTTTATTTTGTTTAACATTGTATAAATCTCTACTAATACAAAAATAAGTACATATATTAAAGGATTTTATATTAATAAACTTAATACTAAGAAATATTATTATATACATATAAACATGATATTTATTTAAATTTCCAACAGAATATGAGTACTTAGAAATTTATAATGAAGAGATAATTATCTAGTTGAATTATTTACTACACGTTCTCTTAATTTTAAAAAAATCATTATTAATCTAGAAAAGTCTAGGAAAAGAGAATGAATTAATAGCATTCTACTTGTACTAATATTTCAGGATGATGTGTAATGATAAAGTAATCAAATGGTAAATAAATAAAAACTATTCATGTAATACTGATTTCCAGAATATAAAAATTTTGGGAAAGGATAAAAGTTTTCCACCATTTTTCCCAACAGTAGTATGAATTACTTTGTTTAAATTTGATTAAGGAAAAAAAAACAATTTATGAATTTTTTTTATTTTATAATCAAAATAGTTAATTAAGTAATCCCCTTTCCTGTCCATTTCTCTGATTAAATATAAAAATTGCATGTATTAAGAGAAAAAAAATATTTTGTGGATCTTTGAAGAGAGAATTAAGAAAAAGATTAATTAAATTCTATGTGTGGAGTGAACTATTGCATGGTTGTGAAACGTGGACAGTGAGTAATAAAATTAGGAACATAATGGAAACATTTGAGATTTGGTCATGGCGAAGAATGGAAAAAAATCAGTTGGATAAATAGAATAACAAAGAAGTTTTGAAAATAGTAAATGAAAAAAGAAGATTGATTGTGGAAATTAGAAAGAGAAACTGGAAAGGGCATATATATTAAGACGAAAGTGTAGTTTAATGCAAGATGTTTTGAAAGGAATGGTGAATGGAAGCAAGAAGAAAGGATGGAAAAGATTGACATATTAGATGATATAAGAGATAGGAAGAACTATGTAATATTGAAGAGCTCAGCAATGAAAAGAATGGAGTGGAAAATTGGATGAATTGATGATGTGATTACTCTCTGAACCTGTCCATGGGACAGAATATTTTTGATTGATATTTATAGATATTTTTTTTCTAGACTACAACTACATTTTTCTGTAAATCTTGTCATTTTTATAATGTAAATTTTTTATAATGCTCAAATTTTTTTTAACACTAATAATACCACAGTAACATTACCTATATACAATTTACATACAGTAATACATAAACATTAATAAAATGAATTGTTTCAAATATTATCATTCTTTCTAGTTTTACAGGTGGCAAAATAATGACTTAAATTTTTTGTCACATGGATCTTCAAAAGCTCTTATTTAGAACACTCCTTGGCTAGAATTTTTAATTTAAACATGAAATATTAAAAGCAAGCGTTATTTACAAAAATATCTACTTATTCATATAATTAAATAAAAATTATTATACACAACATTATTTACAAAAGTTCTACTTATTAGTCATTATTTAGCCCAAAAAGAAATTATAATAACTTGCATCACATTGAAAAGCTTATTAATGTAGCAGTTATCATGAATTCATTTCTTGAATTATAATTATTACTTAAAATCCCAGATTAGAACTTTAGTGCTGTTACGTTGCTAGAAAATTCATGCATTAAATAACAAAAATTTTTTTTATTTGTAGTAACTCAAAAAAATCAACCGTAGCAGAATTTTATGGATTGCAGAAATATGATAACCTACCTGTTATTTTCTTGTGATTATACTATATATACATATTTGATATGTATGTGCGAATGGAGGGTAGGCAGGATATTTGTAATTAAAAAAATCTGTTTAAAATGAACATTAGTAAAAGTATTAAAACCGATAAAGATGTGACACTTTATTATAAAGATGCTTCTATCATTATAATATATAATAACAAAAAAACCCTACATAATTCATGTGGAATATCTTTGTTATTCATTAATACTTTTAATAATTTTACTAAAAAGATTGCTTCCAACCATAAATGAGCAGGCACTAAGTGTGGTTTTAAAGTATCTAAAAGCACTTTTGTCGCCAGATAAAAATGAAACAATGAGAAAAGTATAATATATTGCTTTGATCAAGGCAGCTGATTCAGCTAAGACATTTTCAGCAAAGTTTAAAAATAGCTGATAAATCACAAAAGTTTATTCTTATGATACAGGATGTAATGATGGCATAAGAGAAACCATTATGCTGATAATGAAATATCAGGTATTGGAATAAAAACTAGCATTAAACAAAGATGTGTATTAGCTCTAACATTGCAACATTGCTTTATATTATCATGTCAGTACTTTGAAACATATTATAAACAATTTGCAAATTAGGCATCTTTTTAACTTTTAAGACTTACAGCATTCAGATGATTGCGCTATTCTTGATAACTTAGAGGAGGATCTTTTCAAATATCAGTTAGTAAAAAGGAGAAAAAACTTCAGCAATTTTTGGCCATGAAGATTAGTAACCTGAGAATGTGGACCAATTTAAATACCTTCGTAGTCATTTTTAGGCAAAAGAGATCCAGATAGATGTTGAGACTAAATTACATTTAACAAGTAATAATTTATATATTTCAACTGAATTAATTGTAAAGAAATAATATGAGGTTTCTACTAAAGTAACATAAAGGCAACTATAAATTTTCAATTGACAAATATCCAAATATCCCAATAATATTTAAAAAAAACCCCAACAATATCATAAGAGCAATTGAATGTTCTTCAGCGTACTGGATGTGATGATGTTACATCTATAATTGTTAAGTTGGGCAAAATAAAAAAAAAAATTATGATAAACTTGGGCAAGATTTGCACGAATGAAAACGACCCACATTACCTTTTAAAAGTTATTTCAAAGATATGTGTTCCTAAAGAGTTATAATACTGACTGCTTTCTTTGGAAAGAATAGATTGTGAAAATAATTCTTAGAGAGTTATAATTAGGCATGATTTTGAAATTTTACAGAAAGAAAAGTTTATTGTGGAAAAGTCATTCTCTTTTATGGAGTTAGGCTAAACAAATTCATCCAAGTGATTGACAATAATAATGATTTTTCTTTTTACTAATCTTTAGATATCTTCATTATGTATTTTTATAAAGTAGTTATTATTTTCTAAATAAAATTCATTAGTATCTTACTGAAAAAAGATATCCATTCTCCACTACAAATTTATTTTTTGAAATAAATTATATCTAATTACATTAAATTCAGTATAGACAATATATGTATATTTAAATATGAAATAAATTATAGTAAACAATTTCTTTCAACCTATAAAAAAACACTATTACACTTTTTATACTGCAAGTTTATAGTTTTTATTTATTTATTCATTACTTATAACCAATATCCTTTAGAAGTTGCACGAAAACAGAGTATTATTAGAATTTACATTATGTAAACTTAGAAAATATCTGATAAGTATAGATTTTATTACAAACCAGACTGAATTGTCATATTGTTCACAATCAGACCTTGGAAGTTTTTATCTCTAAATAAATATTTTTATTTAGATATTTAGTCATCTTGGTAGCAATTTAGCACAGCTGCCTTACAAGCAGTTGTCCCGGGTTCGCTTCCCGGCCAATGCTTTGACACATGGACAAAAAAAAGAGTATTAGATTTAAATGGTCAAAAAAGAATTGCATGCAAGACCAATAGGAGTGTAAATTTTAAGTTCAAAAATTATTTTTGCAGATGTATAGTATACATATAATTAAAACTTATATAAAGTAAAGGTTTCTTTTTTCCCCAATGATAATAAAAATAAAATCATAACTGAACTAAGTAACTATAATTTTAAATTATTTAAATAGTTTGGTATAAGTTTTTTTTTTAAAAATCAAAATTTGCATTATATTATTCTTTTCAATACCTTTTTTGATTCTCAGTATTTTATTTAGTTCAAAGAAACAAATGATAATTTATCATTGATAGTTATATATTAAATATGAAAACAGGAAAGTAGAAAAAATAATATGGTATACATTTTTCCACAAATATAATAAACTAACCCCCCCCCCCAAAACTCAGAACAATGCTGTTTTTCTTTTTTGCTTTTTTAAAATGCAATACAACTTATTTAATACTCATCCCCCAATTTTTTTAACATCCAATTATTAAAAAGGTAAGTTATTCAATTGTTACTTTCTACAATAGAAAAAAAAAAAGTAAAATTGAATAATATATATAAAAAATAAAACATTGTACTCATTGCAAAGAGTTTTAGTAGTTGCAGATAATCATTGAATTATGTTTATACTTTTTTTATTTGAGACTTAAATAAAAAATGTTAAGATAAAAAAGTCAATACTGTAAAACCATATGAGCTGGATTGACACTATATTTTATGTACATTACATTGAGACATATCTGAGTTGACCTCCCCCTCCCAATCTGCTTTGCAAATTATTGAAACAACAGATTAAGTAAATTCCAGAAATATTATTAAGGGCTTGATGAAAAAACAAAAAAAGGAGACATTTGTTTAGAATTTCAGTATTTGAATGAAATCCAATCAAATTCAGATAATTCTAAAGTAGAAGTACAACTACAGCAAAATGATATTATTGTTAAAATAGCTCAAACAAATGACCAACACAACTACTACTCTAGAATTCAGGTATAAAATATTAAATCATACTATGAATCAATATTACTTAATAGCAAGAAATGAAAAAATATTATCCTAGGGATGGACATAACTAAGTAGGTCTAAATACATTTGGAACAGAAACAAACACATTTTCCAACATAATTCATGATTTTAAGATGAATATTTTGATAAATTTTAACATTCATATTATTTAACAAAAGGCAAAAATTTTAAGTAATAGCATAATTTCAAGCCATGGACAAAAAGACTTTCCTTATTAAATTGGCCATTAAAAAACGAAAATTAGAAAATTAATAACATTTTATTTAAACAAAAATAGAAAAAATCAAGTAAGACACTTTATAAACTAACATTAAAAAAAAAAAAGTAGAAAGTAGATATATCATGATCATTTATAGAACACTTCAAAAGTAAAGAGTAAAGCACTAAATTTTTTTACTAAAAAGAATAAATCAAAATTATTATTTACAAGCAATTAAATTGGAAGTGCATTAAAAAAAAAATCAATAGCATGTATAGAAGTTTCAGTTCAGCCAAACAAACAAAACAGAAAGAATTCCAAAAAATGCTGCATCTTCTGTTTCTAATAATTCCTTTTCTTAAAAGGCATCTTGTAAAACCTTATTAAAATTATGTTTTAATCTTAAGACTTCCACTACTTATACAAAAATGAATAAATCACCACTCAAATATTCCATTGTTAGAAACTGCAGCTATTTATTATCAAGCTCAAATTGGATGTCAGTCTGAAAACCAGAATGATATTGTTGTCATGGAGACCTCTGCAATAAATGATTAGAAAACATGTTGTAACTCAGCAACCATTTCTAAAAATGACCTTCAGGTCTGAAATAAACCAAAGACATCAATCAAGTAATGTTTTCCATTAAAAATACAGCTGAATTTCAATTTCAGCTATAGCTGAGTTTTAATTAAGATCAAATTAAAGAGATATTTATATAAGTCAGCAATAAAATATTAACAAATAAATTACATTTATTAAAGATAAAAAAAAAGACAGCTTACATAAAAAATGGAGCATCAATTCAACCATTATAAAAATCATGCAACCAATGGCTGATAGAGTTGCTAGAGCTTTTTATTTTATAAAAATAGAAGCTTTTAAAATTGTTAAACTTTCATTTTATCAAAATATGATGTAACTATAAATTTTCTAATTAGAGATTAGTTATTAATAAAGCACTATAATATATATAACGAATAGTAAGTAATACATCAAAATGTT
The DNA here is from genome assembly GCA_028023455.1 of Epiperipatus broadwayi. NCBI lineage: Eukaryota > Metazoa > Onychophora > Udeonychophora > Euonychophora > Peripatidae > Epiperipatus > Epiperipatus broadwayi. The sequence goes on along the minus strand of JAQFVV010000030.1, from coordinate 4,256,532 downwards.
ATTTAAAGATCCTACAAACATATTTCATTACTTGGGAATTATATTAGGGCATTAAACTGTAGTCTATAAATATGCTGAATATATATAAACACGATTGCTACATGATGAATGTATCATCACAATGAGGTAGGGTATCATACATCCACAAGTATCATGGATGTATTTTTCTAATTAAATTGTTTGAAGGGGGGGGGGAGGTTTTGTATTAAAACAATTAGACATTTTGTTTTCAGCTTGTCTTTTTACACACATGGCTTCTTCACAAATAATTCAACAGATATGGATATAAAATGTACAAATTACTATATAAAAATATTTATTCAAATTGATGCTATGCCTAAAAGCGTGAACAATTATTAATGTTTATATATAAATGAATCACTTAATCAATCAAATTATAAATAAATCAAAATAATAAACAACTTGTTTGTATTCTCATGTGGACATTAAACATTCCACAGCTTTATACATTCATTAAAAATAAACTCATGAAAAAATATTTTTTATATAAATTTAAACATATATATACATCCATTATACATTCTCATATTCATCTTTTTCTACCTTATAACTACTATCTATAATCAAACCAACAATTAATTCCCATCTTATACTATTAAGACAAAGATGTACATATATATTATAGCGTCCAATTTTCTAACATTGGCACCTTCCCTCCCAATTTTATGATCCATTGATCTTATCAATATATATAAATCCATCATACTTTCTTATATTCCTCTTTTTTCTATCTTATAATCACTATCTATCATCAAACAAACAATTTCTATCTTAAACTATCAATACATATATACATACCTATACATTCATATATATTACAGCTTCCAGTTATCTAACAATGACCATTTCCCTCCCAATTTTATCGAACCATTTACCAAATTAATACATTTATGTACATTTTCTTGTATATATAATGTTTCATAATATTTTCTTTTTAATTTTTTTTTTACTATACTTTATATTTTTCTCACAATTTATCATACGCCCTTTTTCTAAATAATGATTATATATGGTCCAGACTTAGTATTTTTCCCTTTTATTGCCCTATTATGCTCTTTAGCTCTTTCAATTGCATTTTTCCCTGACTGCCTTATATATATATCTCATTGCGTTTGCCACATATAATTTTATAAACAATTTTCTACTCAATTATCAATACTATCATTCATTTTTGCATTGTATATCCATTTTCTTAAATCTTTACCATTCTTACATTCTATATTTACTTCATTTACTTTATCTATTCTCTTCTCCTTATCTTTTATATAACTTCCATTTTCCGGTATAAAATTTTCCTAATTACTTTTCCATTATAACCAATTTCAATTTTTCTTTCTCAATTTCTAATTTCTGCATATATGCCTCTTTTTTTTAAATTTAAAGTGAGTCTATCACTTTTAATTTTAAATCCTTTCAAAGCTGCCATTTTTTTTGAGACCATGACTGTTAGATTTAGGATCAATTACCTCTATAATATTTTTATGAATCAATTCAAGCTTAATAATATAAATACAATAAATGAAAGGTCTAGAGTTTTTAATTCAAAGTTATAAAATAAAAAATAATTTATATTCTTCATATGTTTAAATAAATTTATACTTAAATTAAGTCATCCAAAAAATGATAAATTCCTTTTAAAAATGAACTTAAAAACTTTCATGCAGTTTTCAAGAACTAAAGTAAAAAAAAAAATATGTGAGGAGGTGAGTGGACGGGGGAATTAATTCAAAATAATCTTAGACATATTGTACCCTGCTAAAAGGATGATAACCTATAAAATGTGTACAAGTACGTTACATTACGCTTTACTTTTATTTTCTTTAGGTAAAATTTTATACTCTTATTATTACAAACTATGATACCAAATATCCTATTCGACAAGATCATAAATCTGTTAACATTAAACAAATTCTACAGTATCTGTTCAATGGCACAAGAATACAAAGATGCTCCTTCTTAATATTCCCACGACTAACACTAATAATTAATAAACCAGAATAGAATATCTATAACTAGTTACTTTAATATGAATTAATTATTAATATTATAATATAACTTTAATGATTATCTGTTTCCAATAATTATTATTCTAATAATGTTACTGTTAATAATAACAATAATAATACTATCATATGGAGATCTCCGGATTATCACTGCTTCTTAATTAACCATTTAGTCAACCTACTAGATACAAAGAGGGATTTTACTTACATCAATAGGTAATGCAATAATTAAGAAAACTTTTAATTATCATAATTATAAATAAAAATATCTTACCATTTTATATTTTTATGATCTGTAATACCATAAGAACAAATAACCAATTTTAATTTAAATAAAATAATAATATATAATCTCATTAATAAAATAATTAATAATCTGATTATCCAAAAATAACATACTTTACTGCATTTAGAATACATCCTTTATTTATGACTTATGTGATCATAGTAGCTTGGTACAGATCAATATATCTTTTAAAATATGTTACTCTTAAATAATTATTATACGTTATCTTATTATTAAGTTGATTCTTATTTCAAGATTTACATTTTATAATTTAATTAATTTGTATTGTTCCATTAACAATCTGTGAAGATAGAGTAATGATAATGATTCAGAATAAGGAAACATGACTATATAGACTTAATCAAATTCATAAACATTAAATTTATTAACATATTATTTACAAACTTTATAAATTATTATGTTTGTACTAATACATCATTTGACAACCCAACAAAATAAAACAATATAATATGCATAATAAAATTATTTACACAGAAGAATAATTATTAATTAAATATGACCCTTTAGTAAAATGTTTTCTCTTTATAGCCCATCTTTATTTTCCTTATACAATATCAGTGTGTATACTTTCTTGGCTATAACATTTTATTGTTGATCAATGAAATTTTATTACTACTATTTACAGTCATTATTATTATAATTTTTTTTTAACAAATATAATTTATAATCCTTTGACAACTTTAAATCTATAAGAAGATTAAAAAAAAAGTATTTATTTTAAAATAAAATATTACTTTCATGTTCGTAAATATTAATATTCCTTTTTATATTCTATGACATTTATTCTTTTTGATCTTTGCTACTCTATACTGATAAAAATTTAATTAACAATTAATGAACTATTTTGTTTTCAAAATAACAATCTTTAATAACAACTTCATTATCCAACTCTATTTAGAAATTGAAATGTTATATAGCACCCTTTCGAATCCTTAAAACTTATCATCTCTTAAGATAAACTTAATTTTAATTTCCATTACACTATCATGAACATTAATATAACACATTTTGGAACATCATTAAAGCAAGAAATTCCACATTTATTATATCTACCATAAACCTATACAATAACAATCTATACTTCTGGTTTAAATATTCAAATTTCACTGCTTTAATCCTTATCATAATATATACTTTAACATTATATTTTTTACATAGATATATTATCCCCTTTAAATTAATGTGTTCTTATTTTATACTTATTGTAATGGTATGCACCCTCTCAACAAGATAAATTAAGGCAGTCACATCTCACTATAGTCAGATTTAAGGTCTTCAATATAGGATGCCACAAATGATGTGATTTAATTTTGATATAAAACTATATTTGTTCCTAATAACTTAGGCCAATTATAGACTACTGCAATGTAAATTTCAAAGTTGCATATCAAATACAAAAAGAGGTGGCGGTTGATGAAGCTAATACTAAATTTACTGGTCATAGTAGCATGAAGCAATATGAGCTCTCAAAACCTATAAAGTTAAGATGCAAATAGTGGATGTGTGTAGCCAATAATGGATGTGTCCCATATGGAATTGTATACAGGCAAAGATACAACTTCAGATGCTGGACAATGTCTGGATACTTGAGCTATTTACCATAGTGAAAGTGTGATAGGTGACACATCTCAAACATCACAACACTTCTGCAGGAATGTCAACTAGCATGCCAGCTCGGCCAAGATCTCCCCATGTAGATGCTCATCGGTAGTTCTAATCAGTAAGTTGGATTAACATTTGATTGCAGTATTATTTTAATTGTAAGCTATCATTTTGTAATAATCACTTGCTTTTATATTTTATGTAAAGTCTATCTAACAAGATGAAGTGTTTGCCACAAGCTGACAGGTAAGATAAATAATACTACATTGCACTGACTCTAAATCACTAACTTATGTACCTCAAGTTTAACTCTATAATGAATTTAGCATTTCATTCACTTTTTTTTGTTCTATTATTTTATTTTGTATATAGTGATTATTTTAGTAATAATTTTTAATAAATTACAAACTTTACTGAAGTTCTTTATTACAACATTCAATTATACTAATTATTGATCAATAGGGATGACATATTCATTGCAAACCCCTGTATGGAAAAATACTTTGAACGGATACTAGAAAAAATGAAAGATACTAATATCTCTATTCTACAAAGTGTTCAAGTGATGGATTACCTTAGGTAAGTGTTATTATATATCAATTTATTGAAAATTTAATGACAAATGTAAATAATTTATTAACAAAAGTTTAGTTTTAAAATTTATGCAAGAAAATTTAGAATTTATGAAATAATATGAAAATAATTATTAGAAATATTAAAATTTTATTCTTTTTTTTTATTACTTTGAATATTAATGGCTATATTTTTCAGCTTAATTACATTCTTTGGTATTTTATATTTCAAACAATATATATTATGTCATTTTTGAATAATACAAACTTAAATTATTATAAAATTTGTGGCTTAACGTAATTTTTTAAATATTCAATATGGCTGCTTCATCAGCGAAAGAGTTGTCATTAATTAAATGTTAGTTATTTTACTTTTTAAACAAAAAATAATATTTTAATAATTTAAAAACTAAATTTTATGGAAAGAACTAAAATACTTCTTCCTGTCCTAATTTTTCAATCAATTCCCTAAAACACTGTCTGCTCAAAAACAACAACAACAAAAAAAAAACAACAAACATTTTAAATTGCGTTTCTCATTGGTTGATTCTCAAAATCATTCTATAATAAATATTTGATTTTGCTACAAATATTGTTTAGATAATTATTACAGTAGATATTTAATAAAAAAATTTAAAAATATCTTTACTGAACTTAATTAAAAATATAATTAAAACAAAACTAATTCAAACAATTTTTTTTTAGAATAAATTCAAAATTAACTTTATAAACCTTTTATCATATAAACAATAAAATAAGTATTATCTTAATTATTTCTTAAAATAAATCAAGGTTTTACTGGAAATAGCTACTTCTTTATTAAAACATATGCACACAAACATGATTACATATATCTACAGCACATATTTTTATTTATAGATATTATTTAAGCCTCACTACACTTTAAATATTATTAAAAAATTAATTATTAACAAATAATATCAAGTTATATTTTATTATTTTTATTTCTTATATGATTTTAAAATAGGTAACTTAACTAAAACTTAAAGAATTTATACTAATCCAATTTAAATGACCTTAGATTCAAACCCTAAATGACCAAGGTAACCCTTATCTTTCCTAACTTTACAACCAAATATAATTATTTATAAAATTTAAAATTATTCACCTAAAATTTTACTTTTAATTTAATTTACTATGGGATGTACCAACCTAAAAGGCACAATATATAAACCTCAATGAATCTTATTAATGTAAGAATTAAAAAATTAGAAACTATAGACTAAATGTAAAGTGCAAATTTTATTTAACAAAAAATTTAAGAGATTTGACTATATATATATAAATGATTATATCAAACTTCTTTTTATAACTTGTTTTTTATATGACTATTATAAAAATAAAATAACATATCCTTTCGACTATTTTATAATATAATCCTTTTCAAGGATCACTAAAAAATAAAGATACATATATATATAATAATAAATATAAAATATTACATATTCCAAAACAAATCCAAAAACATTAAAAAATAATAAAATAAAACGATATTTTATTTTTATAATAGTCAAAGTTTGATGCATTCATTTATGTATATGAAAAATTATGAACTATTTTTGAGAAGAAAAACTATGTAGAAGATATTTTAAAATATATACATATGGTAATAAGAACAATGGAAAAAGATATTAGATACATGCTTTTTTCTGGACAAATATGCTCACAAAAAAGTTAAAGATATGTGAGAGCTAATGACAACAGCATAATTTATAATTTAAACAATTTGCTTCACATTAAATTCAATTCTAAAAAATCATTGTAAAATAAATAAACATGTTTTCAGCCAAATAAAAATTCCAACAACCCTTTTTTTAAAAAAAAAAAAAAGATAAATAAATACACCTGGGTCTCTTTTTACGCGGACTTATTTAACACGATTTTGAAGTTTCACGATTTATGTTTCACCGGAAGTCGAACTCCGATAATGCGCTATTACTTTAAATAATAAATTTCGCACACTTACGTTATATTGAAAGTAATAGCACATTATTGGAATTCGACTTTCATCTTAGTAATTCCAATATTTTCAGTGCTTTATAATAGTAAGATTTTATGCAATAATGAAATTAAAATCATGATTTCCACATTTTATATACACACATTAAATTTTATAAGATAATAATGTAAATTTGTTCAAACATTGTGCATGTTAATTTTGCATTTAAAATCACATTCTGTTTTTGCTTTTTAAAAAGAACGTAATCATTAATCATTTAGTGTCTGCAAGTTTATTTTTAAAAGATGAGTAATAGCAGTGAAACGAAATTTGATTTTTAAACGGAATTGAAAATTAAAGACAAAAATAAGAATTTAATTTTTAGTTGTTAGTTTTAATTAAATTTTTCCCAGCAGTGGTGATGTCTTTTTATTATCATAAGTCTAAGTTCATAAACAATTAATAAAATCATCGTCTCAAAGATTATTTACTAATTACATTGTCAACAGAAAACCATTAACACAAAATGAGAGTGAACTTGGTGCTAGTTGTATTTCCTCTTGTGAGAATCTGATTTTTTACCAGTTTGCAAACGAACGTGTATTTCGGCAAATAGCGATAATAATTAAAACGCGTATAAAAAAATGTAAATTACTGTACTGTAAATTATGCATAAAAATATATTATTTTGAATAAAATTAAATATTATAATTAAAAAAAGTTTGTCTTGTATCAATTTTTTTCAAATTTGAAATTTTTTATTAGTCATATTTTATTTCCTTATTTTTTTTTTTATGCGAATTTTAAAGTAATTTTACGTTGGTGCTTTGCTTTTACACGTATTTTGAAAAATCACAGACCGCATTCCCCCTTTTTCAATGTAAATTATGTCTATTTTTGCGCGATTTTGTTTGTGCGTGTTTTCTGAGGAACCTATCTATCGCGTAAAACGAGACCCAGGTGTATACACAAAATATAAAAAATTTAAGAAGTTGAAGAAACTATAGATTTTGCAACATACACAATATACTTTTTAAGCGCAATAAGAAATGATGACTACTTAATGATCAATAAACTATTTTTCTAACACCAAGGAAATATTCTTGACTTGCAATAGTTAAAACTTTGTCTCTACTTTTTAATAATTATATATTTTTAAATTCGTATAAATTTTTTATCTAAATGTGAATCATTACAGTAAATTTTTAATTTCAAAAATATACTTAAATATAGTAGAGCCTATTAAAATGATTTATTTACTGTTAAGATTATCAATATCGATGAAAATTATATAAAACATAATATATGAAGTTAGCAATATGGGAATTTTAAGTTTTGAAAACAAAGTAAAAAAAAAAAATTGAATATAATTTAGTAATGTGGAAATTAAATATTAATTAATATTAAAACTTGAATATAAAAAAACAAGAATAATAACAACTTGGAAATTTGTTTTTTTTGGTTATCTGATTATTGCACTATATGTGATTAATATTCATTTTCTTTATGCATAAAATTTTTAGCTTTATAATTTACTGCTCAAATTTTTATTTAAAAAATATAAAAAGAATGAAAAAGACTAAAATTATGAGAATTTATTGAAAGATATTAAGGGCTGGGGGTGGGTGGGTAACCTTTTGCTTAATAATTGTCCGAAGTTTTGTGATGATGTAGATAATTAATTATACAATGAAATATTCTCATCCCCTAGTTGAAATTGGTAAATGTTTTTAGAAAAATTCAAATTTTATTTATATTTTTCCAAATACCTTCATTTGTTACTAAATAACACACAGATTAGTTATGTGTTATTACTAATAGTTCAATGTATTTGGAAAAGTTTAAATAAAAGTTAGAATTTTTCTAAAATATTTAAGGTTTTCACTAGATAATAAAATTAATTCAATATATAACTACACTACTTATTTATTGACCTTAAAATGGTATTTTTCAGAATAAATTAAGTTATTCTGATGTATATTGAAAAAATATTCGACTCTGAGAAGGGATCGAAAATGCAATGTATGGGTAAGAGAACAAACAGGTGTTACTGACCTCATTGAAAAAATTAAAAGACTGAAGTGGAGTTGGGCTGGACATATTGTTAAAAGAGATGATAATAGATGGACAATTGAAATTTTAAACTGGATTCCAAGAGATTGTAAAAGACCCAGAAAAAACCCACATATGAGATGGATGGATGAAATAAGAAAGTGTGCAGGGGTGATGTGGAGAAGAGAAGCTAAAGATAGGAAAAGATGGATTGAACTTGGAGAGACCTTCATCCTGCAGTGGATTGATAATGGTTGATGATGATGATGATTCTGATGTATAAGTGAAATGCTAAAATAGAACAGGAAAATATTTATAAAACAAATACTTAATACAAAAACAGATATAGATAGAAATTAAAATAAGATTATTTCCAGTTCTATTAAATATTTATTAGAAAAGGTGATAAATGAAAGATATTTAGAAAACAATAACCATAACATTAGAAGAGGTAAAAAGCCAGAGCTTTACCGATGATACAACAATAACAGATAGAAAGATAAAAATAAATATGAAAAAAATTAAAATTATGAAGATAAATTATAAGGATAAAACATTAAATGTCAAAATTAAAATTGTGATTTTAAATGCATCATTTATTCCAAGTTATTCTTAATGTTTTCTCTATTGCTTACTACTTTTTTAAAAAATCTATTTATCAAATTTTTTCCTTTTTTTACTTCACCTCATTATCCACACAGTTCTTTTCAATATATCTACTCTTCCCTTACCTCTCTACATATGTTCAATTCAGTTCATTTTTAAATTCCCAACAAATCTTTTTTTTCACATATTACTTGGAATAGATTTGTTTACAATCTTATCCTTCCAATTCAGCTTTCCGTTTTCCTACAAATTCATGACTTTATATAGGACTAAAATTTTCTATTTTTTTTTTAAATATCAAAATCTCTGCCGAATAATAAAAACATTTCAAACAAAACACTTTCCAAATTTCTTATTTAATTCTAATTTCAAAGAGCATCGTGGTAATTTATAGCCATTTCACAAATTCACTAAATAATTTAAAAGATCTAGACTATAATTTCCTATCTAACTATATTCTTAAACTTCTATTTTCACAATCTATTTGCATTTATCCTAGACCTCTACAAATTCCATCTGCCATAATTAGTATTCTGTTAAGATTATGCCAATTATCTACAAATTGTCATATTATCAAATTTGACATAATGATCTTACTTCCATAATATTAATACTATTTTTTTTAAGACAATTCTCATTTTAACAATTCATCTAAATACTAAACATAACAATGTAATCTAACAAATAATTCGATTCATATATGAATAATTTAGCAATCAATTGTAGTGTCAATCTATATCTATTCAATAAAATAATCTAACTATCAAAAATACATTTAAAAATAAAATAACTTTTTTTTTCTGCTTATCTTTCAATAATTATCTTCTTTACTCAATTATATTCTTTATCCCTCTTTCTTTTCTAAATCCAAATTGCTATTGAAATAATAATGGCTAATTTAATAGAACTATTTTAATTTATTAGAAATATATTTAAGATTTTCAACAATATCTTAGTAGCTGTATACTTAGTTGTTCTAAAATTCTCACATTTTACAGCACTAGAGGATTTCTCTAATGAAATTACAATTATTTAAAAAAATCTAGTAGCCATTCTTTTGATCACACCATTACATAAATTATCATATAATTCTCTTATCCCCATTCCACGATTCTTAGTAATTCAACTGGAATATCACTAGTTCTTTAAATTTTGCCACACTTCTCATCTATTGCTATTACTTTTATGCTCATGCTAATATTGTTTTATTAAGAGAACTTTTTCAATACAATCACATATTCTCATGATTTAAATATATCCACAATTCTTTTTTGTCAAATAATTCACTTCCTGTGATCTGGCTTTTCTCATCAAACCATCTTATTTTACTGTATACATACATTAAAGCTAATTTTTATTTATAACTCCTCCATTATTTTTCTTATAAATACATTTAATATTACTTTATCCACTATGCAAGTGTTGACAGTTAAGTTTCCTATATATAAATAAAAGTTTATTTCTTCATTTTCTTTTCTCAACCATTTCATTTCTAACCCAAACCCTTCTACTGTTTTATTCTTTCATAACCTTCTATCAATACTTCATTTTCTTTTGAAATATCTTTAAATAAATTCCACCTTCTGATAGGATTAGTTATAACATTTAACCTTCTATCAATTTTGTTTTTTTTATATCTATTCTGAATAATTTTCTTTTCAATTTTACAACTCATTTCTTTCTTGAATCAGTTCTTTTAATTTTTTAAAAGATGACTTCAATTCTACCACTAAGTATAACTGTCATATTTGCAATTTCAATAATTTGTAATTAAAAATACATAAAATTAATACATATATTATTATCTATATGGACAGCCATTTTTTTTTGCATTGCAATACAAAAAGTTATTTTTCTGTTAGGTTTTAAAAAAATCAAGTTTGTTTAGAATGAACTTAATACAATAAACTCAGCAATTTCATGTTAACCCCAATGGCTAAACTCAGCAATTCTGCTTAACCTAAAAAAAGCTCTGAAAGCTTCCTTTACATGAAAAAATGAAAATGATTTAGTTCTGGAAAAAAAAAGTTTAAAGTGATGAGATATTTGCAAAAAAATTCATTTGCAAAATTGTCAAAATGAAAAAAAGAAACTTGCTATGATTATCAATTTTAATTAGTTATTCATAAGATTATCTATTGAATGTATAATATTTCTGTAGTGTTGTTTTCACACCTTGTGGAGGAATACATTTTTTTCATGTCTTTGGTTATATGTTTATGATTACATCCTTCCACAAGATGTTAAAAGTGGATAGAAACCAGTCACTATCTCGCATGACAGTACTGGAGTAAAAATTACACTACCTTGTGTGATAGTGGTGAAATGAAAACAACACTACTGAAACATTATTCATTAAATGGATAATCTTGCTAGGATTGTTTGCGATCCTGAAAATGATAAATGTAAGTATACAATTCACTGTAACTACTTAGTTAAGATTGAAACGATAATGCATTTATGGATAGAATATAAGAATTTAAAAAAAAAAAGATTCTGGTAGATAGTCATATATGACATTATAATGTTAACTATAAAAGTTCAGAAACGTTTCTGTATAGATTCAAAATTTATTATAAATTTGAAAACATAGTGATAGAAAAGACTGGATGAAACTTGAACCATGAGGCAATACTAAATATAGGTCACGTAACCCAAACAGATATTATTTAACACTCTATGAATATCAAAGTTTTCATAAACAAGTACCCTGTATTTTGTTACTGAATATATCAAAGACCATAAAGATAGTCTAACAAATGAATAATTACAAGAGCTTGCTGAGACATTAATAGGAAACAAAAATAAACCAGTTAAGAAAAGGTGTACAAATTTAATGAAATATTGCATATTGCACAGGGAATGTAAATGATACAATTGTGGAATATGCTCATTGGATGAAAAGCAGTATTATCTCCAAAGTCATTCGCTGAACTAAAAAGATATAGAAAAAAAACTTCCTATCACATTTTTTTAAAATATGCTGTTAGAGAAAGAATATACATATAAACTCCCTCTATTATGTCTGCTTCAAATGTTATCTCAAGTTGTCAAAAAAAAAGGCTTCCCTCTCAGTGCATAATTCAGTGCTTCAAAATCAATTAAAGCAGTGCCTGACACATTTTTAGGTCAATAGTATAATTCTCATCACACGCACAAAGAATAAACTAAGTTTTATTTTATTATGAGAAAGAATAGTTAAGTGGATATACTTATAAATATACTCACCTAGATTTGAATGCAGTCCAGGACATATGTAAATATATTCTCTTTCTATCTCAATTTATTATAAATGTATTACTGATTTTTCGGAAATTATTTTTGTTGACAGTGCATATTTTTAAATTAAATTATATAATACATACACCCATACATGATTAAATTTTTCAGAGTTAAAATATTCCATTCCTTGTATGTGTATTAGCAATGTATACAGAATTCTATTTTTTATATGAATTATTATAATTTTTTTTACTATATATATTTTTAATTAATTTGTATTAGTATCATATGTAAGTATATGCAAATGTGTGCATTAAAACAGATGTTGGTATCCAGGAAAAATTACTATACTAAGTTATAATCTGGATCTATATATTTTAATAATGCAAAAAAAAACAAAAAAAACATTAAAATTTATATTAAATATTGATTTGAAAAAATAAAGCATGTTATGAGAAAAGCAAGCAATGGAAAACAATCACTAACAATTCATTAAACTTGCCATCAACTTATATGCTTATGAATTTTTACTACTCTGAATCAATATATAAATCCTCTAAAATCTATCACCAGGACTTTCCTATGTTTACATTTTTCTTTTGTGATTTTTAAACCACATATATTCATTATTACTATCAATTTCATGGCAAAGATGATCAATTTTGTTCAACCCATAACTTCTATGATTAGCTGATTTACAACACATTAATTTTACAGCTATTTATATATATATATATATAATTATTTTTCAAATTCATAATCATTAAAATAAAAGCCACATCTTTTTGAAGCTTTTTGTGTAAATCCTACTAACAATCCATAATTTGTAGAAGTAATAATTTGAACCTCCAACACCTACTCTGTTATATCAGTAGCAACTTTCATAATAATCTCATTACATAGTTATCATTATAGCAAAAACTATCCACTAGTCTTATAGTATCTAACCATTCCTTTTTGTCTCTGACAAATTTATCAATTTTCCTAGCTTCTTCCAAGGCCTAACATTATAATATACTTATATATAATTCCAATAGCTGTATATAAATAATAGTAAACTGAATTGATATGTTATTCCTGGGAAATAATGCTTTTGTTTAATAGCTTACCCATTGTTTTCCTTAGCAATTTTAACTATTATGCTTTTAAAAATACTATATTCTACATTAATTTAAGGTTCATTTTTACAAATTAAATTTATTATCAAAACTATATTTCACGAACAAAGCATATTTTTATAGCTTCTAAAAATTTAAAATGCTTAACTAAAATAAAAAAAATCCAAGCATTCTATTACTAATAGTTTTTTAAAAATAAAAATTCTAAAATTTTTTCCAACTTATAAAATTAGATTAATATATAGAGGAAATCTCACTTGATTATTTTTGAGATTAGAAAAAATAAACAATGGATACAGAAAAGCAATATCATTATAAACAACAAATTAATTTACTAAAATACATGTAAAGAATGATAAATTCTAAATATGCTACATTATACATAATTTTAAAATCGCAGTAATTACTTATGTTAAAAACAATCAGGGTTAATATTAATTATAATTCTTATATACAATATATTTTTTTAAACTTTTATTTTTAAGACTACTAATATTACTATTATTTATATTCTAAATGCTAAATTACTATAATGGACAAATATACAATACAATTTATTTGTCCGTAACGATGTCACAAATACATAAATAAATAATATCAATAGACGGGACACTTACTTTGACATCTCCAAACACTGGACTATCTAGTTCATTTGCATATCGCTTTGTTTCCTTGCCTTATTTCCTCACTCTTACCACTATGAATATGAGGCAAATGGCCTTGAAAGCGCTTAGCATATAATAATTTGTGGAATCTTCATAGCTTATCATTCAAGCGCTTCACATGCTTTTTAATTTGTATAATAAATGAATAATCAAAATAAGATTGAAATAAACAACTAGTAAAAGTCCGTCTTATTTTGAATGACTATTTATTCTCAATGCTTGAAATTTAACGTAACAAAAACAAACAATTACTATCATCTTGAGTTATTTTATCTCGAGAGTAACTTTTTTCATGACAATGACAAAGATTAATATTCAATTACACATATAAAGTATATTCAGTAAATATCTTTAATATTCACTTTCATCAACCTTTCTGTTAAACAGTTTTTGTTATCCAGCACATAACAAAAAATAAACAAGGCAAAACTCTCCATATAGTTGTGCCACCCCGTGCCAACCAGAGTAATCAATGGATGCCAGAAGGCTTGTGTATAAAATCCCTATCTAATGCCTACTCATCCAATATCCCCAGACTAGTTTCTGGCTTGTGGCCATCGTCAACGAGGAGCCTTGGATCTGAGAGGATTGGACCTAGATCTTAGGATCTAATGCAACCTTCCAGCAGCCACCTTTTATCTCTACTTAACTACAAAACTATGAGAATGAAATTGAAAACACAATATTTTCAATCTAAGCTCAATAGCTTATATAGTCATATGGGTCTGAACTCAGTTCAGCACCCATACATTTTGGTGTCTTTGGCTAGTCTGGGGATATTGGATGAGTAGGAATTAGATAGGGATTTTATGAACAAGCCTTCTGGCATCCATTGATTACTCTGGTTGGCACTACTGTATGGAGAGTTTTGCCTTGTTTAATAACAATAATGTGCTAGTGTAAGAGATGGTGATCATGTGATGTTTAGTGGTTTAATAACAAAAAGTAGTTAAAATTATACATTTTCTTACATTTTTCAAAACTTATTATTTCCTTCATTTATTAAAAGAGCAGATTATATTAGAAGAAAAAAACTCACCTCTTATCTCTTATTAATCTGTTCTCAATAACAAAAAAAAAATGCTGATTACTTTGCCAAACAGATCTAACAATTTTGAAAATGTTTCAACAGATTGAGAAAATTTGTTAAAAAATACTTTCAATAAATTTCTAAATCTATCCAAGCAACTCTTCTGATTATTAATAAGAACGTGCAAAACATACATGAAGATTTAAAAATGCTTGCTTTCATTTTCTAATAGACATGAACTTCAACTTATGTTTGATTATAATACTTATATACGTGAAAACCAGTGACATAGCTATCTTGAAGTAAACCAAGATATGTATAACTACCTAAATGGTAATAGTCTATGAATTAACCTCTTAATTATAAATAGCTTTATATTTTTATTACAAATATAAATCATTCACGTGCAATATAGATTATAACCATCTTTCTTATAAACTTCCCAACCAGAGAAATCAATTTTGTATTTTAAACAAATTTCTTTATTTGAAAATTTCAGTTCAGTGACTAAAAGCACTTTTTTAATACAACACTTTTAATTTATTACAACTTCTCATATGTGTTGATTTAAATCCCTTAAGCAGAATTTTAAACATATAACCAATAAACAATTGATTTACTGGTATAAAAAATATTAGGAATCATTTTAGTTTTTTTGAACTCTATTATATAATTCATTTCCAAGAATTTAAAATACAGGCATTCTTCATATACCTGGATATTAATTATAAATGTAGGAAATTTAAACTCAGGCTTTCAAGCACCCTTCAACTAACCACACTATCTTATACCACTGATATGCATGATGACACACATGTAAGAAAGATAAATAATCACCAATATATGTATTGCTTGCTGAACCAGCATGCATCATCTACCACACATATATAATCAGTGCTCAGTTTATATTACGATAACAAATCTTCATACTTTAATGGACGGGCTTCAATCTACTCCAATGTCCAACTTTTCAGATTTTCAATGGTATGGATGGCTGAAGAGTTGGAGTGGACTGAAGCCTGCCCATTAAAGTATGAAGATTTGCTATCAATATAAACTGAGCACTGATTATATACCTTATGGGAGATGATAATTTGGACCGATTGATGAGTGCTGGTTCAGCAGCGAAATATATATTGGTGATTATTTACCCTTTCTACATAAGTGTGGTCGTGTGTATCAGTGGTATAAGGTAGTGTGTTTAATTGAAGGGTGCTTGAAAGTCTGAATTCAAATCCCCTATATATATCCTCAAAATTTATTGCACAATTGATAAATGCTGTACAATTGTCCGATGAAGATATGTACATTTGGGATTTTGGAAATCTGTTACTGAAAAAATATTTTTTGAAAGTAATTTTTATGAAATTTATAAGTTGTTACTTTTTTTGAAAATTCCAATTTAAAATGATTAAAAATCACAAAAAAAAAATCCAGCTAGATATTTCCAATTAAATTAACTTTCACTAGATTATTATTGAATATCAAAAAGCATCCAAAATAAATATGAAAATAAAAAACTTTTTCCAGGACAAAGGCAAGAAAACCTTTTTGATATGTAAAACTATTTTCAATTAATTGCTAAAATGTATTCAATAATCCCAATTGTTTTTCTTTTTCTTATATATATATTTAAAAAAGTATTAAGATATATGTTTTAAATATTAGTAAAAGCTTCTATTGAAATTTAAAAAAAGAAGCCTACTACAGATGAAAACAGTAAATCTCTGCAATTATAAATGCCTTTGAAAGACCATCATTTTTGAAAACTCAATTTTATTTTAAATATATTCTTTCCAAGTTTTTAAATAATTATCTCCATAAAGAATATGCTGTTTTCAACCACAATGCTTTTTCAGTGATTAAGTCAACTCATACTGGAATAAATTTAGTGTTTCATTCCATCATTTTTTTAAAAAGTCAGAACTTTCTCTGGTAGAATAATAGACTTGATATTTTCTTGCTTTAAACCAGCAGTTCCCAATAATTTTTAAGGCAATCTCAAAATTATTAAGATTTTGTGACCTTCAACCCAATCACAGAAAAGATAATAAATATTGATATTTCTTATAAAATAATTAATAAATAATTCAGTGCTATTTTTAAAAAATAAATAAATAAATATTCATATTATTTTTTATCTAATCTAACATTTTGTCTAGCAAAAGAAGACATAAAATGTATAATTAATAAAATTGTAGAAAACATATCTGTAATAAAATGAGAAGGAAAAAACAATCCTATTTAAATGTAACTAATTTTTTTAGAAAAATTATTACTTATTATATTTTTCACAAAAACTTTTCAGAATCTTACTTCAGAGCTTATTACTCTAATTTGGATTGTAATCAGAGGTTGAAAACCATTGCTTTAAAACAAGGATAGATAAATTGTGGCCTCTACATAAGATCTTTTTTTTTTTCTAATATCATCAGAAAAATGTTAAATTATATAAACAAACAATACATGCTTAATATAAACATGACAATTTGATACAAGTAAATTTATTTAACAGTTTTCTCATAATATGTCAAATGAAAATATTTTTTTTCTCTCGTGTCATAGCATCGGCCAGGAAGTGAACCTGCTAACCCGGGACAACTGCTTGTAAAGCAGCCGTTGTTGATCTCTTAACCACCAATGGTTTCGAAAAAAAATTATTCTACCAAAAAATACCTCAAACTAAACTATTTAAATTTGTAGTTTTTTATCAACAGTTGTAAGTTTCACTAATTATTCAATGACTTTTACAGAAGTATGTTTCAAACAAAAATGTGTTAAATTTAGAATATGAAAGGGTGTTTCATCAAATAAATGTTTTCACGTTAACATTAGTTTTCAAGTTAAAGTTCCTATAAACAGAGACTGTCGTTCAACAAGAGGCATTTAAGTTAGCCTATAAAGAGTGTGGCATCAAAATTTCATCACAAAATTTAGTCACATATGAACACCCACGTATAACACGATGTTGGATATCATCCTAAAATTACCCAAAATAGATTATAAAAGCTTTATTTCATGAAAATTAATTGGAAAATAGAAAGTCAATTTCTGGCATGATTGCAGTACTTTCCTGTGATATGAAGCACCTCATGTATCTAAAAAAGCAAAACATCATTTTACATGCAATCTGCCAAAGTTCTTACAGAAGTCCATATGACATGTAATTATCCACATATCCTTTAAACAATAAATGGAAATTTTCTTGAAAAAGCTTCTTTAATTTACTCTTTGTTTATGTTAAGATTCACCCATCTAATCTTTTTAATGTTTTCAACAATTTGCTCAATTGAAATGATTTTTTCTCTCTCTTAAAAAATCAATTGGATATTCTTATTTAGTTTTGCTACGCTGAAATCACATTTAGGCCTATTACTTTTTTCAAAATTAAAAAAAAAACAAAAAACATATTATACATTGGTTATAAATTATCTATTTAAATAATATTAGTTATTTAATTAATATTAACTTAGATAGAGTACAAGTTTTACAAATTAATGTAAAGGTGATAACGAGATTTAATATTCATTTACATGATTTTTTTTATTTAAATGATATTAACTATTTAATTCAATTTAATTCTTGAAAACTATTGTAAAGATAAAATAAAAATAATGATATGAAAATAAATCATTTAAGATAATAAAGTAACAAATCAGAATGTTGAATTTGAGAAAATTGGATAACTGAAAACTTAAGAATGAACCCCATAGGTATTAAACATCCATAATAATTCATAATGAAGTGAAAATTTTTTATGACAGTTCTCTTGATAAAATGTGGTTTAGGCTTTCTTTTTTTCTAGTTGCCTACTAAAATATTAAATTCTTTAATTACAGCTGCTTTTTAATTCTTCAATGGAAAGAATATAACAATGACAAAATTTCTTTATGTAAACAACCTGCTTTTTAAAAATTCATTCTCTAAATTATATAATTAATATAGGATGTCTTTCTATGTGTAGTATGTTATAGTTTTAATACATTCTATCTTTTATGGTTCAATGTATATATATATATTTCTCACATGTCATAGCATCAGCCGGGAAGCGAACCCGAGACAACTGCTTGTAAAGCGGTTGTGCTGACCTCTTGACCACCAACACTTGACAATGTATATATATTTTAACTATAATCATAGTATATAAATTCTTCAACACAAATCTAATAAAACTATTACTGAAATAATACATTTGATATCTGTAATATTCTGAAATTATGAAGTTTTATTCCATGGCTATAGAATATTAACACATCAATATCTTCTACCTTCATTCATTATAAATGTGAATAAAATAATTACAGATAATAATTATGGATGTATAAAGTAATGTCTTTTCTTTGTAAACATTTACACTACATTAAAATCATATCTTTATGCTTTTATAAATGGAGATTATAAATGCTATAAATTAATTAGCAATTTTATAAAAGTTTAAATTGAAACCATCTGCAAAGTCTTTTTTAAAAAAATATTTAACATTTTTTAAAATAAATAACTACATATAATCAATACATTTGGAAATAATAAAATTTTGTGCATCAATTATTATAATAATTTGCAATTTAATTGCAATGATTATTAATAATAAAATACAAGGTTAGAGCTCTAGTGGAACAAATTTTTACTTGACTGATGTCAGAATTTATTTCCAACAAGGTCATTTCATATAATGTTGCTAGGTTACACATTTTTCTAATCACTTATTGCAAAAGAATCACCAAGGCAACAAAATCATTTTGGTTTCAGGTTGTCATCCAATTTGAATTAATAATAAATGGCTGTACTTTTAACAAAAGAATATGATTAATAATTTTAATAATTTCTATACTGTTAGCTGAAGGTTGAGGATGAATGAACAATTTTAATACTGGATAGATAGACTATTTAAAATTGGAATTTCTATTTAAAAATTTGTCAGTTTTCATTTTCTTCTTAATCTTCACATTTTTAAAAAAATAACTAATGCTGAATGAAATACAAATGGCCAAAAATAGATATATACAGATGTATAATTCTGCTTCTTACACCATCTAACATTCACAAACTAATGCTATGAAAAACATATACCTAAAATCAGATAAGCCATTTACATCATAAAATGAAAACTCTAATATCAAATTAAAGATGTTTATGAAATCCTGTTTATGGAATAATGCCAAAACTCAATATTACATCCTGAAGAGTATAAATGACTTTTTGAATTTTCTCTCTCAAATAGTCAGTTACTTAAGTGTTCTTAGAAATACGTTGAACAACACAAAAATGGAGTTTTTACAAGTCAAATTCTAATTTAATTAATATTAAAATAATTTAAAACAGATTTTTACTATAACTTAAAAATACATGCAATAAAATAAATGTATATATATAAACCTAGCTTCAGACGATTTTGATTTTTGAATTAACATAATTTGTAAACTGTGACTATATTTCCATTTAATTCCAAAACTTTCCATATTAAGGCAATCTTTTCTAGAGAATTGCTAGAAAAGTTATTTTAACTTTTTCAATAGCATTCAATTTTTCTTTGACAAGCTCTAGTCGTTTGGGTTATATTTGCAATATTTCATTTTAAAAATTAAACTTTTATTCTATATTTCCAAAAATTTTAACTTATTTATTACAAATATAAGTTACCAATGAAAAACATTCTTAAAAATAATATTTCAGTATCACAAATATAGAAAAAAAAAGAAGTAATAAACAGAAATATACAATCAGAACAATAATATTTTGTCATGTTGCTATTGCGAATAAAAATGTATTTTTAATGAAATATTTTTTCTTTGGATTCTATTTCTAAAATGCAAACAAATTATGGTTAACACAAAATAAAGCAATAATTTTTTTTAAAATTGCACATATAATTATTAAAATATAAAAAAAAAAGTGATATGCGGAAGTGTTTCTTCTTCAGACTATCATAACTCATCGTTTTCCAATATTAAAATTCTCTTGTCTTGTTTCAAATAAAACATTTTCAAATAAAATCTGAGTTTAATCAGAAACTCTGAAAATATACACCTTTTATTTCAAAAATAACATAAAAGTGCTTGCAAATATTCTCACAAGCACTCTCAAAGTCTGAGAACAAAGAATCTACAAATCAGCACTGTTATAAACTTATTTATATTATTCTGAAATATTCAGATTTTTTAAAAACCAATAAATATTTTAGTTCTACCATCTGCTGACAAAACAATACAAAACCAGCAAAAAAATGCTATAGATAGTCATAAAAGAGTGAAGGTAAGTTAAAGACAAACAAGGTATCATCAGAACATGTTGCAAAAATATTGCTGACAGTCAAAACATTAAAATAGAAGCTGCCATATTTTTAGAGAAATGGACAACATCATAGAAAGCTTTACATATATATATATATGTTACCTTATTCCTCATATTTTTTATAAACTTAATGAATTCTTATTAATGGCCACAGTACATGTAACCAAACACTACCGTAAAGACATCGGAGAACAATGATATATGAAAATCTATAGTACAGGGAGGCCATTAAAAACGATGTAAATAATTCGTTGAAATACATGTACAGTTTAAAATTTTATAATCTAACATATTCCACAACATTTGCAAAATGTGTATATATGTATGTGTGCATATATATATAATTCTAATTAACTCAATACATACAAAGTATTTCATTCGGAAATGGACTGGTAAACTTCTAGCTTTCCATCAGATCTTTGTAATGCCATTTTGCTTGTTTTGTATTAATTTTGTTGGTAAAAACTGCTACTAAAATATATTGATTTATTAGTTAAAAAAAATCTACAAAGGATTCAAATCTCACCTATAAAGTTGCTGATTGGTAGTTTCTATGTTCTTAATCTTTGAGAGCAATTGTGAAACTATAAACTCTTTTTAAAAAAATAGTATAGTTTCTATAGTTTGTTCAAGTATTTATGATTATTTTAATATAACTTAAAAACAGAAATATATATGATTACACTTCGATAGTAATTGAAAAGAAAACAGTGGTAGATAGCTTGTATAATATTTTAATAATTATAAATACATTTTTAAATTTTACAACAGAATTTCATAATTTATAATGACTTAATATTAATTCATCAGCATTTTACAAATGAATTAGTGTTGCTGTAATCATCTAATAATAAAAGTTATTGATCTCATATTTTTCATTTTATTATTATTATTTTTAATATTTATTAAGGCAGTAACCTTTAGGAATAAGCGTCTTAAAAATTCAATGGTAGGGACCTCTACAGGTCTTAGTCACAAGCTTTCGCTTCCCCCTTTTCTTCATAGCGAAAGCTTGTGACTAAGACCTGTAGAGGTCCCTACCATTGAATTTTTAAGACGCTTATTCCTAAAGGTTACTGCCTTAATAAATATTACTTAATATAGGAATGTGCGTTTAATAAAATTTATAATTATTATTATTTTGCTATATTTGCCAAGTTCAAATATGAGTTTTAAAGATATTTTTAGTTTGAAAACTTATACTTCTAATAAATCAATCCCAAGTTATTAAATTCTAATAAAAAATAAAAGTAAACACTAAAATCAAATATTGAACCTTTACAAAAAAGACCACTAGATAGAACAATGGAAATGTCAACTTGTTGAATGGTTAATATCACAGCAACTATATAAGTAAAAATATTAATTTATTTTTATTCAATTTTATAAATAATATAAATTGTGATATTGACATTTGCTTCAATTCAAATGTTAAGTTTAGTTTTCTTAGTGTCAATCCAAGAGTTTGGTTATGTTGACAAATTTCTATCCAGGATTTTTATCTATTTCCTCACACATTTACTAAAATAGAAACAATATCTGATTTAATTCAAAACTAGTTGTAAGAAAATTAAAGCAGTTCTGATAGTGGAGAGGAATTGTAAGTGGGACCTTTTTATAAGAATGATATAGTTTTTGAGAAATATGAGAAATTTTCAAGTTTTTTTGGACAATAAGATTTTTTTTTTGTATATTTCTAAGTAAAATTTTAGATGTAAAATAAATTTGAAAGAAATTTATTAGCAATAAAATTATAAAATGTTTTTGGAAAAGTGTATGTATTCTATACGCATTTTATTATTTATAATTAAAATTTATGAAAGTTTAATTAATAAAACATTATTCAAAGTGACCAAAACTAATAATATACAGATATACTATAATAAAATATAAAAAAAACCCTATCCATATATGAAAATACTAACTATATTAGAATTTTGATTTGTTAAAGTGACGTGATAAAACAAGTTTGAGAAATAAATAATGGAGCCAGCAAAAAATATTGTTTCCATAGTATTCATTCCCAGACAAAAAAAAAGAGGCAGATGAAAGAAGGGCCAATAAAATTTCACTGTATATTTAGATCTGCTAATCAAAAAGAAATGCAAAAATTCTTAATCACTTTTCAAAGAATGAGATTCTTATTATTAATACCATAATCAGTAAAAGTACCATTTTCAAGTTGACAAGAGAGTTATATTTTGCCTTTAAAAAGTCCATGGTCTTAGTAAGTTGGATATATTAACTTTAAAACTAATGTATGAACATTTTTTAAAAATATTTTAAAGTTTAAATAGCATTTCAATTTATATATTTAGTATAATTTTTTAGCACACTAAATTATTTACAAGCAGATCTTTAATTTAGACCCTTTTTATTTTACATTTTGAAAAAATGAATAACAAGTTAGTTTCATTATATATATGCATTCATTCCATTTACAATATATATAAATGTTGAAATGCTACTTATTTAATTCCAAGATAAACTGAGACTACACATACAGATCATTAATTGCATAAAATTTTTTTTTACCAGATAAGGCCCACTGGCTATAACAATAAGCTACTATTTTAATTATACTGTGAAATACATAGAAAGAAAATTAAAATGTGCAAAAATTCTAAGTTCCCTAGGCAAAAATTTTTAATATAACAAATATACATATTTAATAACAATAGTATATATAATTAAGATACTATAAAGTATTCATTTTTATAATAGTTCTACCTACAATAAAATACTATCTTCAAAATTTTAATAAGGATTTTCAAACTCTTTTGAATTTTCCTGAATTCATTAAACTGTGTTTTCAGAAATTCTTAAAAAAAAAAAAAATCAATGAAGAAGTCCTGAATTCACTGACAAAAGAGGAAGTTAAAAACAAAAACAAAAAACTTCTAATCAAATATCTCAACTACATCATATTTATGTACTTATTTAATCCTGAAAGCATCAATCTATCATATTTCTCATTACTAATTTTATAAAACAATTGATTCTAACCAATTTTCTCTGTTAAATTATAATCTTTTTTATCCCATCCCCCTAAATTTGAAAAAAAAAAAATGCATTTAATTAAAAATAGTTCAAAAAATAACTTTAAAGCTAAAAACATAATTTAATTATAGCTAGTGAAAATGATATTACTATTGAATGATCAGATCAAGATTTTCTAGGTTGTCACAAACTCTTGAATACAAAATCATGAATTTTCATTTTCAGTCTCATTTAAAAAAATATTTAATTTGAAGTAAGATGATGAAGTAAAAAAAAAAAAACATTATGGAAAAAAGAAGGCTTGCTACAGGCCACAGGAAATAAAGACGGGAGATGCCTGCCGTGGATTGTTAATGACTATGATAAAATTAGCAAATTTTCAACATTTATCAATGCGTTTTTTTAATGAAACATTCATTAATGTCATAATCATGTCAACACATATAAAACCATAGTACAAATTAATAGGACAAATTTCATGTAGATTACCTGAAAGAAATTAAGCAATTAAATATAAGCTTTAGATATGTTTCTTGATTCATGAAAACAATTATTTTTTGTTAGCTTAAATTTTCAGACAATTATAAGGACTTGTTATTAAAATTTAAAAGTATAAAAACCCTTTTGCAAATTTTTATGACATGTTCTGATGTGTGAAACTATATTCTAAATATACTGGAGACAAAAAACAATAAAATGGCTACATTTATTTTAATTAATATATGTAATACAACTATATAATTGTGAAATGTTTAAATCATGTATATTTATCAGAACGTTTATGGTAGACATATGCATTTAAACACTAGAATTGATTAATTTTACCACCAAATTTTTAGAGAATTAAATTTCTTATTCTTATAAAGAAACTACTCAAAACTGGCAATGTGTAAAAATACACTTAGAAATATATATTATCAAATGTCTGAACTTGTGACAGATTTACTTTTCTGATTTTATTAGTCTATAGAATCAACACTGATATATATTTTTAATTAAATTCTTTATGAAAGTTTACTAAAACTTTTGCACAAATATGTAATTAATATATAGCATATTTTATATTATGCTTTCACCAATAAAGAAAAGCATAAGAATTTAGGACATGAAAAGAAATATAAATGTTTATTTAGATCGCAATTTAAATATATATTTGTCTAATAGAATCTTCTAGTTGTCTAAATAGAAATGCATAAGGGCCAAAAGTAGATTTTCTTAACCTTTATATATAAATCAAAAATATTTAAAAATAATAACTTTTACACATGGTGACATAATAGACTTCCTCAAAATAAAAATTAATATTTGAATAAAAGAAAGGGTTTAAAAAATAAAAGCAAATTCGTCTTTATAAAAGCAGACAATCATTTGATGACTAAGATATCATTATTCTTTTTCAAGTTTTATTCATTAATATAATCTCTAAATAATTAAACAAACAAAAGAAAATCTATTATATTTAAATTCTTTTCTATCCGAATCGCCAAATTAAATCTTGAACATACAAAAAACATTAAATATTTGAAAACATTGGATTTTATTATAATGAGATAAAAGTTTAAATAATAAGATGCAGGTACAGATGAGTTCATGGGATCGTGGCGTCAGCTAGCATATTGATTAATGTATTGATGTCGACCAAGTCAAAAGCCGCTTCTATATCAAGTTGAACTTCAGTTGGTGTAAACTAGGTAATTATACATAAAACCAAACAATATTATTAGCATGTTAGAAATATATATCAAATTCCATGCTAATGATTTTCAATATTATAAAAGATGACAAAGAAATGAAAAATATTATTGTTATAGGTCCATAATCATGTTAAAATTTATAAAATATTTCCTATTTAATTAAATAATGCATAAGTAGTTACAAAAATTAGTTAAGGTTACAAACAATATATTAAATAATAAGAATACTTTTATTATTACAGAGCATTTATTACATAAAAATCAATCAACTTTCTAATGGTGTTTGTTGATATACATAAGTATCTATATTCTATTTTAGCAAATTTCATAAACTTTAATTTATACATATGCACTTTGAGTAAATAGAAAGATATTTAAAGTTGAAAACATTCAAAAAGTATCATGCGTTGACTTTTATAGGTTTGCAAGATATAAATCGGATTGTACAAGAAATAGACCATGAAGATAATTTGTATCACATGTTAATTCAAAATTTTACTTACTTAATAAAAAAACTGGAATATAAATAATATAAATATTATTTTATTTTCTACAAATGCTAGGTCAGTACTCAATTTAAGTTCACAAAAATGTTTACTATAATTTTAAATTAAATTCACTTATTTGTAAACCTACAAAAATAAGGTAGAAGATTCCTTCGAGAACAACAACAACAACAACAACAAAAAAAAACCCAGGGGAAAAAAATTACTGAGTATTGGTGATTTGGCTATTTCATAAATAATAAATAATTTTTTTTAAATCCAAAAAAAAAACTTGGTTAGTTTTTTGATAATTTTACCAAAAAACTAACAAAGTTTTTTTTTCTTGGATTTAAAAAAATTATTTATTATTTATGAAAAACTTTGTTAGTTGTCTGCTCTAACAATTAACAATACATGGCCCCTAGAGAAAAAGAATACAATACAAAAAAAAAATACGACAGTTTGATGGCTAGCATTATTTATTGAAAAATTTTTCCCTTTTAAAAACATTCAAAATTTTAAGGCTGAATAAAAAAAACTTAACTACATGAAAGTCTATAACAATTAAAAATATTGCATAGGAGTCCTTAGTATATAAATGGAATTGCTTCTATTATTAGCATTAAATAAATATTTTCCTTGCATTCGCAAAAAAATATATATATATAAGTGCTTCTCTGAGGAGTGCCAAAGCACAAAACCATGGTCAGAGGTTAGGGGGGGTTTCCTGACAGAGATATTTTAAATGCTTTCTCTGGCTAACCATTTATCATAAAGCTTGTTGAGCAATTGGCAATGCTCATTGTTTATATCTTACAGGCTTAAGAGAATTGGGTCATGTGATCTATGACTTATTTTGACTAATGAAAAATACATTTTAATTTTCTATACTTTTGATTTCTTTTTTTATTTTATTTACAGTTTTGTGTGTATTAAAAACACATGAATTTAGGTATCCATGTGGAGAATAAGGGGAAATATTGCATATCAAATACTTCAATGATTGTTTTAAATACTGTGAATTATTTATAATAGAAGGTTCCTACCCATTGAGTAATCATATATAACAGAATAAGATTAAACTGACATTTTAGTACTTTGAACCTTAATTGAAATTTGAGTTTGTTTTTATTTTATAATTTTTGTTTTATTTCATTGATATTGATTTTAGCTTGTGCTATATGGTTTCTGATTTTTATTTTAATAAAATATTTTTTGAATAAAGCAACTAGTACAAACACAACACAAACTTGATATAAAGCGAAACAAATGAAAAATTATAATGCTATAAAATATTAATAAAACCCTATGTCTAATAATAGCACTGTTAGCATATTTTCTTTTGTTTAATTGTCAGAGTAAAAGTGCCTTTCTAGGAAAAAGAACAAATTTCTTCAAGAAATTTTGACTTAGTACTTCAGCTAATCTATTGACCATTCACATAATTTAGTTGTCTTAATATTAATTTTTGAATCACTATTTCCCGTACAACAATTTGAAAGTTCTCTCTTTGACACATATTTTAAAACAATTATTATTTAATATAATAAAGATAAAACATTATAGGGAAAAATAGAAAATATCAGTGGACATATCTATTTCTATCATGCAATTATTTCAGTTCCATGCAATATTTTTATTAGTTTATCACATTTTGCACTGCTGAATGCTATCCATAATCTAAAAAGTTGAGATAACGAGATAATTAATTTTTCATGTCTTTTCTAATAGTCACATGTTCTAAATTTGAGTTCAAAGATATATTTCCTATTATATAATTGAAATCACATGATCACCTTTCCTATACTAGCACATTAATTGTTGATAAACAGAGCAAAACTCTCCATACAGTATTGCCACCTGTGCTAAACAGAGTAATCAATGGATGCCAGAAGGCTTGTGCATAAAATCCCTATCCAATGCCTACTCATCCAATATCCTTGTGGCCTTCGTCAGTGAGGAGCTTTGGATCTGAGAGCACTGCATCTAGATCTTAGGATCTAATGTGATCATGTCATGCTTAATGGTTTAACACCAATCCTGCCTAATAGGATAGTGGTGGCTATGGTTGTAAAAGAGCCAAAGACACCAAAATATATGAGTGCTGAACTGAGTTCAGACCCATATGACTATATAAGCTATTGAGCTTAGATTGAAAATATTTTTTGTGTTTTCAATTTCATTCTCATAGTTTTGTAGTTAAGTAAAGATAAAAGGTGGTTGCTAGAGGGTTGCATTAGATCCTAAGATCTAGATGCAGTGCTCTCAGATCCAAAGCTCCTCACTGACGAAGGCCACAAGCCAAAAACTAGTCTGGGGATATTGGATGAGTAGGCATCGGATAGGCATTTTATGCACAAGCCTTCTGGCATCCATTGATTACTCTGTTTAGCACAGGTGGCAATACTGTATGGAGAGTTTTGCTCTGTTTATATAATTGAAATGGAAATAACTGTAGCTTCCAATAAGTTATGTAATGTAAATAAACTATTAAAAGCCAAAGTGATACCACTTATCTTTTAGTATTTGTTAGTATTTACGCTTAATTAACATATGTAATTTTAAATGGAGTGAATTCATTCTATTCATTATATATATATGCACAAAATAAATGATGTTCTAATCACCATTTAAATATTCAGACGATCAAAGCTGAGTCTTAGTTTTAACAACTTCTATTTACTTTTTTAGATTGAATCCAATAGATTTATTAGTTTTTGTGCATTATCAAAACTTTTTTGTTATAATCAATTCCATTTATACCCCAAACCTTGTTTTGCTTATGGTGTTTATACAGCTTCTAATTGATGATGCAAAATCTTTCCAGATTTTTTCTTCAAGATTTGTGAATTTTATATTTTACTCTGTTAAAAAATATCTTGATGGCCCATCTTCAGTTAAGCTAGCATTTATTAATTTGTGAAAAAGTTTTAACTCGATAGAAAAGGATACATACACATTCCATTTTCTAGTCTACCAAGTGCTAAAATTAAAACTGGAATAGTATAGATCCACAGATAAATACATTAGTTTCAAAAGAACTGATTAATAAAATGAATAATATTCACAAACAAATTTGGCATGCATTTCATTTTATTGAAAACAAAAAGTAACAACTAAATAGAAATAAAAAAAAAATTAATTCAAATGTTAAAAAAAACAGAGTGTCATATGTCTGTTACAGAACTTGCACTTATAGATTTGGTCAGAATCACTAAAGGTTATGAAAAATTTCATTGAGACATAAATCTATAGATAAGAACAATCAACGATAGATGATTATCAAAATTATAAATCATCGTAATAGTAATGAATATGAAGTTATCAAAGCTTATTTTTAGAATATCTGTCTTTTGTGGACATTTCTGATGCTTTAATCTATCCATCTTAATCATTCATATATATATAGGCTGAAATGCATTCATAATAAGTATGACTATACTTAATTTATAATTTTTACCCCCCCATGTTATTTATTATTGTTTTAATTGCAATTTAACTACTTATATGAGAAAATGCTTATTTTTAAACAGTAATCAAAATACTTAAAAAAAACATACACAAAAGTATTCAGATGAACAAAAACAATAACACACTTTCTTAGAAATTTTATTTTTTCTGTTTTTGAATGTTTTATTGTTTATGATTTTAAGAATTTACTTCTATCACTAAGATGGCTACATAATTGTACGGAGCATTTACTATTGCTTGCTCTTTAATTGATAAAATTTTAATAATTGTATTAAATCACTCTTCAGAAGCGGTGCAATTCCATATATGATTCTATTCAAAGTGTATAATAAACCTTCATTTCTGAATCCCTATAATTCTGATGAACTCTTATTTTTTAGTTACACATTGATAATGTCTTCCTATTTCTTCAAAAATTATTTAATTTTTACTTGTTTTTAGTTTTTGATAATTCTAATCTATATATAATTTTCTCTGTATTTTTCCAATAGACTTTGTATTTTATCTTTATCAGTTATTATTATTTTTCCAGTTCTATTTTCTATGCAATTTATTCTAGCTCAATATTTTCTGTTACTTCCTTATTTTATTTTTTTAAATTGTTTTTTTAATTGTTCTGTATCATATCTGTAAATTTAGCTTTTAACTATTTTTATTTAAACTATTTTATTATCTTCTTTTTATTTTGAAAATATTGTCATTTTTGATTTATGGTTAGGTTTATTGGTTCATTTTGTAATAACTCTTCTATATGGAAATAAATTCTTTAGCTATAATACATATATATATTTTATCGCTGTCTGATATATAAACTTGTCAACCAGAAGTAATGTAGCAGCATGCAAAATGGTAAATGTAAACTAATGTATGGTATTCAAATCATCAAAATTGCAATCAACTTTGAACTCTTCCAGATTCTACAAATAATCTGTCATTTAGTAGAGGCCTTTTATGTTAACTAGAAATTCACTGCCTTAGCATATCAAAACCCAGACATGACTATAAGACTTCACTGCTGATGCTATCGATAGTTAGATACATTTCAGAAAAGCATTACTGCATATATGATGAGATGTGTTTCACAAGTAAATGGAGAAAGGCACCAGCTGTCATGAAGAAAAATTTGTGCTGTCAGGAAGATAGATGAAATGACATATGATAGATTATAGAAATAACAAAAGATCTAATCATAAATCGACATATAATAACAACATTCCACTGTTGTTATACTTTAAAGCAAAATATATTTATTAATTTTACAGTAAAAAGAGTGGAATGTTGTTATTATACGTTATGTAAAAAAAAGGCAAAAATAAAAAAGGAAAGAGGAAAAGAAAGTATTGAAAATCATAAATCAAATAGCAAACTAAAGTCTGATAATAGATCTGAGCTACTTTCACTATTTTCAGAATAATGTTATTCTTAGATGATAGAACTATGGTCGATGAATGGTACTACATTGAATTCAGGATTGGGTCAAAACTTCTGTTCAAATATTATGACTCAAATATATCTCTGGAAAAACCATGGATAAAATTTTATAGTTTCTGTTAATATTTTCAGAATGATAATCATACAACCTTTCCCTAATAAAAGGCTTACATCTTCCAATTAGTTAATAAGTATGGATGCATTTTCTTGGTTAGCTCAATCTTCAGATTTCTCATTATCGAATATATGTGGAACTTTTTGAATAATAAAAATATATTCAAAACTGCTTTACAATGATACTTATCATCTCAGAAATTTTATCGTAAGTACTGATAACTGTCTAACCTTTGTATGCTTTGAAAATTGTTAGTCGCATATTTTACACATCTAGCAGCTCATTTTATTGTTCCATTTCTTCTGGTTTGAGCAGTATAGTGGAAGAATAGTTTTCTTTTAAATCTCAGTTTGAATCGTAATTTTTTTTGAATATGGGTTTAATTCTGAAACATTTAAAGTAGTTTTATTCATTATATCCAAATGGTTGATATTTTATAGTTTTTAAAGGACAATGTTCACATATAAAACAAACTATTCCCTAGCAATGATAAATTCACAAATTGTTTTAAACAATCAGAACAGTACTGAAAAATTTCTAATAAATTATAAACACTAACAATACTTTATAATGCACATCTAACTACTATTTTCTTAGGCACATATAGTAGGCCATAACAAATCTTAATCTCCTCAAATATAGGATTAAAAAAATGACAAATTTATAAGCCAAAATTTGCATGACAAGTATTAGCATGTCAATGATTAAAAAAAAAATTAAATACCACAAATTAGATGTTCTGGAAGAAAGCATTTATGATACTATATATAAATATGAAGACATACACAAACAAAATAATTAAAGCAATTATGCTAGGTTAAGCAAGTCAAACTTGTTTTTTTTTAAATTATTATTTATGGGAATTATATTTTAAAAATTAAAAGTGCATTTGTACTACTAAATAATATGATGTTTTACAAATATTTACTATGTAATTAAAGCACATATTTATACATACATTTTCCCAAACAAGATTTACAAATCATATCCTGCCGAAAAACTTAATTAGAAATTTAAATGATAAAGATAACTATTGTACCTATGTGTCTTTTTTATTACAATTTTTTTTTTAAAAAGAATACATCTGAGAAATCACAATGTGGATTCTGAAGCTACTTTTGGAGTTTGCAGTATATTTGGACTATTATCACATTAATTAACTAGAAATTATATTTCAGTGAAAATCAATTTGTTTTTAAGTGATTGTATTTCACTAAAGAACAAATAAGGAAAAAAGATATTCTTTAATTTAAATTTAAAGGATTTAAAATTATAAGAAATAAAATAATATTTGATAAAAAGATTTCAAAATCAATTAATCCAAGGCAAAAAACATGAATAAAATTAAAAAATATAGTGTATATTGAAGTGAATACACCATTCCATTTAGATAGGGCGCAATAAAAATCAAAATATAGGATATGCTTGTGATAGAAAGTTGAACAATTCGAAGTTGCTTTTGAGAAACAATTTTGATAATAGCAGAAACTCTATCATTTATACTAAGAAAAATCAATGGAAAAAAACACTATTAAGTATTGATAAATTGGAAGATGAAGAATTTTACAATGAATTAGTTCTGAACTAAGTTACGTATATTTAAAAAAAAAAATATTTTGTCAAAATTAACAGTGTTCAATTGATGAATTTTAAATTAGAGTTCAAAAGTACTTTACATCTTTTTCTTTATATAAATTATCCTGGAATGTTGCCTTTTGGCCTTCATTATAAAAAAATATTGACTTACATTACTAAAAAATGGTTGATCTTAAATATAAAATCAAATCATATTTTGAAATTTAAATAAAAATGAAATAAATTATGGCATTTCAAAGACAATTTTAGATACTGCTCATAGATAATTAATTTTGATCATATTATAAATGTATAGTAAAATTTTATAAATTTATGCAAAAGCAAAGTTCTAATTATATTTGTAGTACTTAATATGTAAGCAAATTGATAATTAAATCATAATTTTTTTAAAATAATTTGATAAATAATTGAAAGACCATTTTAATCTGCTACAATCATATAATATATTTGTTGCTTACATAGATAAATAGTCTTATTTAGAAAGTATTCATTTTATAAACAATATTGATTTACTTCAATAGATATATAAATTTCCTTTCAGAATCTTAAAAATATAAACAATAAAAAAATCTAGGTCTAAGAGATTTTCAGCAATTCTTCTATATTGAAATAAATTGTAAAAATACTACAATTAATAATTTCAACTGTAAATTAATGTTTTTTATTCATCTAAATGTTACCCTCCCCCCTCCAATAAACAATAAAATATGTTTCTAAGTATAAAATATACTTATAAATATGTACAGTATTTGTAGATAATACTCTTTAAAATTTCAGAGATATTTTTCTTACTTTTGAAATAAAATAAAAAATTCATGTAAAAATAAAAGAATTACTTAGGTAAAGTACACATATTGGTTTGAAATAAATCTAAATTTGAGACTTTTCCAGAAATACATTCAAATTTTTTTTTTACATTTTTCTTTTAATAGGATTCAAATAACATAATATTCCAATAATTTATAATAACAAGCCAAACAAAAAGTGAGATTTGACATTATTTTGTATTATAGCAGTTAAACATCATGTGATCCCTATTTCTTATGCTTGCTCTTAACTGTTATTAAAACAGGAAAAACTCTCTAGGCACTAGATGGGGATTTTATGCACAAGCCTTCTGGCATCCATTGATTACTCTGGCTTGCACTGCAATACGTATAGAGAGTTTTGCCTGTTTTATTATAGCAGTCGTTCTTCAGCCAAATAAAAATATGCATATATAATGGGTCATGAATAAATCAATGAATTCCCCAGCAGCACAATTTCTGTTAATAAAAATTTAATGCGTATTTATTTGACAGATAAGGTTATAAAAGAAATCGAACAATTTTTTAATTTTCTTTCCTGTGTAAAAATTATTCGTATAACATATTGTGAAGTTATTAAATTATTAATTGTAGAAATCATCTAATTTTTTTTTTTTTGCCTGATTATTTCTTTTAATCATAATATGTTACCATATTAATTCCTATAAAAAAATATTTTAAATGAGAAACAGTTCATGTTTTGAGACTGCCAAACAGGAACTGTATATAGATTTTAAGAACAATATTCCATCACTGGGCGAAAAGATTGAAAGAGTTCTAGCAATAATTTTTAACTAGTCTGAGTAAAAAAATTAACTGAAACTGCTTTTTGGAAAAATGCAGACATATTTCATAAACTGAAAGAAGCATTATATATGATAAATATGAAAACTGTTGAAAAAAATAATTTTAAAGTTTCATATACATATTGAATTTACGCATTTTTGCAATCTATTTGCCATGCCATAATCAGAAACATTGAGTTCAGGGTAGATGAACACTGGATTTTTTTTCCCACATCATCTTCCAAAAAATACTTCCTCAGAGTGCTCTTTTCACTTAATCTTTTTCAAAAGCTCATAACTATTTTTTCTTTAAGGACATATACCAACTTGTATTTAAACCTCTCTCTAATTATACCCTTCTAAACCTTTATATTTTTATTATTTCTAAATTTGTTCCTTCCCTCTTTTTTTGTATATAAATATTCACTTAAGATAAATAATATATATAATAATTTGAAAATAAAGATATAGAATTAAGGATACAACTCTTATCTTTAATTTTTTTGGTGGGGAGAAGTATACGATTGCATCTTACATACCCATATAAACTATTAATTCTCCTCATCAATCAAAATGTTATAACTCAGCATAAAATCCACTATAAACTATATATATATATAGTAAAAATAATACAAATAAAATATGATTTACGAAAGAAACAATAATACCCATGAACATTATTACATAATAAATTAATTACTTATATAACTTACATATAAAACGAATACATACCAAAACTCACATACCAAATTAAACATTCAAAATTGATAAAATTTATAAAGAAATTTATATTTATCTCTCTTTATTAACAACTTTGTCGTAAACGATTGTACAACTCATGCATCATAATAATATAAGAATACACACGACCAAATTCAAACGCAAGCAACAAAACTATAAAAATTTAAAGGAAAGAAATAATATAATTAAAAACCATATCATTATTCTCTTATATATATGAATCTTAAAACATTATGTAAATAAGCAACTCAATACATGAACTTAAAAAAAATAAAATCAACACTAAAAAAAAGAACAACCTTGTTTGGGCAATCGGCAAAAAAAAATGTTTTGAACATCATTTGTATAACCTCATCACTTATATTGACTAATTTATTTTGGAAATCAAGTGTGCACTTGTTCACAGGAAGATAAAATCCCTAATTACACTTTACAAAGCTGCCCCTAAAACGATGTCATGGATGACGCCATTTAAAATAAGTAAGACATAATAGATGAATGTTGATTGATCTGTAATTTGACCCAGTTCTGCTTTTGTACTCGCTTCGCTTTTCTATTGTTAGCCATGGTTACCAAACCTGTACTGATTTGAGAGGTAGAGTTTTAATGTTTAGATTTTTATCTAAAGTCCTTCAATAACATAAATCGGAAATTAGTGATATCTGAAGGCTTCTAGACAGTTGAAACTTAGATTAACAAAGCACAAACAGAACTATGATTTAAAGATTGATTTACATTAAATCAATAAAAGGTAGAAAGTTGAATTAAAAATGTAATTTTATATATGCTAGTCAATTTTATTATTTTTTATTATATTTATTTAAACCCCTATGATAAACAGTATTTTGTTTTTAATAGTATATTTATAATGGCTTAATTGTATGTATTTATTTAGTCCAAATTACTTTATTTATAAATATTTAATGTTATTTTATTTCTATTTATTTTTTCAACCAAGTATATTAGACTAGAATAAGGATTATCTCTGAAATTTATTTTTATGAAGTAAAAAACATTGATTTTTTTCTTCAAAACAGCATTAGCCTACAAGATAATTTATCCTACTAGAATCAAATTTAATCCTTAAGATATATTTTTTAATATTTTAGAAATTTTACTCAACTCACTTTTCATCAATTACTTTCATAATTCTGCCTTTAATCATTTAAATGATGCATTAAAAACAATATACTTTATACAATCTGGTACTCTTTTATTTTTCAGATTTTTTTCCTTAGTTGTATTGTTCAAATAAATAGTCTTACTTTTTTTTCCCATTTGTCATAGCATCAGCCGGGAAGCGAACCCGCTATTCCGGGACAACTGCTTGTAAAGCGGCTGTCGCTGACCTCTCAACCACCAATGCTTGACTAAATAAAGTCTTATTTTCTATTTTCAGCCTCCAATTTTTACATTTTTAGTTGTAAACATGAATTCAATAAACAAAAATGACTAATAAGCAGAAGTAAATTGTCAAAAACAAACAAACAAACAAACAAAACAAATAACTTCAGGCTATAAAAATGTTTTGGCATGAATAAATAAATTCGTCCAAAACTTAATACTTTTCATATGTATCTAACTAAAGCATAACTTCAAATACTCAAAATCCTCTTCAAGGATTAATTGAATTGATAAAAAAGTCAACAAAATACTGGAAAAAAGATTTTGATATCTTTTGAATGAAGGCATTTTTATTCTCTGATCATAATAAAGTTTTATTTGCCAAGTATTTAGAAATAAAAATTTTAATATTATAATAAAAAATAAACAGAATTTATAAATAATACAAAAAACTCCGTTAGATAATGAAAATTATTCTTCACATATAAATCGTGATTGTAAACAGAGCAGCCAAAAATTAAAAAATATTAATCACAACGAACAATCTACCAAGCACTTTCAGTACAGTATACCAGAATCATGGCGACATATGTTGCCATGATTCTGGTATACAGTACCGAAAGCGCTTGGCAGATTGTTCGTTGTGATTAATATTTTTTAAATTTTTGGCTGCTCTGTTTATCATGATTTATACGTGAAGAATAATCAACAGAATTTATATAAACCTATTATTTTATTTTCATCTTACAAATGAACGACAATGCCGCACAAGCACGCTAGCATTTTTTCAACTGTACTCAATATGATAAGACAAGCTTCTAATTTCAATTGTTGAAAGCATTTTCTTTTATTAAATTTTTTTATATCCCCAGTAGCTCCTGACATCTAGCTATAACAGAATTAATTATTCACAAAAACTAATTTTTAAATTAAAACTTCTATTGCTAGAAATTGAAAATGGATTACAGCTGTTAATAGCAGGCATTGCAGATTCAATGCCATAGACAGTTTGTAGGGGAATCATGCAAATCATGTCTAGAGATTAAAAAAATTTGTTGCACAAAGTATGTCTCATTTGAAGCTGTAAATAAATAATAACATACAAAAGTCAGAAACATATCTAAAAACAGATCCAAAAAAAAAAAAAAAAGAAAATAAAAATGTACAGAAGTGGAAATCTAGAAAGGAGTCACCACTTAAAGGAATAACAATAAATGAATAAATAAAATTTCAGAAAATCATTAATATGAAATTGAATACACTGAAAATAACAGCTGATAAAAATAAATAAAATGATTATTAGAGTACTTTAATAGAATGTTATTAAGTGACAAGATATGTTATCAAACTCATGCATAAAAATCAAAACAATAAAAGAGGAATGAATGGATTCACAACTAAGTGCATCAAATATAAAGAATTAATTAATGATAGACTTCATTAAAAATTCTGAATCAAACATACAATTCTGGTGAAAAATCTAAAAATTAAAATAACCCAATTATACCAATATCAAAAAAGCAAAACAAAAACTAAATCATACACAAAAAAAAAAAAAAGCAAAACAAACTATCAGGCATAAGAAAAAAAGAAAATCATATTATTATTAATAGAAATCGCAGAAAATATAGTAGAAATAAAGTTCCATTGTTCTATTTTATATCACAAAAAAGTATATGACTGAATAAGGCATGATAAGAAATATATAATTACTGAAAAAGATATCAAATGTAAATGAGTTAGTAGGATGAATATATCGTTAAAACCAGTCATCGGCATTCTTGCAACATTATTGGAAGATGATGAAAATACTTCCATCTGCTATACCCTTATTATCATATGCAAATGATGATAAGTGTAATCATTTTTCACGTCATTTACAGCCATTGTTAAATGACTGCAATTTTAATCCACCAATAATTCTTGAGTCTTGCCTATTGTTTGAATTTCTGTCTTTAAATACTGTTAATTCATTTTATTATTCTACCAAACAGAATATCACACACCAAATTATAATAATAGTCATTGTCAGTATTCTTTTTAACGAATTCAAGAATAGATTTATCCATATCCATGTTACTCCTTAAAAAAATTTTATTATTCAGAAACATTCCAAACTTAAAAATCCAAATTGTCAATTAACATGAGTAGCAATTGTTTCTAAAGAATACACAGCAAAATTCCTACGATATGTTTATAATTAAACACCTATTTTTTAAAAAAATGCAACTATTATTTCATTCTTATACATTGGACTATATAAAAAACTAAGTCTGCCATCACCAAACTATTTAAAATTGCTTTGAACATTTTAATATTCTTTCATGTAAAAATAAACGAGTAAATTAAGTTTTTAAACAGTTGATTGCAGAATCTTTTCAAGTTCTTCATAGATCAACAGTGCAGTAGACATTCCTTAGTGGTGAGAGTTTGATCAGTTTTCCATCCTTGTTTTTATCACCCATTTAACAACAAATAATTTGAATTGGCGCAATGATATCAGCAAAGCTAAGCCATATTATTTTTTCAATTTATCATTTTAAACATATATTAAGATAATTTTAAAAATAGATGTAATACTGTTATAAAAGGCAAATGCG
Source organism: Epiperipatus broadwayi (assembly GCA_028023455.1). Classification (NCBI taxonomy): domain Eukaryota; kingdom Metazoa; phylum Onychophora; class Udeonychophora; order Euonychophora; family Peripatidae; genus Epiperipatus; species Epiperipatus broadwayi. The sequence goes on along the minus strand of JAQFVV010000030.1, from coordinate 4,217,015 downwards.
AATAATACGTTGTTTCGTGCATACATACGTAATCAACAGGGATATGCTTGTTAATATATAAGGATATGTATGACTATATAAGCTATTGAGCTTAGATTGGAAATATTGTGTTTTCAATTTCATTCTCATAGTTAAGTAGAGATAAAAGGTGGTTGCTGGAGGGTTGCATTAGATCCTAAGATCTAAGTGCAGTACTCTCAGATCCAAAGCTTTTCACTGATGAAGGCCACAAGCCAGAAACTGGTCTGGCGACGTTGGATGAGTAGGCATTAGATAGGGATTTTATGCACAAGCTTTCTGGCATCCATTGATTACTCTGGTTGGCACAGGGTGGCACTACTGTATGGAGAGTTTTGCCTTGTTTACATGTAAGGGAGATAAGAGTTTCTAAGAAGAAGGTTATTATTACTGAAAAATATTAATAAATTAGATTTGGTGGTATACCAATACCTACAACTTCACTTACAATTTATATGAATTCCTGCAATGGTACATCATCTGAATTTGGAGCATAAGATTCTTGGATCCATTCCATTTTCTAGTACTTCCTAGAAGCAATAAAGGCATTCTTTTAAATCAGCTCTCATATTTTAAGATATATATAAGCAATTTTCATCAAGATACATAAAAGTATTAAATGTGGAGATGTTAAATAATTTTTAAAATGCAATTAAGATATTATGATTATATGTATACAGTATCTGTATTTCATGTAGTTTTAATATTATTTTTAATTTCTATGACTAAAGACCTAAATAATCATGAACTTGTGGTTATAGGATTATATATATATCCATGATAACTAATTTTAAATTAAAATTATGAAAAGGGATTTAAAAGACAAAATAAATCTTATTTTGATCAGATGAAATTTTAGAATGATGTAAACAAAAACTTTATCTACCCTCCCTTACAGTAAATTATGACTAAATAAAAGCTCATTATTTCTTTATTTACTAAAGAAAAACAACATTGTCTAGTGACACACAAAACATAATTAAATATTACGCCTATAAATTTCTAATCTGAAACTATATATTACATTCTCAAAAATGTTTATGTTAAGCTTTTTAACAATAATAAATGAAATACATACTAAAAGAGAAGAATCAAAATAGATAATATCATGCTTACTAACTAGAAATTATGGAAGTCTTCCTTTTTAAAGTAATTTTCTATATATATATATATTTTTACTAGTTCTGGCATTAGGAACATTTTTATTTTTGACTGGCAATCTGTTTGTAAATCTTGTTATTAATTAAATATATTTTTTTCGTTCCAAAATATTTCATCCAATAGGAACTGAAGATAGCTTATCACTTTTTAACCTTCATTGTTTTTATCTGCCTACAGAGAATGCTTCAGCAAAGTCTCAGACTGCCAGGCTCCCTTGATACTCACTGGACCATGGCAAAGGTGGAAATGGCTCATCTGGAGAACAAGCAATAAGAATAATCACCTGCATCAATAACTGGTTTTCCATTTAAACGCACAAAAAAAAAAAAAAAAAGTAAATGTAAACAGTTGTAAAAGCTGATAAATAAAATTTGTATTTAGATGTTAGTGAAAGGAAAAAGATAGCAGTATACTAATAAATTAAAAATCATTTATAAACTTGTAAAATTTATATATCCTACTATGCTTAAAGTAAGCGTATGTGTTTACTACACTACTGTATACCCAACTGGCAGATAATTAAAGATAGCAACACACTAATACATCAACACTGTGATAGTTATCTACATATATTTAAATAATTTAATGATTTGGTTTTTAAATCTATTCTAGGCTATACTTAAACTTAATAATTTGTGATATCCATCTTGAGCAATAGAATAAATGAGTATAAGGACAACTATAGAAATGCTTCTTTATTTTTTTAAATTCTCTGAAGTTTTAATAAAACAAACCATTAGCAGACCATCTGCTAAGAATTGTACAAGATTTATGTAGATAACAAGACTGAAACAGTAATCACGAAACTAATTATTAAATGGCAAAATAATTGCAGAAAATAAAGCTCAGAAAAAAAAAAAAAGATTAGGATTTTGGATGAAAATTTAATGACTATAATATGAAGTTAATGACTGTTCTCAAGAATATCTTGAATAGAAAAAAAAAAATGTCAGTACAATAATGAGTTTAAATATCCCTACAAATTGAATTCTGTTTAATAATTACTGTATTTATGGAATATTTCTGACTTGCAAGATGTAGTATAAATAGAACAGACTAGAGCTAAAACTTCCTGGATCAAACCTCAACCTGGTGCTTGAATATCATATGATTTTCCAAGTGACTTACTATTTGGTTATTTAAATAGAATCTTTCCAAATTTTCTTTTGTTTTTGATTTTAAATTGCTGAGGATTTTATAACAAATTGTTAGGATTATATATGCTTATATTTAGATAGCAAAGGTATTAAAAACTATTTTAATAAATTATTTTTGTATGGGCAAAAATTAGTTGTTTACAAAATTAAAAATTCCTGAGATAAATAAATTGTAGTAATATATACTAATTTACTTGAGAACATTTTAAAAGAAATAAAAAGTGCTGCAAAATTTTATTTTTTAATTTACACAAGAATGACTAAAAACTGAAAGGAAAAAAAATAAACATTTTCATATTATATGTGAGATAAAAACAACAACTCACCAACCTTTTCTTTCAGAATTAATTTATATCTTGCGAAAAAATAAATAAATAATAAAATTGACAAACCTAAAATACTGAAACAATCATACATATTTTCTAAAAAAACAATATATAAAGCTAAAAATGCGCAAGTATAATAAATCTATGTGTATTTATGCGCAAGTATAATAAATCTATGTGTATTTAAACTATCCACTGAAAATATAATGAAAGCAAGATAAATTTTAATTAGGGACAAGTTATCAAAATCCAGATTTTTCAAATTTTATCTATGATGATTATTAAGCCTATTTTTTTTTTTGTATTTAGATAATACATTCTTTATGAGTTTTTGATATTATGAAAGATAACCGTAAGCACTCCCCTCCCCCCCCTGCTAAAAAAAAATCTACAATTCCATATCTTGTTTTCTTCATATAAAAAATATTAGATGTTAAAAAAGGTGCTAAATTTATGTGCATTTATTAAAACAAAAATCAACTTCTATAAATATTTTGAAGTATTAAAAATTTATTTTATATCTAGAGATCCATGAGAAAGCAATGACATACCTTAGTAAGGACTCTAGATTAATGCTTATTAAACTAAAAAGTGGAATTTGTTTAAAAAGAATTGAATAAAAAGTTTAAGTTGGAAAAACATGAAAAGAAAAGAAAATTCATATGGCAAATGAAAGGATTAATGAACAACTTTTCTTGAAACTGAGTATAGACTGACATATTAAATCTGAAACACAATTTAAAAGAGTATGAATACATATCTTCATTGATAGTCTGAATAATTATAAGTATCCAGCCAAGGTATTGTTTCTACTGTATTTAAATATATTTGTGTGTGTTTTCCCCTGCCCGAAACTATATAAATTTGAGTGCAAGAAGTTGTTGCTTTCACAATGAGTATCTCGGACGTATTATGTAGAGATAAATGTATAAAGAAAAGAACATAAAACAATGCATCCAAATAAAAAACCTATTATAAAAAAATAAAAATTATTGAGAATAACATTTTTTTTAAAAAGAAGTTCTGGTCATAATTAAAGATAAGGCAATGAAAGAAAACAGATTAAAAAATGCAATGCATAATTTTTACACAATATATATAAAATAGAATGTTTGGATTGTAAAAAAGATAATAGAGACGTATCATATATTGGTACAACAAAGAACAAATTAGAGACAAGATTGAAACAGCATTTGAGAGATAGGAATTCTAATGTAAATATACATAGTAAGGAAGTTGGACATACAGATTTTATGATTAAAATGTTGGAGGGAGTTAGATTATATAAAGAAAGAATGGTAAAAGAGAGTTTATATATAAAAAGAAAAAGGAATTAAGTGTTTTATGGTAACAATTGGTTTTTTGGATAAAAGAAAATGTAAAAAGGGAAAGTTTTTTGAGAAGGGCGTCAAGTAAGTGTGGTGTATATTTTGTGTTTTAATTTAATTGATTTTAATGTATTTTATTTATTTTAATTTTTATGGGGTTTATATATTTTTTTGTGTGTTTTTTATATTGTTTTGATTTTTTTGGTATTTTTGGGTTTATTATGTGAAGTTTGTTATAATGTAATACGTTTTATTTAGATCCTTGAAAATGACTATAGAGTACAAATAGTTGAAACATTGGAACAAGTGGATATATATATACAACAAATAAAGTTTTTGAAAAGAAAAGTGTTTTAATTATTGAATTATATGAATATATATATATTGCAAAAAAAAAAAATAAATACTGAAAAATAATTCATTCCATATTAATAACGATTGAACAATGCATAAAAAAAAAAGTAATGATGTCAGAACAAGTCACAATATCTACAAATCAGCTATAAAAAAATCATACTTTGCAAGAAACGGTAACTTTTAATTGTGCATTGGATATGACTTGAAGAACCAGAAAGGCTCAACTAAATATTCTTAATTCTCAGTATTTTCTGTTAAATATCAATTCTAATAATAGACAGCCTTTAATAAAACTCAATTTTCATTTCATGCAGATAATGTGGATATTATTTTTTAAAAGAAAATATTCCTCTTATAAACAGCGTTACCTACATTTTTTCATTCAATAAATAAATGGCTTAGAAAATAATTATTTGGACTGACTATATGATACTGCTTGATAAAAAAATACAATAACAACTGAACGATCTAACTCAAATAATAATGGATGAAGAAAGCATGTCATCATGACAATATCTGCTTTCAATTTGTGTAGGAAATGCCAAAAATTATTTGTCAACAATAATCTTGTCTAAACAGGTCTGCTGCATGACTAAGAAGCGCCGCTGTGTAAGGTAAATTTTAGCCCCCCAATTCTATGAAATAAAATTTGCAAATTAAATGACATTTTTTCCAGCACTTTTGCAAGAAAAAACTTGAAAATACAGTTTTAGTCACTTAATGTGTTCAGTGAATACCTATGTATTTTATCCACATTTATTTCTATAAAAGAAACATGAAAAATAAAACACATGTTAAAATAAAACATTAATGTTTAAAAAAATAATTTTGGAAACAACAATTAAATAATACCTTAAAACAAAAATATTTATTTAATTAACCTGTTCATTCAGTGTATTGAATGTTTTCTATATAAATAACAAGAGTGATTTGAACTCAGGATTTTACAGTCTGTATTTGTCCTCTATTTCATCTCAAACAACCGACACACATGATGTACTTGGTCGTGTGTGTCGGTTGCTTGAGATGGAGCAGATGATTAATATAGACTGAAAAATCATAAGTTCAAATCCCTCTAGTTACTTAAATATTTATTTAGTAAATTTGAAATTGTTTTTTTCAAAAGTTTTCATATTATTTTTTGGATAAGCTTGTGAAAATGCTAGTATGGATAGGAAATATCTGCAAATGAAACAATTGCACTGCTCCCCTCCTCTTCTCAGGCCAGCTGATATTATATAAGCAATTAAATAACATAAGCTATTGATCAAATAGTGTGTACATCCAGAATAATGCTTTGGAATGCTTCACCATCCTACTCATTTTCTGGTCATACATTAAAACTTAATCCTGTTTGTTTGAAAACCTATTGAAAATCTCTCATGCATAAACTTATTCACATTTTTTATTAGCAAAAGTATATTCCTTCAGTGATAAAACATTTACACTATTATTTAATTTTTTATGTGGTGTTTCCCACTATATTTTGACTAACAAAAAATACATATTTCAAAATTGTAATGTTCTTAATAAATTTAACACAGGAGGTGGTCATTGATTATTAAGAAAAACAATATTTACAGTTGATAATCTTCAGAACTATTCTAATGAATTTAAATTAGAACTTACAAATCAGTTTCAAGTATTAGTAGATTTTGAACATGGTTCAGATTTGAATGAAATTAATAAGAAAATAACTGATACACTTGTAAAAACTGCAACAAAGATAGCTGATAGAGAAAAGCAGCAATTGACCAATGAAATTTCTACTGAGACTAGAGAATTTATGAAGAAGGAATATGAAAATATACAAAAATGATGCATTTAAAATAATTGAATATCTCAAATTTTGTAAAATGGTGCGAAAAAGAATTGAAAATGATTTAAGAAAGTATAACTGTGAACTAGGAAGGAAAGCTGTTAAAGAAAATAAATGTCTCAAGAATGTAAACCAACATTTTGGTATTGGTAGGAAATTTATATCTGCAATAAGAAGAAAAGATGGAATTATTACTAAAAAGAGAGATGACATCATGAAATGGGTAGAAGACTTTTATCGAGAATTATATAGTAATAAAGAACAAGTATCTCCTATATCTATTACATCTTCTGAATTGCCCAGAATTTTAAATGAAGAAGTGAGATATGCAATTAAATATATAAAGAAAAAAAAGGTGCCAGGTAATGGTGGAATTATAATTGATGTAATAAAAGAAGCAGGTGAAGAAACAGAAATTTTTTTAGCAAAGTTATATACCAAATGTCTTAATGATAAAGATGTACCGGATGATTGGAAGAATGCAGTAATAATATTAATATTTAAAAAAGGTGATAAAGAAGATATTAGAAATTACAGACCTATCAGCCTTTTATCAGTTTTATACAAATTTTTTACCAAGATAATTACAACTCATCTACAGAGAACATTGGATTTCCACCAACCAAGAGAACAAGCTGGATTTAAAAGTGGTTTTAGTACAGTAGATCATATCCAGGTATTGAGAGAAGTTATAGAAAGGACAAATGAATATGAGTTGCCATTATGTTTTGGATTTGTAGATTATGAAAAGGCATTTGATTCTATAAACATTTCTTCAGTGATTAAAGCATTGGATCATCAAGGTATAGATCCAGGATATTGTCATATTTTAAAGAATATTTATAAAAATGCAACAGCAACAATTAGATTACATAATGATACTGGGAAAGTCAACATTGAGAAGGGTGTAAGACAAGGTAACTCCATATCTCCAAAACTTTTTACAGCAGTGCTACAAGAAGTATTTTGTGGATTAAAATGGGAAACTAAAGGAGTGAAAGTAAATGGAGATTATTTAAGCCATTTAGATTTTGCAGATGATGTAGTTGTTTTTGCAAATAATGCTTCAGAGCTGCAGGAAATGTTGCAGGTTATCAGATGAAAGTAGGATTAAAGATAAATGTTAAAAAGACTGAAGTAATGTTTAATCAATTTGCTCAAAATATGAAAATAAAGATTGATTATGATGAATTAGAAGAATTTAACAGTTACAAATACCTTGGTCAGATTATTAATACAGATGCAAACATAATGGATGAAATTAATCATAGAATTAAACTTGGTTGGAGTGCTTTTGGTAGAAATAACTTGATACTAAAAGGAAATATGCCTATGTGTTTGAAAAGGAAGGTTTTTAACAAATATGTTTTACCAGTTCTTACTTATGGATTTGAGACTTGGAAACTTAATAGAAGAGCAATACAGAGACTTCAAACCAATTAAAGGAGTGTGAAGATATGCATGTTGGGAGTAACAAGAAGAGATCGAAAACGCAATGTATGGGTAAGAGAACAAACAGGTGTTACTGACCTCATTGAAAAAGTTAAAAGATAGGAGTGGAGTTGGGCTAGACATATTGCTAGAAGAGATGACAATAGATGGACAATTAAAATCTTAAACTGGATTCCAAGAGATTATAAAGGATCCAGAAAGAGACCACATGTAAGAGGGATGAATGAAATAAAAAAGTGTGCAGGGGTGATGTGGAGTAGAGAAGCTAAAGATCAGAGATGGATTGAACTTGGAGAGACCTTCACCTTACAGTGGATTGATAATGGTTGATGATTTTAAATTTTCATACATTGTTTACTGATCAAATAACTTAAATGTTTTATTAGAACCAGCCAAAGTAAATCAATTTTACGTAAAACAACTGATGAAACTCTTACATCCCATTTGCACCTTCTTGTTAAAACATTTTATTTTTAAAATCCTTTAATTATTTTTAATTCTCAGAAAACTTGTTTACTTAACCATTAAACATAACATGATCACTATTTTCTATGCTTACACAAGCTGTTTGCACAGAGGTTAAACTCTCCATACAGAAGCACCATTCAGTTCAAGCCAGAGTAATCAAGAGATTTGTACATAGAATCCCTATCTAGTGCCTACTTGTCCAATATCCCCAGACTAGTTTCTAGCCTGCAGCTATCATCAATGGGGAGCCTTGGATCTGAAAGCACTGCATCTAGATCTTAGGACCTAATGCAACCCTCCAGTAGCCACCTTTTACCTTATTAGCTAACTGCAAAGTTTTGAATCCAAAATAAAAACAGGATAATGTTTTCAATTAAAACTTATAATAAAACTTGAATTGAAAATGAGTTTTCATTTTGGACTCAAAGCTTTGCATAATGCTTTCAATCCAAGCCTACAATAAAGCTTGAATTGAAAACATTAAGACTCAAAGCTTTATAGTTAGTTAATAAGGTAAAAGGTAGCTACTGGAGTGTTGCATTAGGTCCTAAGATCTAGGTGCAATGCTCTCAGATCTAAGGCTCCTTACTGATGAAAGCCACAAGCTAGAAACTTGCCTGGGGATATTGGATGAGTAGACACTAGATAGAGATTTTATACATAAACTATCTTGCATCCATTGATTATTCTGGCTTGCACTGAGTAGTGCTACAGTATGGAGAGTTTAGCCTCTGTGTAAAACTACATTAAAAAAAAAAATAATTTCACTTATTTTCATTCAATAAAAATATTTACCTCCTGTATAATTTTATTTTTAACACTTATTAATAACTAAGTCATATTATACATTTTATTATGTAGTTTGATAATGAGATATTTAGCCAGGAAAATTTTTTAAATTTTCTCACTTAGATTGTTTATTCATTTTTAGAAGCCATTAAAACATCTTGCATTTTATTTTGATTATTCATAAGTTACATCATAATACCTGTTAAGAATTTTGTTTTGCTTAGATTGGCATTGTGTGTGAATTATGGATCAATTAAGTCTTTAGCCATGAGAACAAGTAAAAAGCTAATACTGCATTAAAAAAAAAAAGGAGATAATATTAAAAATAAAAAAAAAGCTATTTAAGAGTAATATTAGCGATTAAGCCAATGCACATGTGCTTTAAAGATAAACGAATACTCTTTTTCCAGACATGAGATATAGTATTTTAGAAAGAATGGAATGAATCTACCCATTCTTTCAACCCAAATGTTTATGTATGGGCAAATCTTAAGTGTGTGGAATTAAGAGCGTGAAGGTATTACACGATCACTTTAAATTATATTTGTTATGTTTGAATGAATGACATTTGCGAAATTTTTACAATTTACGAACCGTCCACACTCTTAAGATTTGCCCATACATAAACGTTTGGGTTGAAAAAATGGGTGGATTCATTCCATTCTTTCTAAAATACTATATCTCGTGTCTGGAAAAAGAGTATTCATTTATAATTTATCTTTAAAGTGCATGTGCATTGGTTTAATCGCTAATATTACTATTACATAAAAAACATAGCGCTATATAAAATAATATCTCATTAAAAGCTATTTAATAAAATGTGTAAAAAAATAATATGAGACAGTAATAACAAAAAAAAAAAGGTGAACACTATTTAAAAAAAAAAAAAAAAACTGGCACATATAGATCGAACCCAGACTTCACATTTCTGGGGTGGACATTGTATCAGTACTCCCAAATGAACAATGCGTTTAGAACTTGTAAAACATTATTAAGACAATTTCACATATGCAGAATTACTATAATTATAAGGTAATGTTTTTAAAATGTTTTAAAATAAATTATTAATAATAATATGTTACTTTTTATATAAATTAGGATATTCAAATAAAAATGAATGGGAAATCTTAATATTTTTTATTTACATATAAATTTTATTAATTATTGGGAAATCTAAACATTTTTATTTACATATAAATTTTATTAATTATAGTGACGAAAGGGCATTGGCCTATTCAGTTTTGTGCAATGGTAGAGTATATACAAAATATATATTTTGAAGCTCGAGCAAGTGCCACAATGAGTTTAAGGAAATAAATATTCCTCTTATGTTTAATTAATAAATATTTACAATCAGAGTGTGTTTCTAGGAATAAAGCGACTCAGAAATCGAAACATTTACATTTAATGTTTTATTAATTATCATGATAAAATGGCACCGGTGTTTTCAGTTTAGCAAAATGATGAGTATATTTGGAATTGTGCCTAGAAATTCGAAGCTTGGGTAATTGTCACAAATAAGTTCAAGTAAATAAGTATTCCTCTTATATTTAAATAAAAAATATTTACATTCAGAATATATTTCTAACGATGAAACGATATGAAAATGTAAACAATTTTATTTACATAAAAATTTTATTAATTATTTTGGGGTCTTGTTGGCCCAGAAGTGAAGTGCCTTTGTGCCCCTGCACACCCGCACTCAGTGCCCATGTCTATAGTTTTTGATATGAAAAATGCAATTATGAACTCAGATTTCGATTTCTTGTGATACAAAGTTTCTATTTCCACTATTTTATATGATAACGAAATTAAAAAATATACTAAGCAGAAATTTTTCTATAAATATAATATAATTTGTTCGTTCCAAAATTTTATAATCTTTGTAGGGTAAATTTGGTTAAAGCAGTCCCAAATCGAACTAATTATGATTACTATAATGTGTTGCTTTTTCTTACCTACCATTTTTGCTAAATTTTACAGTGTCACATTCAACTAAATATTTTATCAAACCAAGTAGTAATAATCCCAATTTATTCTGCTATGCATGTGGTGAATTAACTTGATGCTAATTTCAGAAAAAAAAAACTCTACAAATTTTATTATGGATATTAAATATACAACTAAAATAAGAAATGGGTCTGGACCATATATAGAAAGGCTAAAAGGTTCACAATTCATATTATTTCCCTTCACAATGATTTAAAGGGAACTCTTTAAAAAAATCATAACAGGTTAATATTTCTAGTTTATGAGTACAAAAAGAAATGCTTCAAAAAACTACAATCTGCAATGAAAGCAATTCTCATAAGTGCTATACTTCCGGTATCAATATTTATTAGACCCCCCCCCAAATGATGTAATTCAAATTCACTGCAGACAATAGACTACAATTTTTCACTTAATCTTTTCCCTAATGATATGTTTCAAATTTATTTAAGAAATTTCCACATTTCAGCTAACTATATGTTTTCCTGATTTACTGTTGAAAGGTAATCTTATTTAAGAATCTGGAAATAAAAACTGATATGTATTACAGCACTATAAAAATATAAATTTTTTCACAGCTTTTGTGATAAATTCAAATGTTTGAGCCGCAATAGATTTGTGCTTTGTAAATATTGCTAAATCAATCCTAAAGATTATTGGTTATGAGCCCAACATATTTCATTCTATATCTATCATATTCTTGCAAGCATAATTGACATAGAACGTGAAATTGTTTATAAATATGGTTTCGGTAACAGAAATATAAATGAAGTATCTGTGGAGATTTAAAAGTTAATGCACTTTTGTTAATTATAATTAGATTAATTGAGTGAGCAATATACTTGCAAACCATGAGACAATCTTCCACCTTTCCGCATCAAAATAGAAATTATGAAAATGTTTATTAGAACAATGATTAAAGTATAAAATAGGATTCCCATACTTGAAAAAACAAGTTTTCATTAATCATTAATATAAAAATTAAAATATATACTTTTTTCCCTCAGATATCATAGCATCGGCTGGGAGGCGAACTCGCAACAACTGTCTGCAACCAACTGCTTGCTTGCAAGGCAGCTGCGCTGACCTCTCAGCTAACAATGCCTTTTGTAAGCTATCACACTTTTTGGATAAGATTAATGTCTCATGAAAAGGTTGTGAAGTATCTCAAAAAAGCGGATTATCTTCTTAAGTTTTACTAAACAAAGAGATGCAGTATGTTTTTAATAACTTAATTTCTTGTATTTGGTGGTTTTTACAGAAAACCTAAATGGTGAAAAGAACAATCTACAACGATATATGAGTTTCAAATAAGTTCCTAGAAGACAAAGCAGAGATTTATTCCAATTAATCAATCATGCCACTGGAATCAAGTGGTCTGAAAATATAAATTCAAAACAATGAATTACTAATTCATATTTCAAACCTAAAAAAAAAAAATACAGACGACTGTAGCTTACTATCTATTTTAATTACGTTAATACTCAAGCATACAAAAGTCACATAATTATTCGTTTTGGATTCTTGTTTGATAATATTCAAATTATTACAATCTGATTTCATAAACTTTTGTTCCCTGATAATAAATGCTCTTATTATTAGTAAAACCTACTTCCTTACCACTCTCATTATAATTTTGAAACTTTTATTTTTATTTTTGATGATTCTTTGTTCAACATGTCTCAATTTCAGCAGAATAATTTACTGATATTAACTTACAATATTATAAATCTGTAATGCATTTCTAACAGTACTTATTTTTTAATAGAAATGATCACTTGTTTTTAAAGAAACTAAAGATCAAATTCTTTAAGTAATTAATTTTAGGGATTATCTTTTTATATTTCCACGAGTCATTTCTGTATAGAGTTATATAATAGATTTGATTTGTTTATTGATATTTTGTAGAAAACAGTTTTTGTACAATACCCATGTATCAGCTGGATTTTATTCATGCCACTTAAACATATATTTATAAAAATAATAGTCATAAAAATAAAGAATCTTTTCCCAAATTTATCCCATATGAATGATTCCAAATGACTGTATTCTTAAAAACATTTTCAGGTATTAGTGCAAATGAACTTTTAGCAAAATAAAACATCACATTATTCCTAACTTACAATGCATCTGCATATGATAGGAGTAATATTTCTCTTCAGAGATATCTCTCTAAGACAAGGAAACAATAGATGATAGATAATACTGCCCAACAGCTTCTTAGTTTTCTTTAAAGTTGTTTTTGCTATACTCATCCATCATCCAGCAATTAGCTTACAACTGATATCTTTATAATATATTAATATTGTTAACCCAATGTCATGTTTATACAATCAGACAAGGAAGTTGAATCTGGCTCAAAACTTAAAATGTTTAAAAATTTGAAATTTTAACTTAAAATTGCATAATGAGTAAAAAAGGTGATTTGATTGATGGAGGATAGAATGCAATAATGTTTTCATCAAAAAAAAAATCTCACTAAACAAAAACTGGTTGTGATCCATCTAGCATTACCATCAACTATCTATTCATTACTCATAACTACAGCAATAGCTACAGAATATACTATGTATGCCAGGAATATATGCATACCAGTCAATTCGCATTGAACAAACAATAATAAAAATAAACATGAATAAATAATATATATAAAAAAAAAATTATCAAACACCTTTAGTAGTGTGTATATTACTTCTATATATCACTAGATAATAAGAAAGTCTTCATCTGAATTTCTAAGCTTTTGCACACATGCTTACTCCATAAACTGCTGCTTTTTTAGTGGATGAATTTAGCCTACGCTAATTTCTTGTGAATTTTGCTAGTGCGCGGTAATTATTTTCTGTAATCGTTATTTACATTAATAATATCATATATATATACCCATACACTTAGTTTTTATAACAATATATACATTTCAACCCCCCCCCCCTCACTCTAAAAAATTAACTTTTTTATTTTATAAAAAATAATCCTACAGTCTTTGAGATTTCCACCACACTTAGGCAAATCTTTTTAGAGATAGATAGATATCTTTCTGCCTGCTGCTCAGTAATTTTCTCTTCTTCCAGTGAAGGCTGTTTTAAAAGAGATAAATCTATTTCTGGAAAAATCCCTAATTCATTCAACGAATCCTTTTTCTCAGATAAGGGATTCTTATTATTTTTTTAAGTCAAGCACAACAACAGCTCTTTGAGCTGTATCAGTATTTTACTTCTTTTAGAGAAGTAGTATTTATCATTGAATTACCACTAACCCTTGTTTCTTTTAATGATTTCAGTGAGTGAATTCTCAAACTAATTATGTCCTCTCACCCTTCTACTATTTGTAATTTGCATTTCTGTTAACTGTCTTGAGTAATCCCTGTTATACTCCCAGAAACCATTTTCTCATTAACATTTCGCTTATCCAGATGGCATCAATTTTAAAGCTTTCATCATCCAAATCAATTTCACTGCATTATTATTAGGCATTAGCACAGATGAGACTATTTCAGTGTAATAACATGTCAGCTGAAGCCTTTTTAGTCAATGTACATGGAGTAAAATGTTGATGGAACATAGAGTCGGTTAAAGCTTCATTAACATCACTAGACGACTGTATTACTTTCTCTGCCAGACCTTTAGACTCTGCGTGATAGAGGGGTATTAATACATAGCAAATTCCCTCAGTTCTGAAAAAGTTTTTAAATAAATCAGATGTGAAACAAATTTCCATTATATGAAACAATAATTTCGATTAAAAACAAAGAGCATGCTAATAGCTCTAACAAGCTTATCGATAAATGCCAGCTTATTGATAAATGCCACAAGAGAAAGCATTTAAAATCTCTATCTAGATTTTAAATGCTTTCTCTTGTGACATTTATTGATATCTAGAGATTTTAAACTGCTTCTTTGAAAAAAACTGTTAGAGCTATTAACATGATCTTTATTTTAGTTTATAGTTTTCAAGCTTTAAGTCATGTGATGTATGACTTTATTTTATTAACTATAATAATTTCAATATACCTATAATACATGAAAATATGTTTTTTCTGCACTTGTACTCTTAACTCTTTTGTACTCTGATCAATTTGAATGTCTATCAGTAACAGAAATATATTTCCATTAAATGGATCAGTGTGAACTATATGAAATCTTTCCCAAGACTTATGGGTTTTAATCCAAGAACTCTAACTTCTTAGGGAGGCATCAAAGCAGTCCATACAACCTGACTATTCAACCTCTTGCTATCTCTCTTACCAGCCTAGACTTCTCCCCCTTCATTTGCAATAGCATTGTAAATTTGTCTATATTCTTTCCCTTTACTTGAATATCTAATACCTGGAACCAATTTCTTCCTAAGATTGGGATAAGATTTCTTTTCACGATATACAATGGCAATAATTTTAATTTGGCCTTCAGTTTAACCAGTAACCTTACTATACCTTGTATATCAATCTCATTTCACTGTGACTATAATCTTTACTTTTCCACAGGGATGTTCTTTCTCACCTTATTTATTAATTTTACCCAATCTTATAGTGAAATTAAGGACAACCCTGCACAGCTA
This sequence comes from Epiperipatus broadwayi, assembly GCA_028023455.1. Taxonomy (NCBI): domain Eukaryota; kingdom Metazoa; phylum Onychophora; class Udeonychophora; order Euonychophora; family Peripatidae; genus Epiperipatus; species Epiperipatus broadwayi. The sequence continues at coordinate 4,201,597 of JAQFVV010000030.1, read as the reverse complement.
TCACTTTCCACATTGGTCTTGTGTCTGAGAATTTGTATGTTTAAACAAATATGGTTATTATCTACACAATCTAATTTTTACTTCAATTTTACTCAATTCCTCCTCCCTGCAATTTGAAATCCGTTTGTAATTTCCTTTATCCAATTTTGTCTTTTGTGTGACAAATACATTGTGACTGGTTTTCCTGCATATGTAGCACTTAAACATCCACTCTCACTGCGACAGTAGCTTACAAAAGACTTTGTAGGGTTTTGAAAGCTCATGGTTTGAATGTCAGTTTTATTATCATCATTTTATATATTGTTACATTTTTATTATTTTGAAATTGTAAGATATTTTCCCCGAGCAACTTTTGTGTTATACATTTATCTACCATTTCTTTATATATTAAGACTACTTAACTGAGGACAATTTGATGTAACTTACTATCAGTCATTCCCCATAGCCACTGCCCAAGAAGCATGTCATCATCAATTCAGTGTTGCTATATTATAAAGCTGATACTTCCCATTCAGTGCTTGTTTCCTATTTGGAAAACACATAAGTGACACCCATTTAGATGTCATCATTTCAAAGTATATACTTAATTTTTCTTTAAGCTCAAAATACCCTATTTCTTCTGAAGGTTCCAGTTTGCAAAATCTTTTTTGCTATTTGCAGAAGAATATCTTTGCCCTCCAACCACACCTATACTTTTACATTATCATTTTCTAACTTTTTAATGAGCATATATTTGACTGCGTAGTCTATGTATAAACTAATTTGCTATGTTGTTAACATCAAATTTCTTAACATTATTATGGAATGCCATTATTAGAGTTTGTTCAATTTATATATTAATATCGCAGTTCTTTCAATTACAATATTGACATGCTAACTGCCCATGGTACTTTTATCATTTACACAGGTTCTTCTATTGGGTGAAGACATTCTGCTGCGTATACCAGGGATAAATGCATACCAGCCAAGTTGCAGTCAAATCAACAACAATAAAAATAAAGGTATTTATTATATTCATAAATAAAATATATATATAGATAAGCGAACTAAATATTAATCTTTAAGGAGATAGTCTCTAAGACAAACATCTTTAGCAGTTAAACCACTAAACAACACATGATCACCATTTCTTATGCTAGCACATAACTGTTATTAAAACAGGCAAAACTCTTCATACAGTAGTACCACTCAGTGCCAACCAGAGTAATCAATGGATGCCAGAAGGCTTATGCATAAAATCCCCATCTAGTGCCTACTCATCTAATATCCCCAGACTAGTTTCTGTCTTGTGGTCTTCGTCAGTGAGGAGCTTTGGATCTGACAGCACTGCACCTAGATCTTAGGAACTAACGCAAAGACACCAAAATGTATGGGTACTCAACTGAATTCAGACCCATATGATTATATAAGCTACTGAGCTTAGATTGAAAATATTATTGTGTTTTCAATTTTATTCTCATAGTTTTGTAGTTAAGTAGATATAAAAGATGGCTGCTGGAGGGTTGCATTAGATCCTAAGATCTAGGTGCAGTGCTCTAAGATCCAAAGCTCCTCACTGACAAAGGCCACAAGCCAGAAACTAGTCTGGGGATATGGGATGGGTAGGCAATAGATGGGGGACCCCATGCACAAGCCTTCTGGCATCTATTGATTACTCTGGTTGGCACTGAGTGGCACTACTATATGGAAAGTTTTGCCAGTTTTAATATCTTTAGTAGTGTATATATTATTTCTGTATAACCATACCTTGGCAATAAAAAAATCTACATACCATTTCTAAGCTTTTGTACATACGTACTTTGTCTGCTACTGCTTTTTTATTATGCGAGTTCTACATACATATAGTTAATTTGAATAACTAATTTCAGTTGTCATGCTAATTTCTTGCAAATTTTGCTAGTGAATAATTGTGCAGCAATTATTTTCTGTAATATATTTCTATACCTGATACTTATTTTTTATAATACTATATACATTTCAAATAGAAAAAAAAAAAATGCTCTCAGATGCAGATTAAATGTAAATTAGAGAAGTTTTGTTGATGATATATGGTGAAAATTTTTTTGTTTATGGAAAATAGACAAGCTTCTTAGAATTTTTTCTGAATTTCCTTTTTATCAAAATGTCTGGCTTAAACTCATTTCAAGTATTAGTATAAACTACCATATCAAATTTTTAATTACAACTAAAAATATTATTTCCATTATCAGAAAAGATAATAGTGCTATCTCCAATTATATCACCAAGTAAATTGATAATTGCAATATTAAAAATGTATCACGAATATTTGACAGCCTACTTCCAAAAAAATAAAAACGGATTGAGCTATATCTAAGTTATAGTAGATTATTAAATGACTATTTTAAAAAAAAAAAGAGCATCAAAAATAGTCAATGAAATTTGAATGTCCTATCTGCTGGATTTGGGTAGGTGGGAAGGCATGGGGACAACAAATAAATCTATTATAAAAAATTATTCAATTGTAAATCAATAGCTGAATGTTGGCTAGTTTTTAAGTCAAAGATAATGATTTATTTAAATGTTAAAAAAAAAAAAAAAAAATTGGCAGTTTGACAGATAAATAATGAAATCCTATTAATTCAACAGGAGTCTACATTTACTTATCTGAATTTGATTATTTTTTCAAATATTTAATAAGTTACTCTAAAAATCATGTCAATATAGAAATTGCACAAATAACGAGAAAAGATAAAACAATTGCATTTCTTTAAAATGTTAATTTATAAAGTTTGACATTTAATGAATTGAGATAATTATTGTTAACTATGAATATTAAGTTAGTAGTAAAGTAAAAAAAAAAAAAAAAGCTTTATTACCTAAAAAAGAAAGTAATTTAATACCTATCAGTCAAGAGGTCATAAAATGTTAGAGCATTCAGGCGGTGCAGAGTTGGGCTGCAATCTAGCATTTTTAGTTCTTATCATGCAAGGCTCTAAGTTCAGTGCCATAGGATGAAATCTTTCCAAGAAATAGTAGGAACAAATTAAGATTAAATAGTAGTATTATTTTACATTCCCCTTACTTAATACTATTTGCAAAATAGCAAGCAATCAGATTTTCATTCAATATTTCCAAGCTTCTATAAGCTGATCCGGAATATACCCTTAAATTATAATAGGATTATACTAATCTTATTATAAAAATTTAAATCACTTATTGTTGATATGAAGATAATATAAAATCATTCTTTCTCTTCTTCGACAAAACATTACTATATAATTAATTGCTATGGAAATCATGAGAAATTCAGCACCATATTACATAATAGCTCCCATTCAATTGACCAGATTTTTTTGTTTTTCTTTTACTCAACTGCACACTGATTTATAAACTTTTAGACCTTAAATCCATTGCTATGCCAAATTGCCTAAGATTCTTTTTCCAAACATTGAAAAAATAAGACAGATATTTTCCCCATTCTTTCACAAATAATGATTCTTTAAACTGGCTTAGTATTTGATGGAAAGAAACATAACAACCGAAACACAAAGTCATTTCACAAAAAAAAAGAATTGAAGCTTGGGAGATAATTACAGAAGATATAGCTAAAAGTCTATTTCCAATATGATTTTTAACTCTATCACACATTAAAATAAATGATTGTCATTGTCAGACAACATTCAGGAATGACGTATTATCTTCTTATTCACGAAACTGCAACATCAAAAAAAAAAAAAAACTAGTTAAAAGGGTGAAAAGTTTGTATTTTAAAATACTAACGAGATTATGATCTTTGACACAGGTCATTCAAATATTTATCAACAAAAAAAAACACTGCACAAATATTTTTTTAGAAGCAATGTTTTATACACAAGAGGAATTATTGACTGCCATACATGAGATGGTGACTGTTACTATCCATATGAAGCAAGTTCCTGTAGTGCATATTATTCATATAGAGGTAAAAAAGGGCCCAAATTTATAAATTATGCTTTGATGTTCCAACATTTGCAACATCACTGATTAATTTTTTTAAAAGACCATATTTCCAGAATTTTATAAAGTTTAGCTTTTACAGAACATGACATGCCTACTAAAAGTGATTTTTGGGGAAAAAACAAGGGACTGCAAAAAATTTCATGTGTTTAATAAATTAAGAATACCTTGATGTATAGAATAAAAAAAAGCTTTTTGAAAAAATTATTTACAAATTACTTTTTATAAAATTATTTAATAGTAATTTCTTTTCAAACCATAATAAACTAGAGATCATAATGAAATACATATTCCTCCAAGATAAAATATGCAGCATAATTTATAAAAAATGTTAAAATTAATTAATCTAAACTATTCTTCCTGTTTACTTGCTAGAAATTTTAAACTAATTGCTTCAGAAAAAAAAAAGTAGGAAAGGAAGTGAGAAGTCTTGTCTGACCTATTTAGATACTTGCTGAGTAATTACAAAGTGAATAATCATATTAAATAACAAAATGGTTTCTGATAATAATCAAACAAAAAAAAAATAATAACATTGAGATCTTAAGGTGAAAAAAAGTGAACACAGATTTCCATTACTTAATCTTCCAATAGAAGAAACAGAAGATCCTTTACTTAATGACTAATATAAATTATTATTAAAAAAAAAACAAAGTACAAAAAGATTAATAGAAGACTAATTGGTGTAGATGCAATTCTTATAGTTGTTTTAAAAACTCAGCTATATTCAAAGTTACAATCCTAGAATCATATTAAAATGGAAGAAAAATGAATTATGGCCTTGAACAATAATTTAAAAATTGAATAACATGAATTTTGAATAAATTTCAAATCTTTTTAAGGAGAGGGAAAAAAATGAAATTTATCAATAATGATCCTGAATAGTGACTATAATTATCAAATTCATAAAAATAAATAAATTGTAGCTTAAATATGCAGTATAGACAAATCTCTCATTAGTATATATATAGTAACTAAATGCTATGTCTATTAATAGAATAAATTGTCTTACATGTAAATAATAAATGCAATCTAATTATAGAATAGTTTGGAAAACAATTAAAATTCTTGTGCAATTAGTGTCAGAATATGTAAGGTTGGAATGTGCTAATGAATGAAAGAGCCATTTAAAGTGCTCTATAAACTAATATACTTCTATAAATAGTGCTCGAGTTAAACAAGGTGCAATTAGCATGCCAATGTAATTTGCACTAATGGAAAGAGAGATACTCTTATAGGTTAATTACCACTCCCAAAATCAGGCACATTCTAGAAAATGTGAGAACAATACCAACTCAAAGTAAGACATATCAGGATGGAATCCATGCTTAATACCCAAACAAGACACTGGAGCTATTGTCCCAGGTAAATCTATTCTATAGGCAACAAACAGATCTTGGGCTCTGACTATATATTATTTATATAAAAATTTGGGCAAAGCCCCAAAGTTTAAGCTATGTAAATATGTATAGTTAACTAATCTGTCTTTAATGGAGAGATAAATTTGGTATGCAAAACTGCTAAAACTTTTGTCACCGCTGTTAAAAAAATACCTATGCTATCTATTAAAATAAATGCCTTGATTTTGTTAAAAAAATATTTTTTTAGCATGTCTCAGAGATAGCCTTGGACCACTGCCAATATGTACAGATAATATAGCACTGATAATGGATAGTAGTGTGAAGCAACTAATATTGCTGTAGGCACTGTTCTCAATAGTGGTAGTTGACATTTAGCATAGGTAGTGATTAACCAAGTATAGCAATGAAAACAACCCCATCACAGAGTTCAATACTAGAAATATAACCATGTGAAACTATGCATACTTTATGTAGAACAATATTTGCCAAATAAACAATAAATGTAGACAATAATAGACTAATGGTCACAATGCTTATGTGATTAAGAAGTAGGGGACTGATGCAAACGATTGAATAAACCTAAAATCCAAGAAGTACCATAAGTAGAATAGAAAAATTAAAAATTATTCTAAACCATATGTAATGTATTTGCATTTAGAAACATATGTCAGGGATAAGGTGGCCAGATATCCCGATTTTTGGTTAAATGTCCCAGTGTCCCTGAAATGTCTTTTTGGGACTGTGGTATGTTCAAATACTCATAATTATTATTTGTCTTACATAAGTAATTCATTGCAAAAATAAGTTTCTTGGCTCTCTCTGTCCACTTCAGTCTCTACAGAAATATAATAAAAACTTCAGGAAAATTCCAACACCTAAATAAAGGTCACCATTGTGTTGTATGTCCGGGTTCTCAAGCTAGATGTGTTCTTTTGTCCAACCTTGTCTTGGGAGCATGCACAGTTGGAATTTTTTGGTTAAAATTTGCACTTGCTTTAATTGACAGTGTAGTTTTGCTAGTTTTTTGTTGATACTAATTTTCTGCAGTGATAAAATTAATAGGAGTATTAATAACCTTAAGCAATAGACAACATGCCAAAGAGCAAATACACAGGAATGAAGTTTTAAAAAAAATCCCGCAATGCCGTAAAAATAACTGGTTGTCATGTCCTGAATTTTTATTGAACTGGTCTGGTCATTCTAGTCAGGGAGCAACTGAAAAAGTAAAGTATGATGCAAAACTGCAAAGGCCTAAAATCCAAGAAGAGATTCCATAAGTAAGGCTAATAAAAAATTTGAACTTTATTCTAAACCACATGTAATTAATTTGCATTTTAGAAAATAGATACTAGCAATTGAGAGAATAAGAAACTATGATGCAAAAATGCTGTGCTAATCAATGAGTATTATTATGGAACAGCAATAAAAAAAATATTGCTAGATCAAATGTTTTCACTTTTGTCAGAGATACTGAGAAAAGGTTAATAAATATAACCAAAAGAGAAAGAACATTGTAAAATCTGATTTATTGGTAAGAGATATGAACAGAAATCCTATAGATTTAGTGGGAAGTAAATGTGCTACTAAATATCAATGAACAGGAAAGTTCTGTTATGTATAGCTAGCAAAGATAAGTCCCATATTAGGCAGAAATTGGTTCAACATTTTAGGAATTAAAAATACAGATCATTAAATAGATCACACAAAAGTTAAAGATTTAGAAAACAATTATGAAAATTGTTTAAGTCAAAAACAGCAGCATTAAAGTAATAATCAATAGAAATCGAGTTAACAAAGGATGCATGTTGATCAAATATAAACCAAGAATGGTCCTTTTGGCAACATCTAGTCAAGAAGACTATAGGGGAGTTTATGGGTGAAGGTACAATATCCCTTGTTAAAGAGTCAACTTGGACAATTCCCGTTATAGTTATAGAGATAGACAACTTCAGACTGTGGTGATTATAGTTATTATAGAGAAATACATAAATGTTTATTCCTTATCTAAAATTTATTGAGATTTTAACATTACTTTAGAAAGCATCATAGTTCACAAAACTAGATTTATAGTTGGCATTTTACCAAATACCTATTTCATTAAGAATAGCTGTGCTGTTTGAAATCAGCACTTTCTTATGGAATAACAATTGTGCCAAATTAAAGTGCATATCCCATTCCTAACATCTGTGAAGTTTTAACATCGCTTCAGAAAGCGCTATTTTTCACAAAACTAGATTTACAATTTGCATTTTACCAAATACTTGTTACCTCAAGGACAGGTGAACTATTGATAATCAACCCTCATGAAGGACTATTCAAGTATAATAGACTTTCTTAAAGAATAACAATTGCTACAAATGTACTCAAGTTAAAATGGATATTGTTACATAGGATTTTAGATGACATTTTGATAATGGCAGAAACTAAGGTCAAACCAGGAAAAAGATTAAGAATAATATAAAAACACAGAGAAGAGAAGCATGTTTAAACGAAGCAAAATATATGTGGTGATCAATCAAGATCAAATTTTTTTAGACATGCAGTAAATTGTAAGGGAAAATACCCAGAAAAAGTTAGCGCTATGAGAAATATCCCCAGATTTAGAAATATTAAAGAATTACATATTTTTGAAAGAGAAAGCTCATGTAGCTACTCCATTACATGAACTGCTATAGAAAAAAAAACAACAACCCAGAAATGAAAGTGAGAAATGGAGAACTATTGAGAAAACAAAATTTGTTGATGTCAGAAAATTTTTTCATGCCCTATTATGACTATCAAAAAGTTGTCATAAATAAGAACACATCTGAAGAGACAAAACAAAGCAAAACTCCATATATATATGTGTGCTAGTATTGGAGATGTGATGTTTGCTGGTTTAACATCTGAAGAGAGTAGGAGTGGTCATTAAATTGATAGAGAGCCCAGTAGTATATATATTTTGAAAGTTACCTGGTGCTGAGAGAAATTATATCAACTAGATAAGGAACCTCTAGCTATTGCTTAAGCCATTCCATAATAGATCCTCGACTATTTATGCCCAGAATGCTCTGATGAAAGAACATACTATCATTTGATTACAAGTTGATACACAAACTTGAAAAAAAAAATCACTCCCCATTGAGAATGCATGAAAACAGAATTACTAATAAACTGATTACAGAGATAAGCTACACAGATGTAATAAATAGACATGTAAAATAGCACAGTGATAGTGAAATGGTCAAAAGAAAATGCCAACTTCTGAAGAGATGACCCGAAAGATGGTGGTACTCTTGTAGATCTAACTGTATTATTATGGTTACAAAATGTGAAAAACCATTAATCTGTGTGCAATGAACGCATTCTCATGACCAACCACACATTGATATCTATGGCAGGTGATTAATCTGTTACATGAAGAGCATCCTTCGCTTATGAGAGCTAAGATATTGGCAAAAAGTCAAGAACTGCAAAGAGTGTAAAGTAATGGCTAAGCCTGACAAATTATTATTCAGAAAGTTGCGAACTCATGTTGTATTATTAGTCACAAATGAGGAGAAGCCAGAATAAAATATTAATGCCACTAAATTTCAGTTAATTGAAAAAGTATGATTCCATGACCTGATTAAAAAAACATTGGAGAACTGGAGTTGTGTCAAAAAATGTGTCAAACCTGATATATGTAATCAAAAGTTTAAAACTTTAATTCACTCAGCCAATAAAAAAATTTTCAGTCTAAAAGTTAATGTTTTTTTGTCAACAATGTAATCAGTGATTGAGCTGTGAGACGATGATTTTACTAATTGTTTATGAAGCTCACAATATCCAGACATACAACTATTTAGCTCTAAGAGTAAAGGAGTCACATTTCCTTAGTGAAGTTAGATTAATAGATAAAAAGATCTAGAGAAAAAAGTTTTGCATTGCAAATCAAGCCTTTATTAAAACACAATTTTTTCAAACTTTAACATATATATTTAAATATACAAAAGTTTTACCACAACTAATTTAATCGTAACTTTTGAAAATTTAATTGTGTGCTGATTTTCTCTCATTCTGGATTAAGTTTATTTATAAAGATTGATATTTTAAATGTGTATAACTATGTTTATTAAATATAATTTACAATAAAAAGCTGTAAAACTCTCCACATTTAATCTCTTATATGAAACCCTCAATATGTGATATTCATAATACATAGTATATATTTAACTAATAGTCAACTTAATCACAACTCTTCTTGCTTTTCTTCCTTATGCTTGTCAAGAATCAATTAATGTAGAGGTTTTATTTTTTTAACTGAGTAACTTAAAAGCAATCTTAAGTCTTCTCAATTTTAGGTCTAAACCAAATTAAAATGACATAAACACTGATAAGATTATGTCATGTATTTAATTATAGTAATATAAATTTTAATGGAACAATTATACAGTCATATGCAAAACATATTTAAGTTTATAATATTCATAGTAATATATACTTTGATACTATAATGTATATTTCAGTTATCAGCCCTGTAACTTGATAGTTAATACATCATCACTGCTCAAAAATACAGGGAAATGAGTGAATTACTTTACTTGGAAAAATAACATGTCATTTCTCTTAATCCAGTACCCATGTTCTAAAGTCGATCAACTCCAAAATTTCCAGACCCAAAGAATACTATGCTGTCTCCATAAAAACCCAGAAACTGTACTGAACAAACATACTTTGTCTATATCACTAACCAACCATTTAAGATTTAAAAGCAGCACACTCTTTCAAATTAATGTAAAATTCATCTTTGTCTCAACTGGAGTTACAAATGCTATCAAACTAAATATATATCATTAAACCAAAGACAGTTAATCCTTACTTGTAATGTTTAATTATTTACTTATTTAATACTAGATTATAATGGATTCCTTTTCTTATGTCAAAATGCATTGGCTATTGATAGTCTATATATTAGCTTAGCATGTATCATTTACTTTTCATCTTTTTTCCACATTCTTCCATGGTTCTGCACTGCTCTAAAGAAAAAACAAACGAGTTTGATTATTGCCATAGTAGAAAAAGATCAAGTTTGTCTTACTTTTTGATCTTTTTAATAATATAAGCATTCATAGATAATCCTTATTTTATGAATTATATTGATTGATTAATTTTATTTATCTTTCTATTGCCTATATACCAATGTTACTACTTGAAGATATTAAATGCTCTATTCTGAAGAGATATAGAGGTAAATGTTATGGCATTATTGCCACAGACATGAGCAGTTAAACTTGGGCAAATAAATATAGATTCAAGTTGATCAGCACCATCATAATCATTATCTGCAATTATCCACAAATGAATATAGCTAATCCAATTCCAAAAAATAGAAACATAAATGCATTCACATATAGCACATCCTGGTCCTTTTAGTCTGATATCTTGTGTTGATGTCTAAATTTCTGAAGTGGAATAGTTTCATGATTGTTAAAAACAATTAATTTAGCACTTCTTTATAGAGATCTTTGGAACAATCTTTATAAATAAAATGAGATATCTCTCATGAAAATTATAATTTTTTAGGAAGTTTGACTATTCATTCTCTCATATGCCAACTCATGTATATCAGCGGTCCCAACCTTTTTGCACTTAAGAGCACATTCTATAATATTGGCCAGGTGGCAGGCACCATTTATTTTTTCAATGTAAATTTATTGTTGGACATTTTTCTAGAAGAGATGATAATAGATGGACAATTGAAATTTTAAACTGGATTCCAAGAGATTGTAAAAAAGCCAGAAAGAGACCACGTGAGATCGATGGATGAAATAAGAAAGTGTGCAGGGGTGATGTGGAGAAGAGAAGCTAAAGATAGGAAAAGATGGATTGAACTTGGAGAGACCTTCATCCTGCAATGGATTGATAATGGTTGATGATTGTTAATAATATACATAATGTATAAAAAAATATTTATTTCAAAAAATAAAATTTTAACATTTGATTATAATATAATACAATAATTAATAAAAAAATTTAAAACTTAAATTTATTTATATCAGATAGATAATTTTTTATCATGTTCGGATAGCGGCGGGCACACGTAAAATGGTCTGCGGGCGCTATGGTGCCCACGAGCATAGGGTTGGGGACCCCTGATGTATATATTTGATAAATATGAAACAAACTAATTTACCTAAGGACTGAAAAAGTAAAAGTGTAAGATTAAAATTTATTGGATTACATTTTAATAAAATTAGTTTTCAAATAAACAATGAAATAATTAATATTGAAGCAATAAAATAATTGATTCCCAAAATAATTTAATCAAGTAATTTCTTTACAGAAAAACTTACAATTGCATCTTTAATTGGTTATTCTTGGTTCACAAATATATGCAATGCTTTATACTTCATTTGAAAGTTTACAAAAATAATAACATAGATCTTACAGAACTTGTATAAGGTTTCTCTACATCCACTTAACAACTCACAGCGGTGAATACTCTAGGATGAGCAGTTAACTTGCAGCATGAACTTTAGATCATGCCACTTTCATAATTTTATATAAATCGTTAAATGAAAAATTTCAAATACTTTTATCTCAACATTAATATGGAATCCAAATCTCATTTCTATATAACAAATTTGGACTAATATCAGCTTTATATACAATTTATTTAGTTGCAATAGTTATTTCATCATACTATCTTATTAAATAAAGCAGCCACACGATTGAGTAAGTGTCACATCTTAATATCAAAGTCTTTATGGGTCGCATTCAAACATTATGTAGACATGTTATAAACTGGCAAAAGTAAAATAGTATACTATAGAATATTAAGACCTAATGGTAACTTGTAATATTTAGTTATGATATATATTTAATATTATCATTTGATAACTCCTAATATAATTTTTATTTTTTAGGCACTTTTATTATTCACTAGCCTGCTGCAAGCTTCTTGATTTATCATTGATAATTTTTGGTATTGATATAACAAAATCTTAGACTGCAATTTTTCCACTATCTAACAAATGAAATTAATGCTGATAATTCAGAATTTTTTTTTTTAGTATACTAATATAAATCTTTGCACAAATTGAAAAATGAAACATTTCAACACTAAGGTGAACCAAATCATTGATTATTACATTTATCAAAAAAAATATTTGCAATAGAACATCTCATGATTATTACATTGTCCACACATATATCATAATATATCTAATTTTATTTAAGTTGGCTAATTTAAATTTCAATCATTTAGTTATCCATTTATTATTTATATAAGGCTAAAACCTTAGTACATGCGCCTTGAGTGCTTAATTTTAGCCTTATATAAGAATTACGTGCCCACATCGTGCTTAATAAGAATTAATATTTACAACTTTAAATTTATTGATTTATTGAAAAAGCTGATTAATGTGTATAGTTGAGTGAGTGATCTTTTTGTAAAATAATAAAAGCCGTTCATTTGATACAATTGTTATAAAGAATGAAATGAATAGTTAAATTACTTAAAAAGTTAAGTTATGCTAAGTTACTATGGTTAGAGATCTCTTTAAATCCAGCTGAAAGACAAAATAAGTCATTTCTTCAATCTAATAAAGCACTAAGATTAATGTTTGAACAGATTTAATATAGGTCACCCCACAAAGTGCAATTTGTAAGAGTATTATATTAATCTTTCTTGGACACCCTGACCCAAAGAGAGGCTTGGTTTTCCCAGTCCTAACTAATTTTTACTACTTACAAAAAAATTATGACCAAATATCAAATTACTTTGCACTTTCTTCTTTATCAATAATCATATTAATTCTCTATTTCACTAACTTAAATTAATCTTTAAAAAATCTGGTAATTCTGATGGCTTACCCACTTTTAAATTTACAAGTTTAACGTAATGTTTGTTTCAATTAGTAAACTCATTTCAACATTGTTAAGAACTGTCAATAACTTTTCCATAATTTCTTTTATAATATTTTAGCCTCATATAGATTATTGTAAGCCAAAAGTCACTGTACTGTGTGGTTTAGCATAATGGAAGAATGGTAGACACAATAGGTAAAGATCCATGGATTGCAGTCCAACTGTCACTTTGATGTTTGTATTTCATTTGACTTCCTAAATAACAATACATTCAATTTTTATTATAACAAGTTTAACTAACTAATGCCTAAGTAATTCCCAATTTAATTCACACAAAATTATAGCAAATTATTGTTGGCAGTATCTGACAAAATCTCCAACAGATAGCAAGCCATAAAATAAAATGGCGCAATTTGCAAAGATAAAAATATCGCTCAGCAAAAGATCAATTGATAACTTAAATCACATATCACAATTATCCAGAATTATAAACTATATATTCTTTAAAAATATATGCTCCTTTATGGCCTTTCATATAATCACAGAGACAAACATGCAAGCTATTATTTGCTAGATAATGATCTTGCAATTACTTATAAGCCCGCATTGTGAATTACTAATTAGCAACATATATATATTGATTGACTAATAATAGCTGGATTTATTTGACATTGTAGTCTAATTTAAACTCAAATTATCTACTCAGAATTTTTCCTTTTCTTGATGAACATTTGGATTTGGACTCTATCAAAGATTATCTAGCTCTACTCTCCCATTACCAGCCATTATGATTTTAGAAATTTCCTCTCCTTTCATCAACAATAGTATTAGACAGATCCAAAGAGTAATTACATTATCAATTCATCCATTTTCCCATCCCATTCCCTTCGTTTCCCAGCTCTTCAATTTAATGTAATTCTTCCCATCTCTTATATCATCCAACAATGTCAATCTTTTCCATCTTCTTGCTTTCACTTACCATTCCCTCCAAAACATCTTAATGTCCAATCGAGTTTCTCTTTCTAATTTTCTCAATCTTCTTTTTTCATTTACTCTTTTCAAAACTTCATTTACTATTTTATTCATCCAATTGATTTTTTCCATTCTTTTCCATGTCCACATATCAAAGTCTTCCAATCTGTTCCTAATTTTATTATTCATTGTCCATATTTCACAGCCATACAGAAGTACATTCCACACAGCATTTAATTAATCTTTTTCCAAATTTTCTCTTCAAAGGTCCACAAATTATTTTATTTCTCTTAATAAATGTCTTCTTTGCCAATGCTTTTCTTCTGTTAACTTCATCTTCACTTTTTCCATCCTCAATCAAACAATTATCTGATGATTTAAATCCCTTTACCTGTTGAACTATGTTATCATGTATTTTAGTTTTCAGTTTTTTTGCAATTCTCCGTATCCATAAATACTTAGTTTTCTCAACATTAATCTTCATTCCATATATCTTTCCTCTAATTTATTCAACATATTCTGCAGACACTTTTCATTCTCAGCTATAGGAGCATATTTTATTTTTCTATCACAATTAATTGCTCCTCTACAGTTTAAATAAGTATTTAACATGTCTTCTAAATAAATATTAAAAACAGATGACATATACTGCATCCTTGCCTAATTCTTCTTTCTTATCATCATTATCTTATCCTTTGCTTAGTATACCTATTCCAAATCAATCTTCTCTCCAAAATACTCCTTTATTTTTTAAGATGATCATAAGTTTATTCCAGATTACTCTTCTTTAAGAAGATTATTTTAAAACATGTTTTTGACCATATCTTCAAATTCATTCCTCAATAACTTAATATGCATATTTTTCTTTCTCTTAATTATTTTTTTTAATAGGTAATTCAAAATCACATTATCCTTCTTTCTTAGCAGTTAATAATAAAAGTACCTGATTCAAGAATTAAAAATTTTTTAATTAATTCATAGCTGAAACAAAATAAAAATAGACATAATTAATCTAAATTTAATGGAATAACACATTATGGCTGCCACTTTGATACTTAAATATCAAAACAATAGACAATATAAAAAATTCAAACCAATTATAAAAATCTACTATTTTCGTCTCATTATCTTTACAAATCCATTATTAATATAGTCATCAGCAACAATTCTTACAGTTGTGGTAAAGTTTTAGAAAAACAATTTGGATCATACTAATAACATATCAATCTTAGAATATTATTAATAAAAACTACCAAAGAATGTCTCCCATTGTTCAACCAGGTTTCAAAATCAGTCAAAATTCGAATTTATTATGAGAAATTAAATTACTTATATGAAATACTTTGTGTAAAACTTTGTTCAGCCAAATCCACATATGTATTACTATATATCTGAGAAACTTCAATGTTTTTAATTATTTTACTAGTATACATTGAATAAGTTAACATCATAGATACTATACAATTTCTGGATGAGAAACATGATCCAAATAATTATAAATGATTTTTAGGAATGCATTCTGAGTTTTGATATAAGTTAAGGCTAAATATTCTTTTATATTATTTTAATATTTGTTGCTGACTGTGACTTCCAATCTTTCTTTCTTAATAGTTTTTCTAAATTCTCACATTTTTTTATATAGTGAAGAAAAACTAATTAAGTCTGGTTAACAAAATATGATTTAAAATTGTAAACATCTGAAGCAATAGTTACCCTATTAAAAAGTAAATGTGACAACGCTGACTGCAAAAAATGTTCACTATTAGAATAAATAGGAATTCTTTAATTTCTCTGCAGATAAAAAGAAATTCTTAAAGTCCGTTGTGGCAAAGGAACATGAATGAATTCCTCACTTTTACCTATTAATTAACAGTGAAACTAAAAGACTTCATGGATTTTATCCTAGGATGTTCAATGATTCTTAACTAAAATTTCTTAGATAAGATCATAAGTATGTTAATATTTATTGATAAAATCAGTCACATGACCTATATAGCTTGCATTATCAATATGTAACATATAAAGAGCCTGCAGACTCTTTATATATTATATTGCTATATTATACATTTATGACAATAAAAATTAACTAAAGCATTCATATTCCGGACCTGTAGAGTCATGCTGCAATCTTTCAATAAAAAGCAACTAAGTCTATTAAAAAGTGATCATTTTCCAATGGCAGTCATAGATTTGATCCGAACTATCACTCAATAATGAACTTGATTAAACTATCAATAACTGCAAGTTACCTTTAAGTAAAAAAAAATGAAGATGATTTGAAAAGTGATCATATAATTTCAGTAAAGCTGCAAACATTAAAAATGCAAGGAGAGTAGGAATTATTTAAATAAAAGATGAAAAAAACAGTCCTATAGCGATCAATTCAGGTTCATATCTCAACGAGTTCTCAATCTGACAAATTTTGACTTTTGTAAATATGTATAAAATGCTTTTAATCGCATCAAGCGATATTTTAAAACAACCATAGAAGACATTAATGCTAGACCTAAAAAAACAATTGAAAGATAAAAATGAAATGGTTGAATGTGAATATGGAGAAAGAATTGTGAGGAAACACAGATTTGTGGAATTTACGAAATAGAAAAAACTCAGTATATTATTCTTTTTTCAAAAAAATCAAGAGGAAATGAAGACAGATGCATACAAATAAAGGTATAGAAGAATTGGATTATATTTTAGTTGGTAAAAATGAGGTATTTTAAGATTGTACTGTGCTCAAAAGCAAATAATTTTTAATTATTGAGGCATAAGATATGTATTAATTTAAAACATGAACAAAAAAAAAAGACTTTCAAACAGTACAAACTAATCATTTTTAATCTTCAGACATATTCCAATGAATTTAAGAAAAAACTTATAAATTGCTACAAAACATGATTGAACTTTGAATATAGTTCAAACTTAAATAAGATCCAAAATCACACTTTTCTTTATTTTTCCTGTAATATCCTATAAAAACAATTTATCCAAACCGCTTCAAACACTTTTTAGCAAAACTCTTCATTTGTACATATACATACACCTATGTTTCGACTGACCTGCAGTCTTCTTCAGAGCAAGTATATTTTGATCTTAAGAAAAAACAAACTTGGCTCTGAAGAAGACTGCAGGTCAGTCGAAACGTAGGTATATGTATATGTACAAATAAAGAGTTTTGCTAAAAAGTGTTTGAAAAGGTTTGGATAAATTGTACTTAAATAAGATCAATAGCAAGATAATTGATAGTCTATTTTGAATAGTTATATATATATATAATGTCATGTAAAATAAGAAAATAGATACTTCTTACTATATGTAAGAAGTATCCCATTTTCTTGCTAACAAAAAGTTATTGAACATGGCAGCTAGAGGGCAGTGCAATTATTATTTAAAACAGACTCAATAAATTTCACATATTATATTTATTCAATATTAAAATATTATTTATGATACATTTTATATATATGATGAATAAAAAGCATCAATTCGCTAGGAAATGGATTATGCATTTTTTTAAAGAAACGAGCCATTTAAGAGAAATGAATTTCTTGAATTCTGTTCAAGTGGTATAGAAAAGAGATCATGAAGAGTACATAAGCAACATAACTATAAATTAGTAATGGATGTTATAGAAGAAAATAAAATTCTCAAACATATTAGAAAAACGTTACAAAAAAATACAAACAAACAATAAATACAAATTGTTTTTTTAGCATTAGATATTTCAATTATCAACAAACATATAATAAGCATCTTTGTTATGATTAAAACATTGCAACATTTTAACATTCCCACAATATTATCATTCTCACAGTAGTGAGTGAATTACATGGTGACATTAAGATTATAATTGTTAAGGGTTTTATAGAAGAATATTAATCTCTCAAAAACCTTTTACAACATTTTTATAGAAAGTAGATTAACAGAAGAAGCAAAAGTAATAAAAATAAATTGAGATTATTTAAAATATCTATATTTTGCAGATAATGGGGTTGATTTCACTTCAAAATTACAGCAAATGTTAACAAAGTAATGAAATGAAAACTAAAATTATATTCAATGCCTTTAAATATATATAGAAATGACACAGGCAAAACTCTCCATACAGTAGAGCCACTCAATGTAAGCCAGAGTAATCAATAGATGCAGGAAGGTTATTTTGCATAAAATCCTTATCTAATGCCTACTCATCCAATATCCCCAGACTAGTTTCTAGCTTACGCTTTTCATCAGGCAGGAGCTTTGGATCTGAGAGCATTGCACCTAGATCTTAGGATCCTAATGCAACTTTCTAGAAGCCATCTTTTTTATCTTATTAGATAACTATAAAGCTTTGAGTCCAAAATGAAAACACAATAATGTTTTCAATTCAAGCTCATTAGCTTGCAGAAATGTATAGTCCATACTTTTTGATGTCTTTGGTTCTTTATTAACCACAGTCACCATAATCCTATTGGGAAGGATTGTATTAAACCACTAAACATTGCATGATCACCATTCTTTATGCTTACACAAGCATCCATTGATTACTCTGGCTTGCATCGAGTGGCACTACTGAATGGAGTTTTGCCTCTGTGTAAATAGCTTGTGTAAGCATAAAAAATGGTGATCATATGCTGTTTAGTGATTACAAGATTGATAATAAATATCTTTATTAAAATATTAATACAAATAAACACATAATGAATAAATTAATCACAAAATTAAGCTGAGGGTAAACTTCTAAGTAGATATAATTAGAGAATGAAAAAAAATAGGCTTGCATATTTTTTTTTAAAAAAAATTCTAATAAATGTTTTATTAGCACTTATGTATGGATATAAAACTTGGTCATTTAAGAGAATATACAGATACTATTAATTATTTGTTGGACTATTTCTATCATCTAATATTAAAAAAATGAATGTCCTTAGAAAAATTTTAAACTTTTATTTAAACTTTCTAAATACCTTCAACTGTTAATAACATCATACAGGTCAGTATTTAATACAATGTTTCGAGTGGTATTATTCCCTTTTTCAGATGTTGCCGGCCTGACAAGTGACAGTACTAGCATGGGAATCAAACCTGGATTGTTAGATTCTTGAATTTTAAGTAATGCTTGAACCAAATGAGCTATTTTGCCAAAGGCTGTACAAAATATGGACAGATGCACGAGTGAATAAAAATTTATCTGCACTTGGTTATATTAAACTTCTGTAGGTTGGACCGTTTTATGAGCACTTTGTCTCCCCAGTCACTGCTATGCAGTTTTATGTGTATTGTCACTTCAATTGCAACTGCAGTGCGAGAAACAATGGGTTGCCCTTATAAATAATTTTCATTGCACCATCAAGTGTTAAAAGTGAAAAGAAAACATTCCCTACCTTGCGTAAGATTAGTGTAATAAAATTACATTACAGAAATATTATTCATTATTGGATGATTTCTGGTGTAATGAGTGACTCGTAAGAATTATTAACGGGTTGCCCTATTTGTGATTTGCACAAAAGAATATTGTGTACTGACTTTTTTTATAATCTGAGGGTGTGACTGGTGCTGATATATATGAAAGACTTTGTGCACAGTATTGAGAAAATGTTTTGATGTGAAGAAGTGTGCATGAATGGATAAAGAACTTCAAGGAAGATCATGAAGGAGTCCATGATTGATGATAACATTGAGTGCGTATGTGAACTGATTCTGTTGGATAGACGAGTAACAGTGGATTATGTGGCAAATCAGCCATGATTTTGCCTATATAATAGTCCACGACAGACTTGGATTTCAAAAAGTTTGTGCACGTGTAGATATTTTTTGACTTATCCTCATACATTGAGATTAACAAGGAAAGATACAAAGTGAAAATATATGCGTATAAAAGGTGTAATTGGCATAATGTTAGTCAGATATATTATTTAAAAAAGATGAAAATAGATGGTCAACAGAATCCCAAAGATTGTAAAAGTCTGGAAAAAGACATGTGGAATGAATATGGAGTGATGTAAAGAAGAAAAGCTATGGAATAGAGAAAATAGAATAAACTAAGACACCATCCTGCAATAGATAATATTTGAAAATGAATAATGATTCATATGACACACATAAAAAAGTAAGTTTATAAACCTGATTTTTATTTAAAATTTCATTCCATATGATTTCTCATTATTATATGCAATGGTTATTTAATTTATTTTGGCCCTCCTCATTTTGATAAAATTGGAAAACTTAAATTCTTTTAAAAATCACAAAGACTTGTACATATATAAGTACACATACACACATATAAAACGTACACACAGTATTTCTGTTACAATCATTAATTATGGCATTTAAAAATTAATAATTTCATCAACTAAAAACTTAAATGCTTGATGCTTAAAACATACGTATTTAACATTTAATAAATTGATTAATTTATATCTTATTAATATATAAAAATTTATATTTTTAAAAACATTAAAAAAAAAAAAACATACCACAATAGTATTTCACTTTTGAATAATTTTGTTGCTGCTGTTTTCTAATGAAATAGAATTTCATATTCCTTTTTTCTTATGCATGAACAAAGCTGAGTGATTTTTTTTTTTTTTTTTCAACTTTCAGTTATTTTCTCATGACAGCAGTTAGTCCCTCCCCTCATTTGAATCGCTTCTATGATCTACATGTGGTAAAAGGAAATCTTTTGTTGCAAGATTTAAAAGCAACTGCTTGCAGACCTTTCCCTCACAAGTTTCTGCAACATGCTAATTGCATAGCAACCATTATGTGAGGGTAGAAACAGGTTTAGCTGAGCAATTAGCTATTCATGTGGAAACAGAAATGGCATAAAAACCTGGAAGATAAAGAAGGGTAAACAGACTTAACAAATTTTTCATATATATTTTTTTAATTATTTACTAGTATGTTCCTACACAACACATCTTGAAAGATTTTGCCTCCAGAAAAAAAAAAAAAAATTCAAATATATGACATACTAGGTGCAGTTAATGGAAAGCTTTTATCAAGAAACATTTGGGAGACAAATGTTATTTAAAATGAGGTCAGGGAAATAGCTTTAAGGCGTTTTAATGTTGAGCTCAGCGACCTTGGATGTACTCCATTATTCTTTGGTTGCTTCAACTGTTAAACACCACAGCAATAAATATAATGGACTGAAATTTTTTTTTTTTAAAAAAGAAAAAAGATAAATCCCTAAGATTTGGACATACCATTCTTTTTTAAAAAACAGGATTTGGGGAGTCTTAAAATGCAAGGGTTTGCTTTTAATAAAATGAAATTGAAAACTAAAGAGGACTAAATCACTTCTTATGCATCATTATTCTTTGAAGTAATAAAACTTGATTCAGTTTTCTTTATTTAAAAACCTTGATTACTACATCTCCTTCTTAATTATGATCCTTAATCAGCCTATTATTGTTGCATGAAATTGATTAAATTATTTCCCATCAGAATTTGAAATATCCCTTAGAATTTTCTAAATAGATGGCCAATTTAAACTTTGGCACAGTTTTCAGAATGGGTGTTTCTGCAACTACTCTATAATTGTAATATTTTATATATACTGAACTGTAATACAACCATAAGGGCAATAAGTTTGTTAAAATTTACTGACAAACATATACTCCTCAAAGATTACTCTCAATAAATATATCAGTTACCAGAAAATATTTTAAAATAGAATTGTTTTAAAATAAAGAATTTTCAAAGAAATAAATCTCTTACATGAAATCTAATACCATAATAAAAAAAAAACAAGATCAATACATTAATAAATGTTTAAGTTCCAAATTTTCAACCAAATCAAATAATGAACTTCCAAATCTATGTCAAAGATTTTTGCTTTTTTCAAAGAAAAAACAGTTTAAATTTAATATAAGTATTGTTTAGAGAATATTATTTAGTGATTTTTTTTTTACCCATTAAAAAAGATCATAATATTCTGAGAGATTTTCAACAAAGTTAATAAACATATAATGGTATAAAATGACTAAACTTATTTTCAAGGATCTCTACAACAAAGTAAAGCTATAGTACCAGCTATCATATTTTCTAAAATATTTTGTATGCTTAAAGTAAATCATTCTTAATGAAATGACTACATATACTTAAATTTTCTAGCAAACTAATGGTTATACACATTGTTTTTGAATAGATCTTTACTTTTGAAGCATTTCCCCTTACCACAATAAAACAGAAAAATATTTGTAAAAATTATAAAATAGAAGATTGTCTTTGAAGTACATGTTTTTTTAAATATCAAATCCTGAATTTGTGAAACTATTTTAGAATTAAAAAAAAAAAATCAGAAATATATATAGCACAATTTATTTAACCCAAATTTAATTTATTCTCATTATTTAGAAGTTAATTTAATGTAAAATAATTTTTAAAATTCAAATACTTTATCACTTACAAATTTGGATAATTTGATATTATTTTGTTCTACAATAATATATATTTATTCTTTTTGAAAAATAAAGAGCAAAACTTAGAATGTATATAAATATTTAAACAAAATAAATAATATGATCAATTTGTTTTTTGAAATTATTTTCTTAAAAAACAAAAACTTTGTTTTAAAAGTAAGTAATAATAAAAAAATAAAGTATTTGAGAAAGTAAGTATTAAAAAATAAAATTAAAACATTAAAATGATTGCAATTTCAGTTAAACAGATGATTTTCTCTACTGTAATAAATAATAAAATCATTTTTTTATGTTAAAAAAGAGAAATTTATTACAATATAAACTGATTACTTGAATAATTATTGAATTGTAGACATTTATTAAGCTCATAAAAACATGTATATATAAACTTTAAAAAAAGTATAATTTTCATAATTTAAATATAAATTTAAAGCTCAAACATTTAATAACAATTTAAAATACATATGAAACCATTAATCAATGCTTCTAAATCACAAATTAAATTTTTATTCATTATTATTATTATTATTATAAAGAAATGACGTATAAAAATGTGTAGCATTTTTTATATATACTCTCTATGCTTTAATTTAATTTAATTATTGGTAATAACAAAAAAGTTTTATAACATCTTATGGAAGTTTAATCCTCCTGTATTCTGACATATTTCTTTGTTCTCACTTTAAGCTTTCAACTTTCACTTTAATATTAAACTATTATTATTTATCAGAATGTAATAAATTTGACCTCATTTGAAAGATATTTTTGCTTAGAAATTAAATAAATTTTAAAAAACCACATTTGATTTTTGAAATTAATTTAAAAATTAGATTTTAATCAAAATAAAGTGTTGTTTCATCATCAACTTTCAGGTGGTGCAGATTCAATTTGCAAAATGAACAAAACCTTTGTTTGATGTTTGTTTTAGAAATCTGAATGAATTATTTTTAATATCTAGTAAATCTATCAATTTATGCTTTTTTAAATTTTTTTATGATATTACTAAATATTATAAGACTGTTTAGTGACAAATTTTCTAGACAGTTGTATTTCCCATGACCTTAATCTCAATAATAAAATTATTCATAAGAATATATTCTTTTATATTTTAAAATAAAACATTTCTGTAAAAAATAAATATTTAATAATATATTTTGATTTCCAATAATTATTATATGATTTCTATCCAAAAATAATCACAAACTTTCCCAAAAAATCAAGTTTTTAGAACATCATAATATTTTCTCAAAGTAATCATGCAAAGTTTGAGATTGTCAAATGTATAATAGATACCCATCATTGTGGAGTTGAAAAAAATTTCAACACCTACTTATTCAATTATCCTGACATCATCTGATTTTTTTTGAAATTAAAATATTAGAAAAAATATATATGTGAATTTTAAAACTGTAAAAAAAGTTTTTTAAATTTCTCAGCAGAAACTGAAAAATGCAAATTCAATTTTTTGACTTCCGGTCTAATAAAACATTGTAATTAAAATCAAAGATTAAAATATTTTGAATAAAGTAAAAATAATTTATTTATTTATTTAACATTTCACCATGTTTTTACATTATTCCTATTAAGCTAACATGTTCAATCTATAAAAAGAAAAAATATTCGTACAAAATACTACGCAAAACCTGTGAATATTCTGCACAACCTCTAATTGCCATTCTTTA
Source organism: Epiperipatus broadwayi (assembly GCA_028023455.1). Classification (NCBI taxonomy): domain Eukaryota; kingdom Metazoa; phylum Onychophora; class Udeonychophora; order Euonychophora; family Peripatidae; genus Epiperipatus; species Epiperipatus broadwayi. Next base: position 4,177,387 of record JAQFVV010000030.1, on the reverse strand, counting down.
TCTTTCATGATATCTAATTAAAACTAATTATGATTATAAAACTTGCAGTTTTCTAATTGCTTCACAAAGCCATCCATTATTAGAATGTACAAACTTTATATCAAGAAATATGCACAATTTTATCTAAAAAAATGTTTTGCTTCGTGTAGTATTTTTCAAATATTAACTTAAAATTTTTAAATTTAATTACCACTTATGAAGATATTATTATTATTATTATAGATTGATTTTAAATTTATAGACTCATTCTAAATTCCATGTAAACCCTTTTATTTATAACATAAAGTATTTATTACTACTATCATTATATTATATCATTTAATAGTGATCCTTTTAGAAGCGAATAGTAAACATTTTATGTGTGGTTAAAATATAAACATTTTTTGCAAAAATAAATAATTTCAGCTAAAAATATGTTTTATATTATTAAATAATAGTTTTTATAAAAATATTTTAATGACAATTATATGTATTTAAATTTCATATGCAAAATAACAAAATAATATATTTTCCTTTATAAAGAAAATTACAATTTTTTTTTAGTAAAGAGAAAATTGTTATTAAAAAAAAAAAAAGTAAAATAGCTTTGAAATTATTAAAATCTTTCAAAAACAATTTACTTAATTAAAATGAGATCAAGCCATAAGAATCATTGATATAAGTGATAATGAAAGAAAAATGAATTTAATATGTAATGAAATAGGATTTATAAACTACAAAAAAAAAAATCATACAGAAAAATAAATGAGCAAGCAAAAAAAAACTACATTGCTAGTTAGTTATCAATATAATAATAATAATAAAATGCTTCTTATTATCAGTATAATAGCTGAAACTGAAAGTTTGAAAAAAAAAGGAAAGAATAATGAAATGAGAAATTACAGTTCATTAAAATTTAATAGTTATTTTTAAAGTAACAAAGGAAACTGCTAAATTAACTTATCTATATAAAAATGATAAAAAATTTTACCCTAACCTTTTAAGAATTTTTGATTTTGAATAATTAACTACCTACTTTTTTTTTTTTGAAAATTTTTTAAATATATGTGGGCACATACATATACAGGCTACTTTTTTTTCTTCAAAGAATATATTATTTGCACCTTTTTTAAAAAATTATTTATGCAAACTTTTTCCACTAGTCATTATATATAAATTCTAAAATTTGAATATTGTGTCAAACATGATTTTGTTTTTAAATGCCAGCAATACCTTTATATGTACATACAGATTGTTACAGGTAAAAAAAAACCCATAGTTAAATAAAATCATAAAATAAACAAGCCTTTTCATATTATTTCCAGAGCAAATTTTTTATTCATTAATATTACTTAAAATTAATTCAGACTAATTTCCATACAAGCTTAAGTTTCAATGTTTGACACTGATATTGTTTTTCCCATTGCATTTGTTAAGCTGATTATTGCTTTTCTCGTTGCAATTGTTAACTTAAAAAAAAAGTGAATTAAAAAAAATACTAAAAATTATTTTATTGGCTTTCATAAAATTCAGATTTTAGCTACAATTCTATTTTGTAAATGTCATTATAATTCAATTGTGGCTATTTTTTTCTTTTCTCAACTACGTTACCATAGTATTTGGTTGTTAATGAACCTACAGAAAAAGTATTTTTTTAATATTCTGCTTTATTACGGCCCATCATATTTTCAATATATTTACTATATCATTAAAAACCAGTCAACGCTTAGATAATCCCAATAACAATAATTTACTATATATTCATGCCATATTTAAACATCGGACATTCAAGTTTAAAGTTAAAATATTTTCAAAGAAGCATGAGATCCTTGCTGCATATAAGTAACATTTTTCTTTGAGTAGACTAAATTTATGATCTAATTTCTTCACTTGTTTATTGTAAAATAATTAGATTTCTTAAATCTAAATATATTTTGTATTTGCAATGAGGTTTTATTTTCCTGCAATAATATTTTGGAAATAAGTCAACTCTAAATTTACATAACATAATATCAAATCAGCTCTGGCAAAAAGCATTGTTAATAATTTTTATTGTTTTTTAGTGATCGAAAGTAAGTTTTCAATATTAAAATACATGTAATGAAAAATCTTTTATTTCATTAGTTATATATTAATTTTGATTTCAAATTACGTTCATTTTCTGAATTTATGCTTCTAATAGGATTTTTTTTTTAAAAAAAGATATAATGAATATTTTTTATTTCATTAAAGAATAAAATAGAAGGCAAACAATATCTACTCTTAGTGGGCCAATGGAATAGTTGAACGGTTAAAAAAAATTAAAGTTTCAGATGTTTGAAATACAACTGCATCCCAGAGAGTGCTTCAATTGGGTTATCAAAATGCCAAATCAAACAATTATAATGATTTCCTATGGCAACCCCCCCCCCCCTCAATATCCTAGATTCAAAATATGTAACATTAAAAATCTAAAAAAAAAGAATAACATTAAACAAGTTACAATTAAAATATAAATATTATACTACTACCAATATTAATAATAAAATAGCCAAAATATAAATATAGCATATAATAAAAATATTTCAGCTGCAGTGATTTTTTCTTTAAAAAAAAAAAATACAATTCTACATTCTTCAGATGCTATTTTGAATTTAATACATCTGGATGAGCTTAATTAATATTCCACTGCATTATTGATTCATTAAATTTAAATGAATCATATACAAAAAAAAACAAAACAACAATAGTGTAAATTTTAACCTTTATTTTTGATGCATTTTATATTGTTATTAATGGTTTTTTTTTGTTTTTGCAATTGTCTAACCAATAAAATTTTTTTTTTACCAATGCTGTTAAAATGTTTTTTTTTTTTTTTAAACAACTATCCACTATTTACTTTTTATACAAATTCAGTTTTAATAAAATAAAAATTAAGTCAAGAAATATAAAGTTCAATTGATTGTTGTAGTTAGTTGAATATGATTAAAACTTTTATTCTCAATACTGATTATGTAAATAATGACAGGCGTTTTTTCTTAGGGAATACTAAAATTTCTATAGATATGAAAATATTAAATTAGTTAAATAAAATTATTTTTTAATCTATGTACATTTTTGAATAATTTTTTATGTGCTTTAATTTTGTATATAGTAGTTTATTTCTAATTATATGATGAATAATTTGTATTTTCTTTTCGCATGTTGATTATGAAAACGGAACTTTATCTAAAGCTAGCTAGAAGTCCTATTACAGGCTTCAATACAAAGAAAACTGAGTAAATTATAATTGCAATTTATTATTATATAATATTTAAATAAACACAAAAACTTATAAGTAAAGTTTTAATAAAAAAGTTATAAATAAATTATAATAGTAGACTGAACGTTTTCGAGGATCCATGCCTCATAATCATAGCTTTTATGAGTTCATGGATCCTCGAAAACGTTCAGCTTATTATTACAATTTATTTATAACTTCTCTACTAAAACTTTATTTATAAGTTTTTGTGCTTATTTATATATAATGAGAAATAAACTATTTTATTATATAATATTTAATATCCAATCAAAATGGTTTTGTTTGCAGATATTATTATTTAATTATATGGTTCTTCATATGGCGAATGAGCACAAATAAGTTCACTGACATGTATCAGCCAGCTTGGTGAGTCTACTAATTTTTTATCTCTGAGCGACCACAAATTTAGAGATCATTTTGCATTGGATCAATAATAATTGAAAATGATCATGAAAACGATTTAATTGGTGCCCATTAATTATGCAGTGCACTAGTTTATATGCAGTTAAAAATAGCATAGCTATAAATCTATTTATGTATGTCTTAAAATATTTTGTTTGTATTAACATGCAGATAAAAAAATGATTATTTAAAAAAAAACACATATAAGATGCAATTTGAAAGTAAAGGAAATTCAAAAGCTAATAAAAACGATATTTTCATAGTATCCAAATGGAAAAACAAAGTAGATGATTTCATTTTCTAATATTCATCATTTTAAAATTGCAATAATAAGCAAATGATAATATATTTAGTAAAACAAATATAATTAAAGAAAATACTAAAAGAATATTGGAAAAAAAATCAATTAATTAATTACAATACATCCTTTCTTACTGTGCAGCATTAAAATACTATTAAGTAGATGAATAAAATGATTTATAAAATTTTGAAAATATCTTCAAGCCATCTATTAAGTCAAGTAACAGATTCAAATATATAATCTGAATTTCAGGAAATTTAATAATTGTTAAATCCTACAAATACATAGATACCATACAGATGGAGACAGATAATTTTCTTTTAGTCAAATAGTTTTCTGTACAAAAGATGATTTTTTTTGTTGTAATCAAAAAAGATTAATCCTTTGTTATTTTAATAAACTATGGATAAAATGATACAGATTAAAGAAAAAAAAAGAGCTCTAAAAATGAATTTCATTATTATACAAATTTAAACAGAAATGAAAAAAAAAAGCCTTCATCAAACCATGTAAAGAGTATACAGAAATGCCATGAAAAATAATGAACTGAATAGTAGTAGTTCGTATTGTAAATAATTTTACCCACTATCATACTTATGAGATAACTTACAAATAATTATATAATCTATATTAATATATAAATGTGAAAGTTTGTAACAAATATTGTACCAATCTTGATGAATCTTAAACAATTTTCTTTTTTTTGTGTGTGTGTGGATAATTTTATAAGCTATAAATTTTTGAACAAGGCAAAACTCCATACAGTATTGCCACCCTGTGCCAACCAGATTAATCAATGGATGCCAGAAGGCTTGTGCATAAAATCCCTATATAGTGCCTACTCATCCAATATCCCCAGACTAGTTTCTGGCTTATGGTCTTCATCAGTGAGGAGCCTTGGATGAGTAGGCACTAGATAGGGATTTTATGCACAAGCCTCCTAGCATCCATTGATTACTCTGGTTGGCACAGAGTGGCACTACTGTATGGAGTTTTGCCTTGTTTAATAACAATTATGTGCTAGTATGAAAGATCACGTTATGTTTAGTGGCTATAAATTTTTTGCTTTATGGTACTTAATCACTTTTAAAATGTGGGTAATTTGTCATATAAAAATGTGTCGAAATTTGTAATGACTTCATAAACCACAAAAAGAGAGCAGCACTAATTGATGTGGCCGACGGCCATATATTTAATTTCTTACTTTCAAGTGGAATGTGAAAAAAAAAAAATTCCACCATGTTGAAATTTCATAATAAAAAGTTATACTTTTTGCAATGCTGCTGTTGATAATTCATGGATTATTATCTGCAATATAAAAATGCTCCAAAATCGTAATCACTTGCAAGGAAATATTACCTAAATATATATGATGAGAGAACAGCATTGCCATTTACAATCAGACTACTGAATTTGATCAACCTTTAGAATTTCATTTTAAATACATTTCTCATAAAATGGCTCAGAAAATTTAATGTACAGATATAGTCCAAACCAAATTTAATTAATTAATTTCATATAGAATGTTAAAATTTAAACTATTCAAATTAAAAGTATTATATTGCTATACAACATTGTTTATTAAAATGTATTGTAATAATCATTTTGAACTGGTGTTGATAATTCCCATATTATTATGTTAAGTAAATATTACTTAAAACATATTTTAATTATCAATTGCATATTCTTTTAGGATTTTCAGTCAACAAACAGACTAAATACTAGATATTCTTTTAAGATTTTCAGTCAACAACCAGACTAAATAGTAGAGTTTTAAAACAAAAAATTTGGTAATATTATACCTTTATCACGTAGGTTTCAAATGGTTTTACTGAACTATAAGATTACAAACAGCACTTAGTATCACATACATAGGATAGAATAAGAGGAAACTACAAGATTACAAACAAAAAAAGAAAGGGGCTATGCAGTTTGTATAATATACACTTTAATTATGATCTATTATATTTATTATATATAAATTGGAACGTTGGTTCATTACTTAAGATATTGTACCAATGTCGATGAATCTTGCAAGATTTTCTTTCCTTTTTTTTTAGATTTTTGCTTTATGATACTTAAGTATTTAAAAAAAATTGGTAATTTTCTACTAACATGAGTGAAGCCATGAGGACAGCTAGTAATAAATACTTATTTCATTGTTAGCAATATCTAATGCATAATTGTACACCAATTTTTTTTACTTAAATCTAATTTTTTTTTTTTAAACTTAATATACTCACTTTCAGTAAATACATTTATTTACTATGAACATGTTTCTCACTAACGATAAAAGGCACATACGTAAGTTAACTTGTAAGGAAAATTTAGGGGGGAAAAATGCAGTTAAAAAAATATATATATAAATATTCTGTCGGAATGCTGATGGAATGACTATCCAAAAAGATACAACAAAGTGCTAGCCTTTCCTCATCAAAACTAAAATAGGATAGCTTTTTAATTTCATTTTTCTATCATGCATTAAACATACATAATAAAGAAAGTAGTGTTTCTCAAAAATAAAAACCAGTCTAAATTAAGATGATCAATATGAAAAATTTGACAAAATGAATGTATATAATAATACCATTATTTTTTTTTTTATACTTTTTCAAATAATCTCATTTTATTTTTTTTCTGTTTCTTCCGAACTAATATTGACTACAAGTTTTTGAATTAAAAATTGACCAATAAAAAAACAATAAAGATAGTGATTCAAAATGAATGAATATTTACTGATGTTTTGGATGTATACATATATGTAGTTATAATTAACAATATTATTAAAATATTAATTCTAATTATTCCAGATTTATTTTAAAAGTTGCCCAATTATAAAAAAAAAGGGCAGAGAAAATGGATTTATTACTAACATTTTTGACTATTTTTATATAATTCTGGAACTATCAAATCTCTATTTAAATAATAATAATAATAATAAGAAGAATAAGAATAAGAAGAAGAATAAGAAGAAGAAGAAGAAGAATAAGAATAAGAAGAATAAGAAGAAGAAGAATAAGAAGAAGAAGAAGAAGAATAAGAATAAGAAGAATAAGAAGAAGAAGAATAAGAAGAAGAAGAAGAAGAAGAAGAATAAGAATAAGAAGAATAAGAAGAAGAAGAAGAAGAAGAAGAAGAAGAAGAGAAAAGAAGAAGAAGAAGAAGAAGAAGAAGAAGAAGAAGAAGAAGAAGAAGAAGAAGAAGAAGAAGAAGAAGAAGAAGAAGAAGAAGAAGAAGAAGAAGAAGAAGAAGAAGAAGAAGAAGAAGAAGAAGAAGAAGAAGAAGAAGAAGAAGAAGAAGAAGAAGAAGAAGAAGAAGAAGAAGAAGAAGAAGAAGAAGAAGAAGAAGAAGAAGAAGAAGAAGAAGAAGAAGAAGAAGAAGAAGAAGAAGAAGAAGAAGAAGAAGAAGAAGAAGAAGAAGAAGAAGAAGAAGAAGAAGAAGAAGAAGAAGAAGAAGAAGAAGAAGAAGAAGAAGAAGAAGAAGAAGAAGAAGAAGAAGAAGAAGAAGAAGAAGAAGAAGAAGAAGAAGAAGAAGAAGAAGAAGAAGAAGAAGAAGAAGAAGAAGAAGAAGAAGAAGAAGAAGAAGAAGAAGAAGAAGAAGAAGAAGAAGAAGAAGAAGAAGAAGAAGAAGAAGAAGAAGAAGAAGAAGAAGAAGAAGAAGAAGAAGAAGAAGAAGAAGAAGAAGAAGAAGAAGAAGAAGAAGAAGAAGAAGAAGAAGAAGAAGAAGAAGAAGAAGAAGAAGAAGAAGAAGAAGAAGAAGAAGAAGAAGAAGAAGAAGAAGAAGAAGAAGAAGAAGAAGAAGAAGAAGAAGAAGAAGAAGAAGAAGAAGAAGAAGAAGAAGAAGAAGAAGAAGAAGAAGAAGAAGAAGAAGAAGAAGAAGAAGAAGAAGAAGAAGAAGAAGAAGAAGAAGAAGAAGAAGAAGAAGAAGAAGAAGAAGAAGAAGAAGAAGAAGAAGAAGAAGAAGAAGAAGAAGAAGAAGAAGAAGAAGAAGAAGAAGAAGAAGAAGAAGAAGAAGAAGAAGAAGAAGAAGAAGAAGAAGAAGAAGAAGAAGAAGAAGAAGAAGAAGAAGAAGAAGAAGAAGAAGAAGAAGAAGAAGAAGAAGAAGAAGAAGAAGAAGAAGAAGAAGAAGAAGAAGAAGAAGAAGAAGAAGAAGAAGAAGAAGAAGAAGAAGAAGAAGAAGAAGAAGAAGAAGAAGAAGAAGAAGAAGAAGAAGAAGAAGAAGAAGAAGAAGAAGAAGAAGAAGAAGAAAGTGTTGACTGCTTTTATGTCATTTCTTACAAGTACACTCATATATGAGTTTTTAATATTTTAAAAATTGCCACTTAAAAACTTACACTGTATATACTTTTCCCCCAAGCAAGTATTAATTTGATACTTTTACTTTTCATAAAATTAATATAAAATAACCTGAAAAAATTGACCTGGTCGATTTTTTTCTTATTTAATTACCAGAACAACAACAACAAAAAACCTAAAGCAGTAGCAGATTACAAATCAGATTATAATCTGAAGTAGTCATTAATTTCTTTTACTCAACAAAAACAGATACAATCTATATTTCTTCAGAAACATCAAAATGATTTAAAAAATCGCATAACTTTTTTTTAAAAATAACTACCATTCTATTTGAATTATTTTGACATTTTTAAAATTTTAAATCAAACCTTATCTGGGGGAATCCTATAATGAACTATTAACTAATACAATCTTCTTTCAAATAGCAGATAAAAATTTTAATGTCTTCATTATTAAAGTAAAGAAACACATTTACCATATCAAGATATATAATCTCAAAGATTCCAATTACTTAGAGCCAAATCAACTAATATCAAAAGCTGTTAAAAACAAATGCACATTTTAAATCAGTGGTAGTCAACCTGGTCCTTATCACCCATGTTCCAGCCTTCATGGTGGTCGGGAGGAGTTTTGTCTGATACCGAAGCACTTTCTTTTTTTAAAATTTAATTGACTTATTAAAAAAATTTCATAGGATTATTTAAAAACATTTTCATTAGATTTTCATAAAATTCCCTGTGACAATTTCAATTTCTGAAGTTTAGTTCACGTTACATAAGTGAAACCAAATAGAGCTATAGTGTGACTGCTAATAAAAAAGCCTTGTCCCAAAATAGCTTGCGCACCCCCCCAAACATAATCCACGATGCACGAGAAGCATATGCAGATGACGACTTATGGTGCATGCTCTTTTGTTTGCGGTCGCATTGGTCAGTACGGAGTTAGATTTGTGAGAGTGAGCATATGTCTAAAGCTTCAAAGAAAATATTATGAAATATTGGGAACCCATGTCTCAAAAAAAGAAATATGCTCGTGGCTATTTACCAGAGATATATAAAGATGGGTTACATAGAATCTGTTGTAAATAAACAACACCCAATGTGTTTATTGTGTCATAAAACATCCAATGAAGCAACGAAGCCAAGTCAACATCTTGCTACAAAGCATTCAAATGATAAGAACAAGCCCATTGAATATTTTCAGGAAATAGATAAAAAATTTCAAGATCATTCAACAATCATTATATCATTTAAGAAACAACATGCAGCGAACGAAGATGGATTAAGTGCCTCATCACATTTCACAATTAATTGTAAAAAGTGGTAAAAGCTATAATATTGGAGAAACTGTAATAAGACCCTCTATAAAAGAATTAATCTCAATAGTAATGCATCAAAATATACCTGAAATTTTAAAAACGTTGCCCCTAAGTGATAGCACAGTAAAGCGACGAATTGAATAAATGGCAGTTAATGCTGAAAAAAAAACTTATAAGTATTCTCCAAAACTCTTCATTTTCCATGCAATTGGATGAGTCTACTATTGAAAATAGTAATGCTTTATTGATGGCATATGCATGTTATTTTGATGAAAACAATACATTACGAGAAGAAATACTATTCGCAATAAATCTTATTACAGAGACAAAAGGATTATCTATATTTAATACTGTGAAATCATACTTTACAAAAAATAATATTACTTTGAATAATATTATTGCATGTGCTACTGATGGAGCACCATCAAGGGTAGGCCGCTATTGTGGATTTATTGCTTATTTGAAGGAAGAAGTGCCAAATGTTTTATGTATTCATTGTGTGGTGAACAGACAACATCTTGTAGGAAAACATCTAAGTACAAGTCTCCATTCACCATTAACTATAATAATTTGAGCCGCAAACAAGATCAAATCCAATGCAAAAAATGATATAATATTTTGACAGCTTTGCAAGGACCACAATGAAGATTTCAATACGTTACTTTTGCACACAGAAGTTCAGTGGCTGTCAAAGGGCATATCTTTGGCTCATTTTGTAGCATTATGATAGTCTCGTACAATTTTTTGAAAGTAAATGAGACCAATCGGTATCAACAGTTAAAATCAGTACAGAATGATGCTTTTTATTTGGAAGATATTTTCAAGAGATTTAATGATATCAATTTGCAGCTTCAAGGAGCTAATAAAACTCTTATAGGTGCCAAAGTATTGTGTCACTATTTATTGACAAACTTGAACTACTTCATAATCTATTGAAGACAGAATTTCATCAGTTTCCTGAATTATCATCTATAGAAGATGATGTAACTCCAGAGGATATTGACAGATTCAGTAGCCATCTCAACGAACTTAAATTGGACATGGAAAAACGATTTGAAGATATTTTGAAATTAAGATGTATGACTGGATGAAAAATTCTTTTACTGCAAATATTGAAGAGGCTGATACAACTTGCCAAGAAGAACTGTTAGAAATTAGATATCATGAAGAAAGGAAACATAAATTTGATAGTGAGGGATATGAAAACCTATGGCAAAATAAAAAAAAGAATTCACATATGTGAAAAATGATATTCTCTACCACCTATCTTGTGGAATCAGGCTTTAGTGCTGTTAATCATATTATGATGAAGAAAAAAAATTGCCTGAATATTTCCGAAACAGGAGACCTTCGTTTGTTCCTTACAAAAATTGAGCCAGATATCCAGTATTTAGTTTTGCAGCATCAGCCTCAGGGATCTTAATAATTTAATTAATTAAATGTAATTTCATCAGACTTCATGCTTCTATATATACAAAGTATAAATAAAAAGATAGATTTAATTACAGTAAGTTGTTTTGTAAAGATTAATTCTGCCAAACTTAGCAAAAGTCCAACATGGGGTATTTGCTAAGTAATTATTATTATATGCTTTGGCTTGCTATAACTCTGTTAAGTTACTTCCCTACTTTATAAATCACCATTACTTTGGAACCACTGGGTGGTTAAATTTTTTTACTACTAACAGAGTTACAAAAGTGAGCGGTGAGTATAAAAAGTTGACTACCACTGTTTTAAATGATTTGTATACAATGTGTGTGTTTTATAGATAAACCTTGACTTCTAAATATACAGTACTTATGAAAACATTAACTCTTCAGTGCTGCTGTTACAGGCCTGTTCTCTTGTTTGACACTTTTTATAAACTTTCAACCATTATTCTATATCAGAATTCAATAAAATGGACTTGATTTGATAGAAATATACATTTATAAATGAAAAAAATTCTAAAAAATTATATTTGAACTTTGCAAATATTGAAAATATAATAATAATAATAAACAGATAACAAAAAATGTAAAATGTCAATGAGCAAAATCTTTCTTATTTCAAATTTATTTTTAAAATCTGAGAAAATATGTTAATATCTGATAAATCTATCAAATTCTGCTTTAAAATATTAAAACTGCTTTATAATTTTTAGAAAACCTCAAAAAACCCTAACAGTTTCAGTAATAATGTATTGACGATCAGTTTCATAAGATATGCTAGAACTTTTTATCTTCTATTTTTAAAAATAAAAATATATGTATAAAAGTATAATAACGTATATTTTTGATTTTTAATAATTATTACATAATTACTATGTAAAAATAATCACAAATCTTTAATTAACAATTCAAAATATCAATCTTTTTTCTATTCCAAAAATCTTGAAATAATCTCACAAATGCTTTTAAAATTGAAGAACAAAGAAGGGAAGCCATCAAGCATGTAGAGCCAGGGCTAAAATACTTTGATCTTGCTGCCTTTTGATTATAGTATCCTTTTTAGATTTTTTTTAATTAAAAAAATCAAATATCACATCACAAATGTGACATTAATGAGTTTTGCTCAAAGACCTCTGTGTCAAAGATATGCAGAATTAAAAGACATGCTAATTATTTATTTTTAAATCCCATTAGAAAAAAAAAACTGCATTCACTGAGAGTACTCTCCACTACTCATTTAAGATCAAGCTTGCTCAGGAAAAGAAAACAAATTTTCAACAATAACTAAGATATATACCGTATATAGTTAGTTGCTCACTTGCAATATTCTTTGTATCTCAAATATTTAAATTATTTATTTTATACTTTATAAACATACTAACATTTATATTGTAACGATATAAAAGGTAAAACCTCCACAGCAGCACCATTTTTTAAACAATATGATAACTGTAAGGTTACTCTCATCCCAGAAGTCTTGAAGGAAATAAGAGTGATAACTTATTTCCAAACTCACATGGTAATTTATGATCCAATCTTAAATCATTCATTTTAATTCCATTTCTTAATCTAATATTCTTATTAGGACTTATGAAATATTAAAATTTACTTTGTGCCAATATTAGACAATGTTACATTATGTAATACTCTCCCAAGCGCAGTGTTTAAATTGTAACTATTTAAAAGGTAAACAAACCTCCACACCAGTGTCATTTTAAAAACAAGATCATAATTAAAGATGTCGCTCTTATTTCCTTACAGACGTTATCTTATGGCTGGGACAATATGATAACTAAAGATGTTACGCTTATTTCCTTAAAGACTTACCTTATGGCTGAGGCACTGTAAGGATACTCTTGCCCCAGCCATAAGATAAAGTCTTTAAGGAAATAAGAGCAAAGTCTTTAGTTATCATCTTGTTTAAAAAAAGGGTACTAGTGTGGAGGTTTGTTTACTTTCTACATAGTTACAATTTAAACACTGCACTTGTAAAATTTGTAGAATATTACATAATTTAACTTTGTCTAATATTGGCACAAAGTAAATTTTAATATTTCCTAAGTCCTAATAAGAATATTAAACTAAGAAGTGGATTTAAAGTGAATGGTTTATATATTCACGTTCTCACTTCTAGACACTTAACATTGGCTCATAAATTACTATGTGAATTTGAAATAAGACATTGTTCTTATTTCTTAAATACTATCTTGTGGCTCGGGTGAGAGTATCCTTACAGTTATCAGCTTGTTTAAAAAATGAAGCTGGTGCGGTTTGTTTACCTTTTATATATATTTACAATTTAAACACTGTGCTTATAAAATTTATAGAATATAACATTTATATTGTGTACTACATAATGATTTAATTCTTGTTGTGCACAATGACAAATACTTTTGGAATCATAGTATCATTTAAAGAGTGATTATATATAAATTATATGTTCAGTGCATGAAGGCAGGTTGAGCAACTAGATAAAATAACATTAAGATCATGTGACAATACGTGAGTTCACACCATTAATATATATTGAATATATATAAATTTGTTTATATATATAACTATGCATTACATGATTGGTTTTATACTTCTTTATAGTCTAACTTATGTGCAGCCTATACTTTCAGCTCAAAAAAAAAAATTAGATTCACCTATTCCAAAATGTAATTCCTCATGCATATGACTATTTTAGATTCATTATTTTATCTTAGATTCAGTTCGACAAGATATATTTAACTTCAATTAAATAGCATAATATAAATACTTTATCTAGCTTATAATATATTCATTGATTAACCAAATTATTGTTTTAAAAATTTTTTTTCCTAATAGACCAAATAAAACAAAATATCTCAATACATTATTTACAAATTTAATAATACCTAACATTATTAACATGAAATATTAACAAAAATCCTATACGTGTGATAAAACAAAAAAAAAATTTGCAACAATAATCTTCATGACATGTTGTCCCTTACAGAAAATCTTTATTCTCGAGTAAAAATAGTTTTCCCTTGATTTGAATAAATGATTATTTATCAAAAAACTGCATTAAAATTTTCATAATTGATCATAGACGGATTCATCCTATCTTTTCACAAAGACTTTATCTTGTGTTTGAAAAAATGAGAGTATTCATTTATAGATAAATCCACAAAGCGCATGTGCATTAGCTCAATGCTAATTATTATTACAGTTTAAAAACATCGCGCTATATAAGATAAATATCTTATTTACATAATTGATCAAAGAAACTAAAGCAGAAGCAACACAGGTTAATTATACACGATTATAACCTGTACCTTTGTAATTAACACTTTTTATTTACTCGAATCTGATAAAATTTTGTATTGGAATATCTTACAACATAGATGGTAACACCAATTTCATAATCGGTTGAAGAAATAAAATAGCACCAGTTCAATTATACATAGATGTAACCTGTAATAGACATTTAACATTTTATAGTTTGTTAGGATTTGTTAAAGTTTTAAACCCTTACATCAGGATTTCATCAAACAGCAAGAACATCACTCTTGAATTACATTTTCTTATTCTGATTTGGTAATGGATAGATTTAAAGTCAACTGCGTAATTTCTTGTATAATAAGAGCCCAACAACAAAAACATTCCAAATCATGTATTGCATCATTCCAAATATCTACACTTTTATTTTTATTATTATATTACTCATTGTTCTTATTTGTAAACTATTTATGTTTAAACTATGCTGATCTATTATAGTTTTTTAGTTTTAAGCAATAATTGACACATCTGCTTTTCTTCAAAAATATATAATAATAATGACAAATGATTTTTACTGCCCACAAGCAACCCATTCTGTGACTTCGTATAAATTAAATTTTATAAATCAGATTTTCCTTTAGAGAACATTTTTACCATTAACTATAGTGGATAATAAAAACTTTTTTTAATAAATGGGGAAAAAAAATCTTGCACATACAAAATATATTGCAATATTTATTATACAGCATGAGATAGAGTTGTATCGTTTTAGATGGTTCTTCTTTAAAAATTAGTTTTTACTTTATATATCACAGGACTTGTTTACATAAGGAGAGCAAAAAATATTTTTTAATGTTCATCTGAAGGTTTGTGATGATGTTATATCTTGAACTACTGCCATCATCTATTTGAACGGACAAACATGACTTGCAGTATAGCAATACATATAGTGAGTTTTGTCTGTTTTAATCATCTATTTGAATTATTAAATATTTTTAGAAAAATGCAAACTTGATCTTTGGAATAAAATTTGATTTTTCGCCCTAAAAATATTTACCAATTCAAAAATAATCCAATATATAATTACATATTTTAAAAACCTTTTTAAAAAACATTCACATTCTATTTTTAAATATATAAATTAGTTTTATTATCATAATTCTTTTTGTTTTAATTAGTGCATTATCACATCTGACCACTTCAGTTTAGACTAAGATCATTCATTACTCTCTAGCTAAAAATAGGTAAATACATTCTTGCCACTTATGTGTTTCCTTGTTATACAAGGATTTACCATAGCAAAATTATAAATTTACATCCATTATTTTAAAAAAAAACCATACAATTGTTTACTACAGTGATCTTTCAAAAATGTCTGCCATTTATGTATGTCTCTGCCAATGCCCTCTGATATGTTCCTATTTTCATTACAAATTATATAAAATGTTTGTTTCAGACTGTATAAACATCAATAAGCTTACAGAATATAGAGTAAACATATATATTTATGAACATGTACAATATTTATTTATCTTACTTTTAATTTGTATTTGTTCATTATCATTTCTGATAAGTGGTTAAAATTTTCTCATAAAAAAAAATAAGTTTTTGTATTTTGTGTTAGGAAAAATACATCTTTTTTTTACTTTTATTTAATACATTTAAAAAATATTTACAATTTATAGTTTAAAAAAAAAAAGTACAATTTTATTGTGCTTAATACTAAATTTATACACGTTAGTGTTTTAGATTAATAATATGTTTATTAAATGTTTTACTCCTTAATTATTACAATCTCATATCTAAACTTTTTTAAATAGGCTACTCAAGGTTTGTAGCATATTTAGAATCTATAATAATGACTTAAATTTTTTTACCAAGGAAAATTATTATAATGCAAGATTTTAATTTATAATCAATTTTGGATAAGATATTGTGTTTGAAAAGGTGACTTATTTACTTACCAACACTGAACAGCTATCTACAAAAAAAATTCTAAGTTTTGCTAGTAATTTGGAACAATGTTCAAAGTATACCTAACAAAATCCAACTTCCATATAATGATCACGATAAGCAGACAGTAAACACATTGCAATGAGATTCTTAGAAGACAATAAAAAAGCTATCATATATATTTAATAATTTGATTATAATATGCATGACATCACACACAATACTCTTTCTTATATTATTCTAAGAGAAAATTCTAATCAATTCTATAATCAGGAAACATCATGACAAAGATGTATCTTATTTAACAATTCAATAATAATAATTTGAAATAGTTCTCCCATTTTCATATTAAACGTATTTTAGCACATTTTTTATAAAATTAATTTAATAAAATAAAAAGAACCAAATAGTTTATTACTTGAGAGTTCACACATAATTTGAGCATTAAAATGATAAAAAGAATTTTGATCCAGGGATCCTTAGCTCTTAAGTTCATTATTTTTCCAATACCATACAGGAACTAATTGTTATCACCTATTTACTTATGAAAATACTTTATGTAATTTGTTTATGAGCTAAGAAATTGATTATATTTTAAAAAATAAACTAAAATCATCACACAACATATATATAGAAATAACCAACAATATTCTATAACAATTTTTACTTCTTTTCTTTTACTATGTAATTCTGTGATAAGCATTGATTCACTTCCAAAGAAAAGAAGTTGCTGAGCGATGCTTTCAACCTACAAGGTCATATTCATAGCGTTCAGCTGTTGAGTTTGAGCACTATCAATTATGATATTGTAGGATGAAAGCATTGCTCAGCTATTTATTATTTAAAGTTTAAATAAACTAATCTTTTCTTTGGAAGGAAATAAACACTTATCATAGAAACCAATAATATTGTTTACAATTTTGAATGAATCTGCATAATTAGTATTTAGAAAGTTTCTAAAAGTACACCTGGGTCTAGTTTTACGCGATAGATAGGTTCCTCAGAAAACGCACGCAAACGAAATCGCGCAAAAATAGACGTAACTTACATTGAAAAGGGGGGGATGTGGTCTGCGATTTTTCAAAATTCGCGTAAAAGCAAAGCACCAATGTAAAATTACTTTAAAATTGGCGCAAAAAAAAAAAATAAGGAAATAAAATATGACTAATAAAAAATTTCAAATTTGAAAAAAATTGATACAAGACAAACTTTTTTTAACTATAATATTTAATTTTATTCAAAATAATATATTTTTATGCATAATTTACAGTATAGTAATTTACATTTTTTTATACACATTTTAATTATTATCGCTATTTGCCCAAAAACACGTTCGTTTGCAAACTAGTAAAAAATCAGATTCTCATGTGATGTGATGTGATGTATTTGGCTTCTCCTTAAACAAAGTCAAGAATATCTTAGCAATTATTCTCACAAGAGGAAATACAACTAGCACCAAGTTCACTCTCATGTTGTGTTAATGGTTTTCTGTTGACGACGACGATGATTTTATAAATTGTTTATGAACTTAGATTTATGATAATAAAAAGACATTTATTCACCACTGCTGGGAAAAATTTAATTAAAACTAACAACTAAAAATTAAATTCTTGCTTTTGTCTTTAATTTTCAATTCCGATTAAAAATCAAATTTCGTTTTGCATCACATTAATTTCAAGTCGCCCGTAAGTAATTTTTAAATTGTTAATTACAATTAAAAATCAGATTTTAATTTTTAATTGTTCCCACTGCTATTACTGACCTTTTAAAAATAAATTTGTGGACACTAAATGATTAATAATTGAGTACGTTCTTTTTTAAAAAGGAAAAACAGAATGTGATTTAAAATGCAAAATTAACACGCACAAAGTTTGAACAAATTTACATTATAATCTTGTAAAAATTAATGTGTGTATACATAAAATGTGGAAATCATGATTTTAATTTCATTATTGCATACAATCTTACTATTATAAAGCACTGAAAATATTGAAATTACTAAGATGAAAGTTGAAGTCCAATAATGTGCTATTACTTTCAATATAACGTAAGTGCGCGAAATTTATTATTTAAAGTAATAGTGCATTATCGGAGGTCGACTTCCGGTGAAACATGAATCGTGTAACTTCAAAATCGTGTTAAATAAATCCGCGTAAAAAGAGACCCAGGTGTATACCATTAAAAAAAAAGTGCTCTAAAAGTAATCATATAGATGAAATTATTAATATCTAAAAATAAAGCAACTAGGGATTTTAAATAAAATTACAAGATTTTTTAAAAATATAAATAATTTAAAATAGAATTTTATTTTAAATGACAAACTACATTATCTTCTTTCTCATCCTTTTTTCTAATTTTGAATTATTCTCATTCATTAACAAAACAACTACGTTATAATTTATTTTAAATTCTAGTAATGATAATATGATTTTTTAAAATAGTATATATTTTATAAAAACATTTTAAATATATTACACACTTATACTGCAAATGTAAATCTATTATTATAAAGTGCTGAAAATCTTGAAATTATTAGA
Organism: Epiperipatus broadwayi; assembly: GCA_028023455.1. Taxonomy (NCBI): domain Eukaryota; kingdom Metazoa; phylum Onychophora; class Udeonychophora; order Euonychophora; family Peripatidae; genus Epiperipatus; species Epiperipatus broadwayi. Next base: position 4,158,646 of record JAQFVV010000030.1, on the reverse strand, counting down.
TTGAAAGTCGAACTCCAATAATGCGCTATTATTTAAAATATTATAAATCTCCGAGCACTCACATGTCAGTAAGAGTTTACCAAACTTAAGCCGAACTCCGATAATGCGCTATTACTTTAAATATTATAAATTTCTGTGCACTCACACGTCAGTAAGAGCATATTAATATTTTTTTTTTAAACCATTAAGCATCACATGATCACATTTCCTATATTAATGTGCTAGTATAGGAAATGTGATGCTTAATGGTTTAACACCAATCCTGCCCAATAGGATAGTGGTGGCTATGGTTGTAAAAGAGCCAAAGACACCAAAATGTATGGGTGCTGAACTGAGTTCAGACCTATATGACTATATAAGCTATTGAGCTTAGATTGAAAATATTTTTTGTGTTTTCAATTTCATTCTCATAGTTTTGTAGTTAAGTAGAGATAAAAGGTGGTTGCTAGAGGGTTGCATTAGATCCTAAGATCTAGATGCAGTGCTCTCAGATCAAAAGCTCCTCAATGACGAAGGCCACAAACCAGAAACTAGTCTGGGGATATTGGATGAGTAGGCATTAGATAGGGATTTTATGCACAAGCCTTCTGGCATCCATTGATTACTCTGTTTAGCACAGGTGGCAATACTGTATGGAGAGTTTTGCTCTGTTTATCTTTTTTTTTTTTTACTTAAATAAACATTTTCTAACACTTCTGTCATATCCACATTTTGAAACATGAGTCTGGGTCAGTTAAAAGTTGAACATTTTTACAGGTCATAAATAGTATTTTTCTTTCAGGTCTCATCCAGCCATCCAGTTATTGATTGGTAAAAGAATATTAATTATTATTATTATTAATTTATAAAATATAAGTGTAATAATAATTTGTAAAGTTTATAGTTCCAAGGAAAATGATCCTATGGTTTATTCTTTTGACTTTATTATTATTATTATTTTAAAAAAGCAATTATAAATAAATCATTTTTCTTTTTTAAAAAAAATATTTTTATAAGTAAACCTTTAAGAATGAATATATAATATGGCTTTATATGAGATCTGGCAATATATTAAAACATGTTTTTTTGTTAACTCTAAAAGTATATTTTTATATATAAGAGAATGAACTATAACTAAATCAACATTTTGGATAAAAGTTTAGAAAGCTAGAAAAATTTTGAATCCTATTTCACATTAGTGATGATGTAATTATTAAAATGAGATGCTAAAATAGATAACTATATAAATAACAATCAAGTTCTGTTGTTTGTTCATAGTACTAGTTATCTGGTAACCTCAATGTACTTTCGTGCAATTTACTTAACATGTATTATAGAATTCATAAACAACTGCAGCTTGTAAGATATCAATAAAAAAAAAGAGAGGGGGAGAGGAGACAATAAATAAAGTAAACAATTTAAGTTAGGAATTGAAAAAAAAAAGTAATATTTTTTTACATCTACAATAAATAATTAAGTAAATGAGGCATTTATTTATATAGCGCTATGTTTATAAATTGTAATAAACTAAAGATTAGCCTTTCAAGCTAATGTACATGCGCTTTTTATGAATGTTAATAATAATAAATGAATACTTTCATTTCCAACACAAGATAAAGTCTTTGCGAACGAATAAATGAATCCACTTATTCATTCAACCCAAATGCTTATATATGGGCAAATCTTAAGTACTGGATATGAAAGCGTGAGGATAAATCAATCACTTTAAATTACTGTTTACTATGTCTGAATGAAAGCGCATGTACGTTAGCTTGAAAGGCTAATCTTTAGTCTATTACAATTTATAAACATAGCACTATATAAATAAATGCCTCATTTACATATGTTTAGTTTAATTTAAGAGTGATGTTTCGTAAATTCTAGATAATTTCGTTGATGTCATTCATTCAGACATAGTAAACAGTAATTTAAAATGATTGATTTATCCTTACGCTTTCATATCCAGTACTTAAGATTTGCCCATATATAAACATTTGGGTTGAATGAATAAGTGGATTCATTTATTTGTTCGCAAAGACTTTATCTTGTGTTGGAAATGAAGGTATTCATTTATTATTATTAACATTCATAAAAAGTGCATGTACGTTAGCTTGAAAGGCTAATCTTTAGTTTAATAAATAATTAAGTAAATTGCATATTTAAATAATTTTTCATCAATATTGCTCATTACAAAAAAAAAAAAAAACTATACAAAAACTTATGCTTAAATTTAAGAATTCATAAAAAATGAATAGGTATATATTGTGCTAATATTTCAAAAATCTTATGAAGAAAGTATTTTAATTCAAATAGTTACTTACATAAATATTTTATCAAGACCATAAAAATCAATAATGGAAGAAAATAATTATAGCAATAGAATTAAATTTAATAATAATAAAAAAATGATTTAAAAAAAAATACAAAAAAGTCTTATTAAAAACAAAACTAAACATAAAAAGGATGCAGATAAGTTTCATTGTATTTACATTTTGTATTTTTTTTATTTATCAAGTAAATATTAAAAACATTTATTTAGCATTTTTGAAAATACAATGATATATATATATCTTTCTAGCTGATCAGCTAAATTTTCAAGTAGTTAATTAAATAAAAGTGATCTTTCTATTTGTTCATTACAACAAAATTAATCTAAAATCTCAAATAAAATAGCATTAGAATATTTAATTCAAATAATAAGAGCAATATTTTTGCCTTACACTAATAAAATAAATGGATCTATATAGAGCATAGTAGCTTTTATAAGTAAACCTCAAACAATATATTTAAGATGCTAATATTACTACACATTCCAAGTTACCTTAGAACTTTAAATAATTGTTATAAGTATATGGAGATGATAAAATATAGTGGCTAGCAACTGCAAACTACCACCAATCACATCTAGTGTCAGTTCTCTTGACTGGTTATCTGCCTTTAGGCATTGTACTTAGCATAAATACATATATACTGCATAATAATAATAAAAAACTGGTTAGAGAATTTTAAAATTGGCAGGGTTGTTAGATAATAACATATTAACCAGATATGAGATGGTAAAGCAAGTATATTTAAATATATCACTTGAATTATTCAAAAACTAATTTTTTGTTTGTGTGTGTGTGTGTGTGTGTGTGTGAGAGAGAGAGAGAGAGAGAGAGAGAGAGAATACCAATTCCTCTTTCATAATAATGTAATAAAACAGGTACAGTTATTTATTTTATGATCATAATAATAATGCTTAGTTAAAAACAACTTCAGCTATTTACTATTTTCTTCTCTTCCTGCATTAAAAAAAAAAAAAACATTTTGAAGAAATATCAATGTGCAATCTTACAACAGAACAGTGAAAGAGCAATTAAAATATTTTTCAAATCATTTTGTAGCTCTTAGCTTGCAAAAGCAAAATAATGAACTACTGTTAAAATTTCTCAACTTTCCCAAATATAAAATGCCAATTCAGGGTTAATATTATATATATAAAAAACTAACAAAAAAAAATTTCTTTACATAAATAACTTTTTGAATGAAATTTAAGAAATTGGGCGGATATAATGTAAAATGAAAAAAATGTTAAAACTTAAAGAAGCCATATACATATTTAAGGGCAAATAATATTCAGTATGCCTATCCATTTGCTATAAAATGACCAAAGTGGTCATTTTATAACAATAAAAAAAAATACTTGACTCTGTTTACCAGTGGAAAAAGAGAAGTGCTAGAATTAATATAATTCCAAACTTGAATCTTGGTCATATTTCAAAAGTTAATTATAGTTGTATTTTCAAAAAAACATTCAACCAATTATTTTAAGCAGAAAGTTTCAAAACTTTCTGAGTAGGCTAAATAAAAATCATATTCCTGAATGAAACTGGTTACGTGAACTTCAAACAGAAATGTACATTAGAATATATTTTCCACAACAAATAAAATAGCATTTCTGAAGTTATTGATCTTTCAAATTATTGAAGAATCTTATGGGCTTGCAATGCCTTTTATCCTATGGTTCAAATCAAAATTCCAGATAGTTGAGGATTCCTTTTTTTCAGATAGTCAGTTGTTAATTGATTGGTTGGATAAATATAAGTATTCTTAGATAAAAGTTAAGTCACTCAAATGACATTGTGCTGGTCATAAAACAAGTACTATAATGTAATTTAAATCAGACAAAGTGAGGAAAATATATTCCTACAAGTAATAAGCTCATAGTTTGCCTGTTCCAATACTATATGAAATGGCAAAAAATTAAGATAAACATTATCTGCACAAACTAAGCTTTTATTATTTTTAATTAAAAAAATATTATAATTTTATTTTTGTTGATATTTCACAACCATTCCAACAATATAGAAATGATTTGATAAAAACTAAATATCAAAAGACATTTTTGGAGATCGTTTCAGATTTATCTGATGGTCTAAAATGAATATTACTAAATATCCATAGAAACTTGAATATTCTTCTTAAATTGATGAAGAGATATAAGGGAAGAAAAAAAGAGTCAGTTGGATTTTTCAACTTGGTACAGATTAGAAGTATTTTTCCCCCAGATGATTCAAATAATACTTTAGTTGTTATTAAATAATCATCTATGAGAATTTTAACTATTGTGTAAATTTGTTTAATAATCTTCTTTTATAAAGATTTATTTGATTATGCCATGATTTTAAAATATTCTTTCCTTCTTTTAAATATTAGTTTCCCACATGTAGTTTAATAATTATATATTTAGGAAATGTCATAATTTTCACCATTGATAGGATTACAATGTATATAATTTTGCAGATTATAATACAACAAAATAAAAGAATCGATCCAAATAATTCTATTGTAATTGTAAACTTTTACAAAATGTTTCCAGAAGACAAATCAATAACAAAAGATCAACTGAAAGTACATCTGCAATGGCAAACTCTCCATACAGTAGTGCCACCCTGTGCCAACCAGAGTAATCAAATAGATGCCAGAAGGCTTGTGCATAAAATCCCTATCTAGTGCCTACTCATCCAATATGCCCAGACTAGTTTCTGACTTGTGGCCTTCGTCAGTGAGGAGCCTTGGATCTGAGGGTAAGGCTCCTCACTGACGAAGGCCCAAGCCAGAAACTAGTCTGGGGATATTGGATGAGTAGGCACTAGATAGAGATTTTATGCACAAGCCTTCTGGCATCCATTGATTACTCTGGTTGGCACAGGGTGGCACAACTGTATGGAGAGTTGTGCTAGTATAAGAGATAGGATCATGTGATGTTTAGTGGTTTTACATCTACAATCTTTATTCACTGTTAAGAGTAATCCTAAAATAGTAAAAAAAAAGAAGACATTAATCACCTTTTGAAAGTTAAGTGATATTCAAGTAAATTTAAGATTGTATGAAAATTAAATCAAGATCCGAATGAAGACTTATATTTTGTAAATTTATACATAAATATAATTTACAAAATGGCATCATATCAGACCAATTCATTTATTCAATGCTTTAAAATCACCATTCAGTCCAAGATGTTGGCTACTTTTTAGATGAGATGTAAAAGAAGCTTAAACTGCTTGGATTCAGGCAAGACTTCCATAGTATAAGCACTAAAAGTTGATCTATGTTTCAAACACAAAACACATTAGATATCAAAAACCACTTTCATCTGGATAATTAAAATGTAAGACATATTAAAATAATATGATTATCCAAACAACACAATATGAAAAGAGACAGAAAATAACTTCTCAGATCCTCTTTAAAGATCGTATGTAGATAGATAAACCAATAATTCATATGAATAAATTTCTCAATGTATTAATTTGATATAAATCATTGAATTATTTATGGAGGCTTATATTTAGAAGGTAAAAAGTTTTTTGACATTTTATATTGTTTTCTTAGTAAGTTGATCATAATATTTTTATATTTACTTTGTCTAGACAGGCTTGATTAATTTTATATTCCATCTCTAAGATAAACTTTTAGTGTTTGTATAAGCCATAATCTAGACATTTTAAGCTTCTGCATTTCACATAGAGAAATCCAACAATCATAAATAGAACTGAATTAAAGAGTTTAAGTACTTAGATTGATTGTTAAATTATCCTTGAGTTATCATAATAAAACTATATTATACTTTACTGTGGAAATTTATCAATATGAATCTATTCATATGTATATAACAACAAAAATTATACAGCTTTACTTGGTATGCCAATCTATATGGAAGAATAAACAGTAAGCAAAAAAAAAAAAAAAAGCATTTAACTATTTGTTATAAAGAAATTCCTAGGATGACAAAGACTGACACATAACAATAAGAACTGCAATTGTTAAAATAAACAAACAAATCTAATTGAAAATAAAAAGCTAAAGAAAAGCTCTATAGAGATAGAACTATAACTAAAGAGTTAATCCTTTATTAAACTTGGCATAAAATTCATGATAAATTGTTAGTTTTTTGATGAAAAATCTTGAGAAAAAGATAGCCATGAAAAAAGTACTAAATCATCCACTGCTACATTAATAAGCAGAATGTAAATTACCAAGAGAATATCTTTTTTTAATTATACCTAACTAAACTTTAAATTTCAAATTAATAATAGTTATATTCAAATGGAATATTTATGACTGAGAAGTAAAGCATAAATAGCAGTATAAAAGCTTAAGAAAGAACATAATTTAATATGGATCTTAGCAGTAGTCATTTTTCTAATTGATTTATGAAAGTTTTTATTTAAAAATGAAGCAATGATTAAATTGTTAAATTTAATATGAATAATAAATAAATACTCTTAGTTTAGTACTTTTTTATATTCATCACCATAATGAGAAGTGACAAAAACAAAATTATATTCAATATTTGCTAAAGTATTAAAAAAAAGAATTGAAAATGACTCTGTATAAATGCTATACAGGTGGTTTTCACTATTTCGTACTGTCAATTTTTATCAATATATATATATGACAAAATGCGCATACTTTCATGTAATATTTCTCCCTTTTTCATGGACTATTACTCACTTATCTTTCCCCACCTCTCTGATATTAATCATGTCCATTTTCTGCATCACAGGTTCAGTTTTAAGCATGGACATTTAGAGTTAATGCATGTGTTGATAAGTTGTGTTTTGCCAATTTATATTAGAACATGTGCTATCATTTTATGTACACTTCTGTTTTGGTGAAAAAATTTGCCCTTATTAATTCATAAACATGAGTAAAAAATAAAAAAAAACAGCAGTGTCAATATGGACAAAAAGAAATTAAGATCTCATAATCTCCATAAGATTGAGAACTGGTAAAACACATTTATTAATTCCATTTCAAACATGTAGATGTATTTCCTTTTAATATTAAATTATTTATTTCTACTAAAAGCACTCCAACCAAGTTTAATTTCATGATTAATTTCATACATTATGTTTCTATCAATAGTAATTGATGTATCCATATGTATGACTATATACATTAAGACATGATGTTTTTACATAATTAGAATAGCAAATAGTCTGCAACAACTCTATCTCTACAGTTCGCTAATGTTCAATTCCCACCAGTAACTCCACTTGAAAACCGCTGGAAACTCAACTCTTTATTCAGCTGCTATCCAGACGTTTTCCTCAGGCTACGGTCTTCCATCTCCGTGGGCTCTTTCCGCTATACCCGTGAACTACATTTCCACTGGGCGCTGGACATTAAAGCAAACACTGACGCTAGATATCTCTTACTGGAATTGAACAGGAACGTCTACTGGAGATGCACTCAAATACTCCTCGACGTAGTTGTTAACAGTCTTTTTATAGCTTTCTGATAACTGCAGCAATTAATCACATTGTCCAATAAGGTAACGTCTTTTATCTAGAAATATTTGCAATCAGCAAATATTTATTGGAATTATCGTTCGCCATTACGTTAATGCCTTAATTAAATTCCTCAGTTATCAGTGCACGATCTAAAAACAACCTCTCGAACAAATACTAGTTTTTATGGAGTGCACAAACTTGCATTCCATTTTTACAAAATACAACAGTAATAATATGACCAAGGTATTTATAGTTGTTAACTTCTAACTCATCATTATCAATATTTATTTTCCTCTTTTGAGAAAATCCACTGAATATGACTTTAGTCTTTTTATCATTTATCTTTAGTCCTACTTTCTTATTTTCTTGTAATAACTCCTGCAACATTTCATGAAAAAAAAAAACAATTACATCATTCACAACATATAGATGATTTAAATAATCTACATTTACTTAGTTACTCCCTTAGCTTCCTATTTTAATCCACAAAATATTTATTGCGATACTGCTCTAAAACTTTTGGAGAGATGGAATCACCCTATCGTACATCCTTATCAATGTTAATACTCTTAGTATCATTATGTAATATAATTATTGCTGTTGCATTTTTAGAAATATTCTTCAGAATATGACAATATCCCAAATCTATACATTGATAATCCAAAGGTTTACTCAATAAAGAAATGTTTATAGAATCAAATGTCTTTTCATAACCTATAAATCAAAATATAAAGGTAATTCATATTCATTGAGTCTATCAGTAATTTCTCTCAATATTTGTATATAATCTACTGTATTAAAATCACTTTTAAATCCAGCTTGTTCTTTTGGTTAGTTAAAATCCAAAATTCAATGTAGATGAGTTATAATTATCTTGATAAAAATTTTGTATAGAACTGATAAAAGACTGATAGGTCTGTAATTTCTAATATCTTCTTATCATCTTTTTTAAATATTAATACTGCATTCATCCAATAATTTGGTACATTTTTATCATTTAGACATTTGGTATATAATTTTGCCAAAAAATTTTCTATTTCTTTATCTGCTTCTTTTAAGATATCAATTATAATTCTAGCTTTATCTGAAGCTTTCCCATATTGCCGCTCCGGATGAAATAATGGAGGATATTAAAACTGACCTAACTACAGCATCGGGCTTACTATAAATGTTAGTTATGCAGAAGCACCAAACAGCATTAAATATTTGGACCTACAAGTAATGATGGAAGCAGACTGTTTTTATTATAAAATGAACATTAAGCCCATTCATATTAGAGGCCATATACATCATTCATCAAATACACCAGACATACATAAATTTGCTGGCCTAAAATCATTTTTACATAGAAACGACTGTTTGTGTAGTTTTGAAAATGACAAGAGAAACAACATTGAAATTTACAGAAATGAACTCATTAAGGCCCAATATAATCCTCGGATTATTGATAATATAATCAAGAAATTCAAAGGAAGGCATAATCAGACTGTTAAGCAAGATAAACCTCGGATTTTGTTCCCATATATCCGAAATATTTATAATAAAATGCGTACGATCTTTCGTTCAGAGTTTTGTGTATGTTTTAGGTCATCCCCTAACTTGAATAGGTGTTTAAATAACACTAAAGATTACAGCAGGCAGTCTACAAAATTGCATGTAGAAGAAACAACTGTCAGGCCACATATTATGGAGAAACGAAAGCATCCGTTCATGTTAGATTGTCCCAACATGTACATTCATATAATAGAGCTTTAGCTGATTCATCCCACCCGTCAATTTTTGTACAACATGCAGTTGCTGCGGGTCATGCGTGGAGCGAAGTGATTTGAGAAGGAAAATTAAAGAGGCGTTTTTTATCATTTCGGATGAGCATGCATTAAATAAGAGGGAGACCTTTTACGCTTTATCAAAGAAATGGCGTGCTGAGGCGCTTTGAGCCTTATTTGCATAGTCACCTAATTCATTTCAAATATTTGCATATCAGTATATTGTTGGAGATTATAAGAAATTTTGTAGTCCTTGATAATGAAGAGTAAGCCTTCGAAAACGTTCAGAGAAGTAATAATTTGTTGATATTTATCTCTAGATATTGTTCTTATATTTTGTTTTCTGAGTTATAATTTGTAATCAATGTGTGTATGGTTTATTCTAACAGATTTAAATTTTACATTAGTATCTTTAACACACATTTGTATATATTACATACTTCATAGATTTAATTGCATTTCTTACTTCTTCATTTAAAATCCCGGATAATTCAGAAGATATATTAGTTGTAGGAGTTACTTTCCCTTGTTCTTTATTGTTATATTATATAATTCTTGCTAGATTTCTACACATTTCATGATATCATGTCTCTTTTTAATAATAGTTCCATCTTTTTTTCTTATTGTAGAAATAAGTTTCCTATCAATACCAAGATATTGTTTCACACTTTTAAGAATTTCATTCACTTCTATAGTTTTCCTTACTAATTCACAATTATACTTTCTTATATTGTTTATCAATTCTCTTTCATACAACTTTACAAAACTCTAGATATTCGATCCTTCTTAACACATCATTTTTATATATCTTCATATTCCTTCTTTTCTTTATAAATTGCTGTCTCAATAGAAATTTTACTGGCAATTGCTGTTTTTGTACCAGCTACCTTTGTTGCAGTTATTAAAAGTGTATTGATTTCATTCAAATCTAAATTATATCAAAAATCTGCTAATATTTGAAAATGATTTGCAAGTTCTAATTTAAATTCATGGGAATGTTTCTGAAGATTAGAAATATCAACTATGAGTACTGTTTTCCATAATAATTTTGTCTCTCTTGATTTGCATTAATATGTATCTTATAATTCATTAATCAATGATTATTACAGAATATTGAAATCTTGAAATATATTTTCTGTTAGTCAAAATATAATCCAATTCTACTTTCAATTAGTATTTTTCTCAAAAAAAAAAAAAACAAAAAAAAAAACAATTCATAATACAAAGTTTTTCTCTTTCTGCAAACTTCATAAGTCTATATCCTTTCTCATTTCTATCACCATAACCAAATTTAACTACAGCACTTTCATCTTTCAATAATTTTCCCAATTCTAGTATGACAGTTTTAAAATGTTTGTTCTAATTAAAAACCTTTTGTACATCTATATAAAAATCCTTTATTTCTTCACAATGAGAACTTATTGGGGCATAAATTTCTGCATCTCCACAATGCTGTTCTTCCACTTTTTATTTATAATGAATCCTACTCCATTTATACTTCCAATGTTTGCGCCTTTACAGTATAGTATATATCAGAGGTGGGCAATTGTTTTGGTTCGGGGGTCGCAGAGGGCCGCATCGGGGCTACTTTGTGAAAGCGAAGGTACACCTTTTTTTCATGACACAATATACTGCTTTATTCCCTGTATTATCAAAGAAATATTTGTTTGTCTATTTTTCATTAAACACATGACATTCACCACCGATTTTACATTTTTTCAGAGGGTTCATGGTTTCACTAAAGTTGGAAATGAATATATTTGCTAATGCAAATATAAAATTGAAATTAACCAGATCAATTGGAAAAGAACTGCACATCATATCTACACTGCGCATGTAGTGTATTGACATGGCCATCCTAGTGGAAAATACGAGACGATCTTCGGTCACGCAGAGGAAGGAAATTTCAGTTCAAGGTAGATTTTTCTGATTGTCTTGGCGGGCCGCAAAAAAACTCAATGGGCCACATGAGGCCCTCAGGCCTCTATTTGCCCACCCCTGGTATATATCCATTTTAAAAATCAAATGTCTCTTCACTTTTTCTTCTAACTTCGCAAAGTCTTAATAATATCCCATTTAATATTAGAGAGTTCTTCCAATTCTTACAAAATTCCTTCACTTGAAAGTGATCTGCAATTGTAAGTACTTAAACAAAATGTCAACAAATGATAGCCTGGGTTCACAATCAAGAGATTCTTAACACCCATTGCCTTTGGCCACCAACCATTACCTTGGCTAGAAACTTTACAGCCTCCTTGGGAATAAGGACCAAGATTTAGTTTTGCCTGTCATGATTGTAAATACCTATTAGAAAAAAAGAAAGTTCACTCATACATACATTCATTCTGCCTTCAAGAAAACTCAAATGAGATTTTATTTAAGAGTTATCAGGCAATTGAGAAGAACGACCATAGTATTTCTTGATCTTAAACTCAGAGATAAAAAGCTAAAAGACACCATGCTAGCTAATGCATGTTGGTAGAATCCCACCCGCAATAACAACATATGGGATCAACATTAGGAATTTGCCCACTCTGTTTCTTTAAGACATTAAAGAATCTCCTTTCAGTTAACAGCAAACTCTTTTTAGCATCTATGTTTATATTTATAATACTATTCCATTAATCTACTATGGATAAAAAGCTTATAGGCTGAATGACTTCTTGTTTTCTACAGCTGAGAAAACTCAAAATTATATATTCATTTTGAAATAATTAAATATTTATTTCATTCTATTTACATATCTCTAGATAACTACTCTTTTATATTTAGTTCTAACAAATACAACTTAGGTAAAACATTAAAAACAAGATTTATTAGTTGCAAAAAAATATTATTGCCAATGAAAATTGTATTAACAGGTGTTTAAGATCCATTTCAAAACAATGCTATTAATATATACTAAAAGATACTAAAATTTGAAATCAGACTAAAATTAAATAATAATATCCTCTTAAATATTTTTTTCTTTATTTAATAAGTTTGACACACCATTAAGTTTTGGGACAGTAAGGTGATTTGTAGAAAAATTATATTTTCATAAAATAAAGAATACTATAGATGATTATTAAACCTTTTTTTCCTTTTTTAAATAAAACTAATTAAGAGTGAAACAAAATGAAAAAATTGTTTAAAATAATACTTAAATATAAATAAATCTTAATTTACAGACGGCCACTCTTCTTCAATGAATTCCATTCATCAAAAATTTCATTCATAACCATTCTAAATAGTTTATATGAATGAACATGATATAAGCAAAATCATTATTTTTTTAATGATTGTACACATTAATTTAACAATAATAATAATCATTAAAAAATTAAAATTAAAAAAGAATCAAACGCATCATATTGTGCCTGGCTTAACAAGACAAGATTTCTAACAGAAGAGAATGAAACTTAAACTACATTTAATTAATATTGATTTTGAAAGTTTAAACAGATTGAAATAAGTGATGATTTAATTTATGTTTAATTAAGTTTTTAAAATGAATAAATGCCATATTTTATTTTTAAAACATACTACTTTGAAAAACAGTATTGAGAGGGAAAAAAAATCCATTATTAATAATTCATCAATATTGCCATCTTGTTAACAGCATAGTTGCCTCACAGTGTTAAAAAAAAAAGATTAATAGATGACATAAAAGATAATTACACTTTTTATCAAATAACTAAAACTAAATTCATTCATATATATTTTCACAATCCCCTCCCTTTAAAAGCAATAAAAAAAAAACCCAACTAATTATATATTTACAATAGACAGACTAAATAAATATCTTAAAAAACATACATTCAGAAAGAATACTATGACCCTGAGAATTAAATAAAAATAAATAACATAAATCAAGGGTGTATATTGGTACAGTTGAAAATATTTAGAAAGATAAATGTAGGATGTAATTCAATAATAAACACATAACTTGTAAAATAAAATTTCAATTTATGCTATATCATGTAAAGTCAAAAAAACTTCACATAAATATATCGGAGAGACTTTCTTTTCAAAAAATTTATTGATATACATTATATAAACTACATAAATAAAATATAAATATCATGTAGTAAAATCAAAATTGGTGCATTTTGTAATATATCAACAAAAAACAGGAAAAACAAATACTTCAATAATGCAAGAAGATTGGAAGTATCTACATATTCCCCATCTCAATAATTTATTCTATCTTAATATAACACTATATTAATGGCTAATGCTCACTATGTTGTGGAATATAAGAGATTGAGCTTTCAATTACATCTATTGATTCTGACATCAGTAATTTGTTTTTTAAGATATGTTGTTATATTTTCCTATAATTCAAATGCCTACTAAAAATTTATTTATATATCTTTTTCATATAGTGAAGGTAAATGGTTCTCCAAAACTTATTAGAGTATTTTATGTCTTGTGATCAATATTTTTTTTTTTTTGACAATCCAATCTAATAAGTAAAAATTTTAACATTTTTTATATTAATACAAATATGGAGACCATATTGTTTGCATTGTATAAACTATTCTTTTATAATTAGTTTACAGCTAACTATTCTATTCTAATTAGAAAGATGCAATCCAATTAAATAAAAATTAAATTAATAAATCTAATGTACTATATACTACATATTTGTCAATTTATTATTTTTGTGCAGTTTATTACACTATGTAATTAAAACTTTTTGTTTTAAATTATATAATAAATACATTTTTTTTTTTTGATGTGAATATATACAATTAGGGAAACTATGCATTAGAAGAGTCAGTAATTATTTTTACTGCAAAATTATTAAATAAAAATTAGACTTTCACACAACCCACTACTCTCCATTCTATCTAATAACACTGATACACTTGAACACATATATGTCGAAAAGATAAATATTCACCAATATAGTGTGAAAGTCTGTTCTCATATACCCTATATATTACGTATATTGATACAGGTATATAAGCCTGTATTTCAGTTATTAAATAAGAATTAGGTAACTAGATCATTTCAGTTAAGGTTAACATTTTCCAGTTTGTTATTGGTACATTTTATTATTGCATATGATCAATTTTTTAAAAAAAATATGTAATGAATACATCTGTTTTGGGAGCAAAAATGTGCAATTTAGGCCATAAAAGATTTAATTTAGGATGATTTATCAATTTTATTGTTATAAAATTACGCTAATAGTATGAATACTGAACCCTACCATTTGATGGCACTCTTTTTCGGCCACCATCAATATACGATCCATGGGCCGTCGGGTTCTTTACAGAATACTACGGTACAAAAATTTTTTCCCATATTTTCTATACATAAAACTCGTATGGTTTTTTTTTTTTTTTGCATTTTTAATAAACAAACACATTGTTTTTATATGGTGTAAGGTAGGGGGAGGGGGTTTGCTTTTAAATTATTGCCTTTTTTTTTGATTTTGACTTTTTTTTTTTTTTTTGATTTTGAATTATCAGTTTCTTTACATTTCATAAAACTCGTACAGTTTTTTTTTTTTTTTGCCTTTTTAATAAACAAACACCACTTTGTTTTTAGATAGTAGAGGGGGGTTAGTTTGCTTTTAAATTATTGCCTTTTTTTGGATTTTGAGCTGCTTTTTTAAAGCCTTAAACAATTCAGTTTTAATTAATAAAACAGTTGGTATTTAGAGGATAGAGGGGGGTTGATTTGAATTTTAATTCTCATCTTTTAGTATCTTTTGCCAATGTACTGGAAACATCGCATATTAATTTTAAATGTGTTCGAATATAGAATACATATAAAGAGATAGATTAACAAAATATACAAATTATTGGAGGGGGGTTGGTCTGCTTTTAAATTATCGACTTTTTAAGCTTTTTTTTTTTTTGTTATTGGAAAGCCTTATTAATCAATTCATTTTTAATAAACCAACAGTTGGTTTTTAGAGGGTGGAGGGGAGTTGGTTTGATTTTTAATTATCGTTTTTTATTTTCTTATGATGAGGTTTTTTTTTTTAAAAAAAATATTTACGCTACCAAAACCTTTATATGATAGCGAAAAGTTCTTCCTTTATTTTTTACCTTTTTCAAAAAGCCTTAATTAAACAGTTCATTTTTTAAAAAAAACAACAACATTTTTTTATGGGGGGAAGGGAATTATGGTTTGTTTGACTCCAATAGGAGATGAGCCTCAAAGCTGTAAATAACGGGATTTTGGAGCTGTCCAACCAACTTCCCTTATGCAGACCCCAGGTAAACTTGTAGAAGTAGCAATGGAATTCCCCAGATCCTGTAGTTGACTAAAACCATGCTCCTCCCGCAAACGCATAGCTTCACATCTGGCAGGATGTTTGTTCTCTTTCTGGAAAAAGACAACAGCGCCAACTTCTGTGGCCGGCAATTCATTCCCCTTCAACCAATTTTGAACACTTGCCACACTGACATTTTACTGTTCTCGCACAGATTCATGCATAAACGTCAATTTGTGCATGAACTCGGCTGAACTCTGCTGAAAACCCTAACCTTTTCAGGTTGTGTGCAGTTCAAAATCATAGGGAAGCATGCGTGATGGCCTGACAATTCTTAATATGTAATACTAAATCCACTACGCTTTCTCAAAAATTTTCCACAATGAATTTTTTAATAGTTTTGCATCCTTGAAATACGGCCACCATCAAATCAGACCGTAGTGAGAGTTGAATTGCGCTCACTTGATGAATACACATAGTATTTCATTACATAATCGTAGGATACATCGCCCTCTGGGCTGCCTGTTACGGCTCTAAACAACATTGTTGTAGTGTTAGCCATAAGTTAGGCGCTAAAATGGTATATTGATGTGCGTTGTGTGAAAAATGCCATCAAGCGGTAGAGTTGTATTCATACTATTACTTAAATTACAAAATAAAAATTAGTTAAAACATTTGAGTTTATTGGCAAATTCTTAAATTTATTTTTACTAAATGTAATAGTCATGCTTTTCTTACTATATTATCTTGTGAGGAAGATATATTTTTCAGGATGTCAACATCCTATTATATCAATAGTGTTAAAAAAAACAGACTAAAATAGTAGGATCATATTAATGGTGATTAATATGGATAATATTTCACATAAAGTTCATATATGAGGGAATAAAGATACTTTTATTGTGCATTTATTTACATTTATTATGCAATAACAGAAAAGAAAAAATCAATTATAAAAATCTTTTCTTTTAAAAATGGATAAAGCCATCATTAGAATATGAAAGTGCAACAGATAAATATTTTAAAAAATCAGATAAATTAAAATATGAGATTCAGAACAGATTAATCCAATAAAAAAACGAAAAAAAAAACAACAGGTCACTCTAAATATAAATACTTAATTGTGTTTTTAATACATCAATTAATTTTTTGATTTTTGAATAATGCAATACTCATTCCCATTTTTGTGGCTACACAGACCAACAAACAAAAAAGATCCATCAATGATATATTTTAACAGAATGACTTTTTTTTGTTGTTTATTGCAATTAATATAAAAAGTAATAAATTTATAGCAAATTCGCTTTTTAAAATATAGTTCCAGAAATGCATATTAAGCAAATAAAAATAGTCTGTCCAGTGATGTAGAGATTTTCTATTTAGAGCTGCTTTAGAAAAAAAATTAATGACTACTACTGATATTAAAAATTGTCATTAATTATCATTTAAAAGACAGATTCTAAATGTTCACAAAAGTTTTTAAATTGTCTATTGTTCTTCTCTTCAAATAATCATAGCTAACCCCCTCCCCTTTTCTTTCTTTCTACTTTCCTTTCATTCTTTATAATAATTTCCTAATTTTTAAGCACATGCCTCATTAAATTCCTATTTTTTTTTTCATATGCCTTAGCATCGACCGGGATGTGAACCCACAATCGTCTGCAACCAACTACTTGCTTGCAAGGCGGTTGCGATAACATCTCGGCTAACAACGCTTGACTAAATTCCTATTTTGCTATTTAATTTTCTTAAATCCCAAAAATAATTTAGAGGATTAGTGAATGGGGGAGATTCAAGATCTAAAGTATTTTTAAATTAATTTCTGAGAAAACTAAAAATAAACAAATTGATAATTGAATGGAGTTAGCCTATCGGACTTCCTCAAAAGTTTTGCATGTCTAACTTTATCTGCCTATAACATCCTTAATTAGTTTGTTCTTCCTAATTCAATGAGATAAAGAACAATTTCCTATTTAGGTTAAAGATGTCTTGCATTGGCAGTCGAGAGGTCAGTGCGACTGCCTTGCACTTGCAGGCAGTTGCCCGGGTTGCAGGTCCGCGCCCCGGCCGATGCTATGACACTTAAAAAAAAAGTTAAAGATCTGTTTAGATAATGAAATTCTTATCCTAATTTCTTTGTCATAAATTTAATGTATAAATTATACTTTTTTACTTATTTTCAATGCATTTGTGTAATTCTCTATTATTTTATCATAAAACTTAAAAATTCTGTCAAGCATTGTTAGCCGAGAGGTCATCGCAGTCGCCTTGCAAGTAAGTAGTTGGTTGCAGATAGTTGTGGGTTCACCTCCCGGACGATGCTATGACATATGAAAAAAAAAATGAAAAAAAAACTTAAAAATTCTATCAATTCTATTTAGTATTTTATTAAGGTCTCTCATTATCTGCAAAATTTTTAATATCAATAATATGCATGACATTTCCTCTTCTTCCAATCAAATTTCATACTTATCAAAGGAACTCAAAATATTTAGTTTTACAATTATCGTTAATATGAACATTTCTTAATAACCATTTCTCTTTTCTAGTTTACATCCTTTTTCTTAAAAATAGCCAACAAAGTAATCCAATTTATTCTAATAAATCCTTTTTCAAGATCAAGAAAGCAAACCCTGGCACCCTCTCTTTTAAATAACCTCAACAACTTCTCATTTTTTATTTACTTATTTTATAAAAAAAATTGCCCCTAATGTTAAAAAAAGGATTGACTCAACTATATGCATAATAATCTGTATATGGCTAACAAAAATGGTTGTGTTTTTAATTTTAAAGTGTTTAAAACTAAATAATTTATTTAATAATAAATAAAATCAATACAATAATTTAATCAAATAATTATCAACATTAGTTCCTAAGAAAAACAAATATTTCTATTTGTCATAAACATAAAGTATCCACATTATTGTAAATTTTAATGTTGGATCATTTTTTGGTGGCAAATTGCTGAATTTCAATAGACAAAGGATAAAATTATTCCTTTTCAGTATTAGCACACATTAAAAACACCATAAAGGCAAATAGGCATATGATCCCTAGTTATTATAGCATGCGATACTAAATTGATTAAAATGCATATTTTGATGTATTAAATCTTTTGTCTTGATAAATCAAAACTAATAAAAGATCAATATCAACTGGATATTTTTCTTTTTAGTTTAATTTTTTAAAAACAAGTTCTTGTGAATGAGTTTTCCTTTGGATTCAGCTTCTTTGTAATATACCATCCATCCTAATCAAACTTTATAATTTCTTACTTCATTATTATAATATAATCCATTGTATGCCGATATACTTCATTTTATTATTCTAAAATTGTACTTTATTAAATCTACAATAAAAGTATTAACTTAGAAAGTATTAAATGAAGTTTTATGATATATAAATGGTATTACCATCACATCTGGCATTAATATTTAACACAACATTTTTTTAATTACACTGACTTTTAAATTAAGGAAATCAATTTTAGTTGGAGACTACCAAATAGACAATCTTTAAAATGTTTGAAACACTTAAATTAACAAAGATATATATTTTTTTCTTTTTTTTTTCCTTCTTTTTTTTCATATGTCAAATGCTTTGACCCAGGCCAGCCGTTTGGAAGGCAGCTACGCTAACCACTAGGCCACCAGCACATTGACAACAAAGATATATTTTAGAAAGATAATTAGCAGAATATGAAGATATAAATAAAAGTATAGAAGACAATTTTATTAGATATAAAGTTTATGTTCAAAAAAATATTTAATTTTAAAAAATATTAATAATAAAAAATATAAAAGCATTTTAAATGATATCAAATATTTACTAGAGAATGTTCTTAATGTTTTGAATGCAACATATTGCCTTTTATAAACCAGTTTACTCATTTTTCCATCTACCTTCAGCATTTTTTCATCAATACTACTCATTGATTCAGTTTTTATTTGTTCGAAAATTTTTCATTTACATAAATTTTATTATCATTATAAAATTCCAGTTGTTAATTTACACACACATACACACATTATATATGTAATTACATTATAATACAAAATTTCATATTTGGCTTCATATTTTATTACAATAGAATAAAAACAAAATGTAATCTTTTTCTTCTAATTAAGAACAAAAAAAGGCAAAACAAAAATTTACTTTTTATACCATTCTCACCACATAAATTTAGACATTTTATCCAAACAACAAAAACATGGAATACGTCAGAATGCATTAATACAAAATATTCAACATTCATCCCCCATTTACATGTGCTTTCAGGGCCAAAGACCAAAAATCCAGTAGTATGGGATCAAGCATTTTACTCATTATTCTGCTATCTCTTCACACAGGAAATTACTAATTCTAGGAATTTCCATTATCAGATGGTATATCCTGAACCATATTAAAAATTCTCTATCCTTGTTCAAAATACTAGAGAATATCTAATATCAACTATGAATACAATTTCTTTAAATTCTGTATTAAACATGCCAAGGCAATTCTGTGCCAATTATTTGTGGACTGTTTGAAATTTGTTTAATTTTGTATTTGAATTTGATTATCTTATTTTAGAATCATTTAGATTCTTTCTTGAAAAGAAACACCATGGATGTTTAGATGATGTGTATGAATTTAACAGGATGATTTGTAAATGAGTTATCAGAATTGCAGAAGGAAGTAACAGTACTAGATATCAAGAAAAACTTTTCTGATGATTTAGTAATCAGATGATTAAATATATAAGCTAGTGTTGCAATCGAGATATAATTTAAGCTAAATGGAAAAACATTGGGAAATAACATTTTACTGTTGAGTACAAATATGATTTAAAATACAAATGTAAAAAATAAATTATTATGTTTTAATGTGTTTGATAATTAAAAATTTAATTTGAATCATCATCATCATTATCAACCAAAAATACAAATGTAAAAAATAAATTATTATGTAATGTGTTTGATAATTAAAAATTTAATTTGAATCATCATCATCATTATCAACCATTAACAATCCACTGCAGGATGAAGGTCTCTCCAAGTTTAATCCATCTTCTCTGATCTTTAGCTTCTCTTCTCCACATCACCCCTGCACACTTTCTTATTTCATCCATCCATCTCACATGTGGTCTCTTTCTGGGTCTTTTACAATCTCTTGGAATCCAATTTAAAATTTCAATTGTCCATCTATTATCATCTCTTCTAGCAATATGTCCAGCCCAACTCCAATCTTTTAATTTTTTCAATGAGGTCAAAGTAACACCTGTTTGTTCTCTTACCCATACATTGCGTTTTCGATCTCTTCTTGTTACTCCCAACATACACCTCTCCATACTTCTTTGAGTGGTCTGAAGTCTCTGTATTGCTCTTCTATTGAGTGTCCAAGTCTCAGATCCATAAGTAAGAACTGGTAAAACACATTTGTTAAAAACCTTCCTTTTCAAACACATAGGCATATTTCCTTTTAGTATCAAGTTATTTCTACCAAAAGCACTCCAACCAAGTTTAATTCTATGATTAATTTCCTCCATTATGTTTCCATCTGTATTAATAATCTGACCAAGGTATTTGTAACTGTTAACTTCTAATTCATCATAATCAATCTTTATTTTCATATTTTGAGCAAATCGATTAAACAATACTTTAGTTTTTTTAACATTTATCTTTAGTCCTACTTTCATCTGATAACTCCTGCAACATTTCCTGCAACTCTGAAGCATTATTTGCAAAAACAACTACATCATCTGCAAAATCCAAATGGCTTAAATAATTTCCATTTACTTTCACTCCTTTAGTTTCCCATTTTAATCCACAAAATACTTCTTGCAGCACTGCTGTAAAAAGTTTTGGAGATATGGAGTCACCTTGTCTTACACCTTTCTCAAT
Source organism: Epiperipatus broadwayi (assembly GCA_028023455.1). Taxonomy (NCBI): domain Eukaryota; kingdom Metazoa; phylum Onychophora; class Udeonychophora; order Euonychophora; family Peripatidae; genus Epiperipatus; species Epiperipatus broadwayi. The sequence goes on along the minus strand of JAQFVV010000030.1, from coordinate 4,137,024 downwards.
GTTGACTTTCCCAGTATCATTATGTAATCTAATTGTTGCTGTTGCATTTCTATAAATATTCTTTAAAATATGACAATATCCTGGATCTATACCTTGATGATCCAATGCTTTAATCACTGAAGAAATGTTTATAGAATCAAATGCCTTTTCATAATCTACAAATCCAAAACATAATGACAACTCATATCTATTTGTACCTTTCTATAATTTCTCTCAGTACCTGAATATGATCTACTGTATTAAAACCACTTTTAAATCCAGCTTGTTCTCTTGGTTGGTGGAAATCCAATGTTCTCTGTAGACGAGTTGTAATTATCTTGGTAAAAATTTTATATAAAACTGATAAAAGGCTGATAGGTCTGTAATTTCTAATATCTTCTCTATCACCTTTTTTAAATATTAATATTATTACTGCATTCTTCCAATCTTCCGGTACATCTTTATCATTTAGACATTTGGTATATAACTTTGCTAAAAAAATTTCTGTTTCTTCACCTGCTTCTTTTAATATATCAATTATAATTCCATCATTACCTCGAGCCTTTCCTTTCTTCATACATTTAATTGCATTTCTCACTTCTTCATTTAAAATTCTGGGCAATTCAGAAGATGTAATAGATATAGGAGGTACTTGTTCTTTATTATTATATAATTCTTGATAAAAATTTTCTACCAATTTCATGATGTCATCCCTCTTTTTAGTAATAATTCCATCTTTTTTCCTTATTGCAGATATATATTTCCTACCAATACCAAAATGTTGTTTTACATTCTTAAGACTTTTATTAAAAATACAATTATTAAGAACTATAAAATGGCAATAAGATAATATTACTGAAATCGTGTAACTTTTTGTTATTATAATGTGTTCTAATAAATATACTGTGTTCGATGGTTAACATTCTTTTAATAAAGATGTTTATATGTGAGCATTGAAAGTGAAGTTTTATAAGTTCTTTTTCTTTTTTTGCATAAGATTGTAGCAGATAAAGGTTTATTTTGAATGATCAAGTGAAGATTAGTGCCTGATATTTGTAATGTATCACTAAGGTAAAAAAAAACTATTTATTTTGTTTTCAGCTATGTAAAGTTAGTGAAAGTCTTACCTTAACTGCATTGCTTTAGAAAAAGTGGATAGTAAGTAAGATTGGATGAAAATGTTTTCCCTTATAAATTGAGATAATTATATATAAAAGTAACTAAAAGCTATAGCATATACATATGCATGTAATACTCTGTGTTTTTATTTCATTAAACAATTTTGTGATTATAAAAATTTATAACCAATTTTTTTTTCAATGTTTTTCTAAAAAATATAATTCTTGTTTCAATCCATGTTTTCAATTTTTAATTCATTCAAATGTGTTAAAAAGAAAATAATGATAAATTATTTTTGAAGATAATTAAATAAATTTTTCCTTTGTTTCAGGTAATCATGAGATGTTTTACATTAAAATTCTTAACATTCAAATCAAATTTTACTGGGTTTGTTTAACCCTAAGTATGAAATAAAATTCAATACAATATTAGTAGTTATTAACAGAAAGGGAAAAATATATATATTTTTTTAAAATCTCTTTCATCAAAAGCAACAACACACATTTAAACTAGATGATAAAATGCTCAGATTTATTTAGATATGAAAAAATTTATAGCTATAAATATAATAGAACATTTTCCTAAAGTACAATAAATCCTTCACTTTACAAAAAAGTTGGCAATATATACTTGGTGTTTAAATATCTTTAATATTTATTAAAAAGTAAAAATTCTTGAAGATATATACCACTGACAATAAAGTCATTTAAATGCAGACAGAGCAATTTGCTTAAAGCATAGTATAAGAATTATTCAAAGTATTTTTACATTCTCATTGTAAAAGTTATGAGTTAATTATGGTTATTTTTATTTTACAAAACTGGGGAGGGGGGAGAGACTCTTGGATTACAGTCGAAGTTGATAACACTAAATAATAATTTATCATTGATAAAAAAATACATGAACGCAATAATCTAATGAAATTATTTACACAATTAAATTAATTACCATTAACACTGATTAAAATATCTTATAAATATCATTATGTAATGTTCATTCTAAATTATTTCAAACTACTGTGTTTGATAATTCTTTACCATGCTCATGCATACATAATGACAAGTTCATTAAAGAAAAAGTTTTTCTGTTGAACAACATGATCTTGACTGAATAAATCAATTGGGAAATCCCCGATTCGTAGAGTAATACTGTACAATCTGCTACTGATGCTTAATCTTTCAAGAAATGATATGAAAAATAATAAATAGAACTATATAATACAAAATAATGCTCTCTCCCCCCAAAAATTGATTTTTCAAATAAAAATATTGACACGTTTGTAATTATAGCAGTTAATTCTAAATTTGCATTACAATATTTTTTTTACAAGTAAAAGTAAAATATCACTTAATATTGTGATATATCTAAAAAAACTTATTTAGTTATTTGGGTACGTTGGGGTTAGCACTGCTGTGACATAATCATCCAGCCATAATTGTTCTAACTTTGCGACATATTCTAATACTTTAGGTTTGTTATTTTTTTTTAAAGATTAGCAAACTTTATATTTAAAAAATAAGTTTTTGAATTCTATTAAATTTAAAAAAAATATTATGATTACGAACGAACTTTGTATTTAAAAAATATGAATTCAAGTTAATTTTATAAAATTATTATGAATATGATATAAATAAAAGATTTTTTTGGATAAAAAAATTAATAAACAAAAGCAAATTTCAATGTTCAGTTTATTTAATTCAAATCTTTTATTTAATATCGTATTCATAATAATTTTTTAAAATTAACTTGAATTCACAAACTCATGTTTTTAAATATAACGTTTGCAAAGCCTAAAGTGATATTTCACAAGAAAGAAAATATATGGCCGTACAATTACGTCACAGCAGCGCTAATTCCAAAGTACTGTTATTTGTTGTTAATAATTAAAATAATAATAGATATTACACCATTAATGAATGCCAATTTATTCTACACAAAAATAAACTGTAAGACATACATATTTATCAGCAAATATAATTACTTCCGACTTTTTTTGATCAAGCATTCTTAATATAATGCAGAACATCACTGATTTTGGAAGTCAAAATATTTTAAGCAGCTATAGAAAGAATTTATTACATGCATTTAAGCATAAAAATAACTGCTACAGAATTTTTTCCCCATCATCGCAGAATATCACAATCTGTTTGGAAGTCAAATATTTTAGGTAGTTGGCAGAGAAAAAAATTATTATAAACAATAAATATTCTTTTTCATTCTATTGTAAATAAAATAAAAATCCATTGAATAATTAGAAAATCGCAGGCAAACAACTTTTTATGTTATATTAAAAACAGATGCTGAACATGTATTTAAGGCTGTCAGGAAAGATTTATTTATGAATTCTTCTAGAACAAATTCTATAAATTCAAATTTATTTTTTTATTGTATTATTATTATTACCCACATTTTAAGCAATGTTTTAATGCTGATAAATATATTTTTAGACCTTTTTTTTTTTTAAAAAAAAAAAAAAGATTAATAGTAGTTAACTGGTGTGCTGTACTTAAATTTAGTTATTCACAAAGAAAATATATTTACACTTTTTTATGCTTTAATAATAAAATGGCATATAGCTGACTTTCATCTACGGCAGAAGATCAGCATAATTTTTAACTACTGATATGCCATTTATATTTTTGCTCAAAATATAAAAAATCTTTTAGTGGTTGATTAATTCAATAAAAAATATAAAAAGATCTATATATTTGGACTTGCATATAATATGATATAGTTTAATATGAATCAACTACTGTGCATATGCTTAATTGCATGTATATCTTTCTAGTAATAAATATTGATATAAAATTCCTATTTAGTTAATCACACCATATATAATTCTAGTAATAACTTTAATGAGCACATAGACCTATTATTGGAATAAATAAGAAGTAATATATCGCTAAGATAATTCACAAAATAGACTTCCAAAGTATAATTTTAAATTAACTTGTAAATAACACCAACATTTTGTTATATCAATGACAAACTAGTGTGTAAATATAAATATTCTATCACTAATGTTGACAGTTCAGTAAACTCATGTAATCCTCTAACATAAATGAGTATTTTCTTTACCAAAAAGGAATAAGTAACATAATACTTAGAAGCGAACAAATATTAATTAAAATTTTTAAAGAACAAACTATAACTAGAGCATTCTAATTGTTGCTAAATTGTCAACTTCATTAGATTTATACAATTTTAATAACTTTATGAAGATTATATATATGAAAATGTAAAAAAAAAATGTCATATTTTTTGATTTGTAAGAGAATTATCTTGCTTACAAAGTTATGTTTGTTAGATTTGTAAGTTAATTAAATGAATTGAATAGGTCATAATTAAGTTATCAATCCTTAAAAAAGAAAAAAACTGGCCAGGTGCAGTAAATTAAATGTTTATTAAAAAAATAAGGGTTTGTAGTTTGATCTTCATTGCATCGAGAAGATATTTAATGCTGTTTCAAAAAAGGCAGATAAAATCTATGGTTTGGAAGTAAGCATTAGCTTAACAACTCCGTACAAGTTTTTAACAGATCAATATATGGCATACCTAGATTTATCCTGTTAATATTTACATGTACTGATAAGATCGTCTTCTTAAATTATTTCCTTTTTTTTTGGGGGGGAAATGATAATAAATAATATTGCTTTCAGTTTTACAATTAATAAAAAAATGAAGGTATGATTTTTTACTTCACATCGTTTTTGTGATATATTTATTAATGATTTCAAGATATTAATAGCTTTTTGTTTTCTACTCTTACAAAATGGACTTTGTTTCCATTTATAACACGAGACATTTTTGGCTATATGTTAATATTTAAGGAAGAAAATTTCTACACTGTAATTATTTTCACTAAAAAAAAGATATCTCTAATATTGTAAATATGATTTTTGTGATGTTGATTTGGATACATTGAATATTAACATTAAAAAATGGAGTGAGTTTTTTTTTTTTAATATGGCTAATTGCAATGCTTGTCATTTATCTCTTGGAGAAGAGGATGAGCAATATCAATTAAAAAATCCTGGAAATGTCAAGAATGCAAAAAACAAACGGGCTCCAAAATTGAAAGTCAGACTGATAACTCCCTTGGAGAAGAAATGGCTGAAATTAAAAAAATAATAACAACAAGAATGGAAACAAATGTTAATATGATTAAGTGTCATTATGATCAACTAAAAGAATCAATGGAATTTTTATCTGATAAATATGATGAAATTATTAAAAAATGTATAATTCATGAAAAAAAAAAATACAGAAATTAAATAAGGTATGAGAGTGTTTGAAGAAAATAATAAAATTAAAAACAGACTGCAAAAGCTTGAGGACAATAAAAATAAGCAGGAAGAATTAAAATTAGCTTTCTCTATTGAAATACAGTTTAATCTCTAAAGAAAATGAAGATATTTTAGATATATTTAATTTACTTAAGAATAAATTAAACAAGAACGATTTTGATAAAGGACATATATGTAATATATATAGGGTAAAAAATAAATTTACGGAAAGAGATTCTATCTTAAAAATTGAATTTAATGACATTGATTAAGCTAAAGAATGGCTAAATAAAAAAAAGTTTATAAGATAAAAGAATATATATTAATAAAGCTTTAACAAAAATAAATAATAAATTATTATGGAAAACTAAAAATGTAGCAAAACATAAAAATTATAAATATATATGGATTAAAAACGAAAAAAATTTCTGCAAAAAAAAAAAAAAGATGAATGGAGAATGAAAATGATATTAATATTTTAAGAGTTTTATTTTCCATGTTTCGAATATATTCTAATACAAAATCTATAAAGTTGTAATACTGAAAGACAGTGAAGATATTTTTGTAAAGAATTTTAATACATTTGAAGATTGGGAAGTAGAAATTAAGTAATTTAGTACTGAAAACAATATTTATAATATACTTCATGTTAATCTTGGAAGTATAAGAAAAAATTGGGATGAATTAATTGCAGCAGTATATTCTTACATTAATTTGATGGATTTTCTAATATTAATGGAAACAAATATAAAAAATGAATAAGTTAATCTTTAAAATATTATCAATTATAAAAAAAATGCATATCGTAGAAATTAAGTAATGGTGGAGATATAGTGACTTTTATTAGAGAAAATATTTTTGTTGAAAAACTGGGAGTCAATTTTAACAGCTCTGAAGCAATTCACATAACTTTTGAATTTAATAGCAGCCAAATTATGTTACTAGCAATATACAGACCACCAGGCAATGATAATATGATATTTATGATGAATTAAAATCATGGTTAAAATGTTTTAGACTAACTAACAATGAAATAATATTAATAAGTGATATGAACATTGATTTATGTAAAAATTCTAAAACTTGAAGATTATATGGATGCATTAGCTAATTATGGGGTACTTTGTCATGTTAAAACATACACAAGAAATTATAATGAATAATAGTTTCTTCGTGTATTGATCACATTTATACAAATCTAATGAAAAATATTTTAACTGCAGTTATTAAAGAAAAGATTGCTGATCCTTATTTTACATTTATATCTATTCCAACCAAAATACAACATAATAGAATATCAGAAATAGTAGAAAATAAATTGATATTATATATAATAAACTAGTAATTATAAATTTATTTAATGCACAGTGATTACATAAGTAATATTTACTAAGGCAATAAACCTCAAGAGTGTGTGCTTGAAAATGCGAAAATAGGGACCCAGGTCTTAACCACAAGCTTACGCTTTATGGTTAAGACCTGTAGAGATCCCTACCTTCGCCTTTTCAAACACACACTCTTGAGGTGTATTGACTTAGTAAATATTAATAATAAACTAGTTAGAAATTTTTACAAGAAACTGACTGGAATGAAGTCAAAAAAATTAATGGTATTAATACTATATATGAGAAGTTTGTAGAAATTTTTAAAGATGTATATAATAACTCACAAGAAATCACTGCGATTAAAAATAATAATAATAGTTCCATACTAATTGGATAAATACAAAAATATTGAAATTAATACACGAAAAAAACAATTTATGGAAAGAATGTAAAAAAAAAACTAAACAAAAATCATGATTTATTTCTTAAATATAAGACATTAAGAAATAAGGTTAATTCTATGAGAAAAGCAGAGAAATGATTGTTTTATAATAAATTATTTAATGAAAATAGAGGTGACATAAAAAAAACTTGAATAAAAGAAATATTATTAAGAAAATCAAGTTCTATAAATGATGAAGATTTAAAAAAATATTTTCATACAAATAATAGTTTTCTTCTAGCAAATATTTTTAATAATATATTTGTAGAAAGAATTAACAAACTAAAACAAACTGATCATGGTAGTAATATATCAAAAACATATAATCAACCTCATTCAATATTTATGCCAAATTTAAATAAAAAAGATTTATATGAAATAATAAAAGAATATAGAGTTAGCATAAGCCCAGATATAGATACAATCAAAATAAGACATAAAAAATGATATTGACATTCTATCAGATGTTATAATGTATATGAATAATAAAATAATAGAAAGTAGTAAGTTACCTATGTTATTAAAAACATCTATAGTAATAACAGTTTATAAATCTGGTGTTAAAAATAATTTTAATAGAGCTATATTCTATCTATTCTTCCTTCAACTGCTAAAATAATAGAAAAATATATTTATAAAATAATTAAAACATTTTAAATTAAAAATAATTTTTTGAATGAAAACCAATAAGGATTCATAGAAGGAAAAAACACAACTATATTATTAAAGAATTTTACCGATAAAATTAATAGTGCATTAAATGTAAATATTTGAAAACCAGGCACTCTTCACAAACCTGGGAGCTTATAAGTATAGAGGATTTGAACTCAGATTTTCAAGCACCCTTCAACTATTCACACTATCTCATACAACTGATACACATGACCATTAAAGTATGAATATTTGCTATCTTAATATAAACTGAGCATTGATTATATATATGTGTGAGAGATGATAATCTGGACCAACTGATGAGTGCTGGTTTAGCATGAAATACATATATTGATGATTATTAATCTTTTCTGCATGTGTGTGGTCATGTGTATCAGTTGTATGAGATAGTGTGAATAGTTGAAGGGTGCTTGAAAATTTGAGTTCAAATCCTCTATAGTGCATTAAATGATAAAAAATATGTAAATGTCATTTTTTAGATTTTAATAAGGCTTTTGATATTATTGGTCATAAGCAATTGATTCACAGTTTACAAAATTGTGAATCTAAAGGAAAATTGCTCAGTTTTTTTAAAAATATTTAAATGATAGATAAGTTGTAGGAAAAATATCAAACATATTGAGCAATGAGCAGAAACATTTATATGGGGTTCCTCAAGGTTCTATACTTAATGCATTGTTGTTTCTGATTTTCATAAATGATCTAGGGGAAATATTAATATTGAAGGATCAATACATCAATATACAGATGATACTGTTATTATGAGTGTAAATAACAATATTGATATTGAAATTGGTGCTTTGAGAGAGGAATTTATATAAATGAAGAAAAACAAAATATATGTTAATATGCTTTTCTCAAATTAAATATATCTGCATTCATACAAGTATTTACATGACAATAATATAATACGTAATGATAAGTGTATAAAAGTAGAACAAGTAAAATATATTAGATATCTTGGAATGATGATAGATGAAAAAATATCTTGGAAATATCATACAAATATACTAATTAATAAATTTAGGTATTTATAACAATACTACAAAATCAAAGATATTTTTCCTGTAAATATTCTTATTGTTAAACATAAATCTTTATTGAGATATGGAATAATGCTTTATGATTTTGTACATTTTCTAATATTAATAGATTGGCATTACTGCAAAAAATAATATTTGATCTAATAAAATATATATATATATATCAATAATAAAAAAAAGTGTATACAAAAATAATATTTTATTATAAAATCAACTTCTGGATGATATAATTATAGAGAAAAAAAAATCTGATAGTACTTTTAAGAAACCTTATATAAAAAATTTTTAAATGTGTCTAAGGAAAACAGATATATAGTTTCAAAATATTGTAATAAATATGGAACTAGAATAAGAAATCATTCTTCTTCCTAGAGTATTTAATAATTTACCTATTGAATTAAGAAGATTGCAACATTACTGGGAAATGTAAAAACAAATTAAAAAATATATTAAACGGGGGGGGGGGGAATCAATATATAGAAAAAAATATAAGTATCTAATGTTATACCATCAATATTTATATTATATAATTAATATATTATCGAAATGTAATTTATTGTTGTTGTTATTATTAGCATATTTTATATTATGTTTAAAATTTCATGTAAATATCTAAAATGTTAAAAAAAAAATTTCTTCTACATAAAAGTGCAACAAGGACCTAGTAGAAGAATATTTGTATTTGTGAAAATATATTTTGATCTGTATCTAAATGAATAAATGCAATGAATGCATTTATTTTAATAAACATTATTATTATTAATGAATCATTAGATTTCATGAAGATTAAGAAATTGCTGACAATTAAAGAAGACTAGGAAGAAACTATCATACCATTATAACAACACTTTATTATAAAATGGCAGTAAAATGGAGCACTAGACTTAAACCAGTGTATCAACTACATCAGTCCATTAAGATGTAAGTTAATTGTGAAACATCTGAATAGTAATCTTGAAGCCTTTGTAAATAGTCTGTTGCGCCTGCCAGATGGCCCAACCTGAAGTTTGAATGTCTTTCCTCACTAATAGATATATAGCTGATATTCTGCATAAAACTAGAAATTATATAAAATAAGAAGAGAGTGAGAAAAAATAAAATATTTAAGTGAAAGTTATAATAATAAAATTCAAAGAGAAATGTAAGGGAAAGAAAAGAAGCCTAAAAGAATCAAAGATATCTAAAAAAAAAAAATTGGCATGTTAGATTTCATAAATGTCACTCATATTTCAAACACGATTGTAGACATTAAAGACAAAAAAACATCCTAATGATTCCTAAGATGCATTTCATAAATGTAAAAGTGTCCCATTAATTTTTAATATTTTTATTATTCAGTAGATTCTACATCAAAGTGGAAGGAAACCAAAATCATTCTTCCAATCAATTAAATGAAACACAAGTCAACAAATAAAGATTGAAATATTTTTAAAAGAAGATATTACAATTATCTGAGACAAGGCCAAAATCTATGTTCTGAGTTGTTCATATCATTACTGATAATTGAAAAATAAATTGATTTTTAACAACTGTTTGACATAAGTTTGAGGGAATAGTTTATCATAATGGTGGTTCACATTATATAATCTATGTTTGCATTTATATTATTTCAAGATTATTACAAACAGTGCGTGGCTATCAATTTGCTTCAGATTGCTATTACATATTTCCAACAATGCTTACTATTCAAAACCTACCAGATAATGATGAGAATATTTTAATTCTGAAAAAGAAACTCAAGTAAAATCGATTTAATGATAACCAATTTTATTGGATAAAGATAGTACAACTTTTCAATCATAAAAATTATTTAGTATTTGAAATTCAATATAGTTTCTACCAACTTTCCAATCATAAAAATTATTTCATGTTTGAAATTCAATACAGTTTCTACCTACATACATAGTGATCTATTAAAATTGGAACAATCTATTTTTTTTTTATTTGTGAAAATTTCAAGCATTCATTATTTCTTATTGTTGATTTGACAAAATTTGCCTGAACTGATGATGACATTTATTTAGATATTATATAAAGCGGGATGAAGACAGATGTAACCTAACACTTTCCAATAAATGATGGTAAATGTAACACTGTTAGAAAACATATTTCATAACTTGAAAAAATTTCTGTCATTATTATGTTATTAATAATGTTAATATTTAACAATTTATTAGTATTATCATTATAAATGTTTAAACCATTTGTATTATTATAAATTTATAATTAAAAAGAAAAAAAAACTAGTTTGAAAATGCAAATTCTTTAATGATATATAAATCTCTATTTAAGCTAATCCTTACTATTTTTTTTTTAGCTTTAGAATAACAATATATATATATTCAGCAAAACATTTCACTTGGTAAAAATATTTGAAAATAGTTATGTAAAAAATATACCAAAGATAAATATATTTCTAAGAAATTGGAAAATATAAAGTTAATTTTTTTTTTATTCATTATATGTTTAGATATATGTAATATTCAAATTAAAAAATATTTATTTTTTCATTATCATCATCATCACCACAACAGATTTAATAAAAAGTTGTGCTTTTTATCTAAATTTACTTTTAATAAGAATGACTATTTGAATAATGTAAAATATTTATATCATTAACTGTACGCATATCTTATCAAATTTTGTTATCTCAGAAAATTGAAGCTTTACCCAAATAACCTTGATAGCAAGGATAACATTTCTGACACAAATAAACTAATATAGCTTTAAGCTTAATGATCAACTGTTTTTACAAACGAATTAACTCTTCCGTTGCACTTAATTATGATAGTAATAATAAAATGCTCTTTTTAATTCAATATTAAAAAAAAAAAAAATCTAAAAGTTCAATTAAATCCAAATCATTAAAAGATTTGACAGTAGTTTTTATGTTACACAATTTCATTTTCCTACTTTTAGCTGTAAAGGCAATGTTCTAATAACATACTAAAAAAAAATAGAATTTTGTATTATCTATTAATCAGGAAATCATATAAAGTTTGAGCATAAAAGTGGTGGTAAGCACAGCATCAATTAATTGACCAAACAATTTCTTTCTTCACTTTCCTCAAATGAGAATTGATTCTTGAATTTGCTACTCTATCACTGAAAGACATCTTGAATCAACACAGAATAAAAAAATATATTCTCCAAGAAACATACATTCAGGTTTTCAATAAGTATTTTTTTCTTTTCTTTCCCCAAATTGTAACTTAATGTAAACACAGTCATGAAACATAGCCAATAATGCGCATGCTATTAATAAGAAAGAGACCTGTATTCCATTGTTGAAGAAGTGGATTATACAAAGCATGACATTTACATTTTCGCATGCAGTATTTAAATAACACCCTATTGTAATAGTTTTCACTCACAGCAAATTAATATTTCTATGATTATGATGTAATCGTTGAAAGTATGTGCTAAGCATATGAATTTTTGTTAAATATAATCTTTTCTTCCAAAATGTGGTCAAGCATTGGTGGTTGAAAGGTCAGCGACGGCTGCTTTACAAGCAGTTGTCCCGGGTTAGCGGGTTCGCTTCCCGGCTGATGTTATGACACATGAGAAAAAAAAAACCAACAACATAGAAAATGTGTTTACACTGAGTTGCATTCAGATTTTGTATATTTTAACAAGTTACCCCCCCTTCTCCCAATATTAAATATATTGTCATTTACAACAAATTCCATACACTTATTTCTTTGGTTAGTCATAAAATAAAAATATAAAATACAATTCATTATGAAAATAAAATTGTGTTATCACACAATTTGAATTGACAATAAAAATCAAAGTTTAATCACATTTGCTTAAAAAAAAATAATTCAATGATGTAACAATTACTTCTGAATTTATTTTAAAATTTACATAATATAGGGTATATGAGCACAGACTTTCAGATGACCCACCACTCTCCACTCTATCTAATATCACTGATACACTCAAGCACATATATGCTGAAAAGATAAATAATCACCAATTTCATGCTAAACCAGCAATCATCAGTTGGTCCAGATTATCATCTCCCACACATATATACTATAAGTGCTCAGATATATATTAAGATAGACAATCTTCCTACTTTAATGGACAGGCTCCAATCTACTACACCCTCCAACTCTTCAACCATCCATCCAATTGAAAATCTGATGATGGAATGCTCAAAGGCCACCCTGAGGCCGAGATTCTTGTCACACCCATGTTGACCTAAAGTCAATCTGAACCCCACATGTACAGGACATAATCCATTTAATACATGTGCAAGGATGGGCAGTGATATTAGATAGAGTGGAGAGTGATGGGTCATCTGAAAGCCTGTGCTCATATACCCTATATTACATATATAGACACACAGGTATATAATAAGCCTGTTTTCAGTTATTTAAAATTTACAGTAATTATAAATAATTAGTGTTAATTATTAATGTATTTATCAAAAGACATTGTTGTCAAATGAGTAACGGCAAAAAAAAAATGGTATTTGCAAAGTGAATTGTAGGAATATTAAACTAGTGACTAGATGTAGTTTTGATACTACTATTTCCAGAAATGTGTTTGTATTTTTTTAAAAGATCCTTTTATTTTCTTAAATATTAATCTAACCCTTCATATTCAAATTATACAATATAATTTGATTTTAGATATAACTCTACTAAATCCAATATATAATTTGTTCAGTTTTTACTTTCACATTTCTTTGATGACAAAGAAGGAAAAATTTTTTTAGATTGAATCTGTTTTAACAATCATCAAAACTTTATAAAATACTACCGATTACCTTAATCATAAAAATAAATAAATTAAATCATCTCATTAAAATTTTTAAAGTAGCAACAAAAATAAGAATAAAAAAACCATACATTAAATGAATGCCAAATAATCAATATTGCTAAAAGTTTAGTAATTAATATATTAAAATAAAGGATACATATAAAAAATAAAACTTTTATTAATAATCAACATGTTATGCACTGACTGGTTACGTACTTATTAATAAATACATATATATATATGTATGTACACAGCTAGTTAGTACAGGCAATATTGGGTCACTCTAGAAATAATTATACGCAGAAAATACAAATCAACAAAAATATTAAAATTGATTGCAAAACTTCTAATGAGGAGAAGAGATAAAAAAGCAGATTAGTGACACTCAAAGAGTAGAGTAAAAGGGATGCAGTCGACCCAATTAGACTGATTCAAAAAGGAGTGAGCAGCAAGGTGCTTATTGTGAAGAAAGTGAATAGTTACTAAATAAAAACATTTAATAATTCATGGATATGACTTTTATTCATCTATATATCTATTTATTCATCTATATATCTATTTATTCATTTATATATGAACTGTTTCCTGATTAATGTTATTTATTGCTGTTTCAACTAGCCAGATGCCTGTTCAACTACTAATTATTATTACTAATATATATAATAAACTTATTAAGTTGTCAAATAAAATTTGTGTTTTAATTTAAGTAAAATACATGAGTGTACAGCTGCTAGATTATAGTCTAGCCCCATACGTATATATGATTTGCATCACTATACTTTTCAAGTATAATAACAAAGGTGATCACAAAATACATAATTTACAAATGAATAACATCCGACACTCAAACATATAAAAATAAATTACGTATTGTGTCTTATCTAAATACTATTCAGAAAGTAGATATGGAGAATCACTTGGATTATAGAAAAATCAAAAACCAGCATATTAATACCATATATTGAAATGGCCCTATAATGTTACTCCTATTTTTAAACATATATAATTCTTTATAAGAGGATTTAAACCCTGGGATTAATGGGTATTAGGAATAACAATAGATTATTTTTTAAAACTTAATGTCCTAACTAATGATGGTCAGACAGAGTATCCAGCCATACTTCCTGACCATCATTCCCATCAAACATGTCTAAGTACAGATAGGTTCTATTTCTTGCAACTACAGATGCTTTTCATTATTAAATATATATATGTTTGCCATACTATAGATTAGAGCACCATCTCTAAAATGAGAACCATCTATAGATCAGGTTCCAATCCCTCCCTAGCTTCTTAGATGTTAGCCCTTCCTTTACCCACGAGTAGCTTAAAAAAAAATGTGTCGTAAGGTATGTGTGATAGCTATATTTACTTAGATTTGGAATGAGAAAAGTGGACACTTAAAATAATATAAATATAATAAAACAAAATTTATTTACAATATTTACATACCTTATATAATACTTAGGAATAAATCTAACACATAAAAAAATAATATATATATATATTTAATTGAAAATGTATTCATATCTGAGAAAATTCATTTTTATGAACTTAGAAAAAAGCTTACATTCAATTTAAAATCATCATATAATTATTATTATTTAATTATAATAATATAAATGAAGATTAAAAAAATATAAATGAATCGATAAATAAATATATATCAAAATTATAAAAAAATATCAATTACTAATTGAACAGTAAATCAAAACAGATTGAGATTATGCAGACCATATAAATATAAATCTTTAGGAATGAATTAAGCATTTGTTTAATTGAAGTATAGTCCTGTTATATTTTCTTATATATATATTACTTATTGTGTGTTGCCGGTGTGGATGTTGAGACTTTTGGCTTTGTTTGTTTTATTCAGGATATCAAAACGACAGAGACCATTCATTCTTTCCCTATGGCTCACAGAACAGTATGAGTTAGAAATCTCACCTGGGATTCATCCATCAGTCACTCAGTCATGGAGTTACATGGTAGAAGGCCAGGCTTGGGCTGATATGGAGTGACATAATTCTCTTCGGACAAATAGCAAGACATCATCCAATATATTTTATTTTGCTTTACTTTATTTTACAAAGCTGTGGTTTCAACGTGCCACACTCCATCCTCTGCACTTAATATTCACTGACACCACCAACTCCTCTTAACATTAGTAGTCATATCATTCCCTTAAGCCATGTATGTCTTGAACCATTCCTTCCTAATATAGCTCAATGAGCCTTCGTTTGCCTGATTCTTAATGTCAATATTGTATGCATGTAAAAATATTAAGATAATGTTAAATTTATTAAATATAGTTGTAGTATATTTTATTGTACCTGTGTCGCATATCTTCGCAATATAGTTCTTAAACCAATCACGTTGTGTAGGCACTTGACCGTAATGTTTTATAATTAGCCCAAGGAATAGAGAAATGCTCATGTAAATATATGTTAACTATTTGCCACATCACTGTCTGGCTTACGCAAACACTGCCAATATCTATTATTAAGTAATAAATACTCTTGAATTTTACTAACTTATTTTGATTTTATTTATTTATATCTATGATCCACACCTCAGTCCGGGTTACACGCTACACATACTATATGTATGAACCCTCAGGGTTATATTTCATACCATCCATAGATCTAGTTAGCATATCTAAGGATATACTTTTAATATAATCTCTCGCTTCTCCCTGATCACCGGCATGAAACTATGCTATCAGTAGCATCAGATACATTGTCACATAGGTGGTGCTGTGGAGTATAGACTTTGGATTCGAAGTTGGGATTTCTGGGAGGTAACCCTCATAAAGTGTTGACTTTTGTGTCTGGGGTTTGAATTCTGCAGTGTGTTAATGAGCATACGAATCTGACCATTATCATACATATGACAAATAAATTGAAACAATCAATATCTACACATACGATTCAATTGAATGTACAATAAATCGTCAATTATTTAATAATAAATATGAAACATTTAAGTCTATGCATCACAAATGTATTGTGGAACGCTAATAGTTTTCAAGATGAGTTTAATATATACATTTTTTATATAAAAAATATATATATGAAGATGAATGTATCTATTTATTAATATAAATTTAAGAACAAAATAAAGTGAATATTTATTGCAATCAAATCTTTCTAAACTTTCAAGATACATGATATAGTTGAAATTAATTTACAATCACTAAATAAAAAATGAATATTTTTAAATATTGAAATAACAATTATTATATTACAAGATGAGTTTAAACTTAGGAAAAACACAATTCTCATATTTTGGTACGTAAATAGATCACTAATTAACTTAACTATATATTACTCATCAATAAATAATTTTACATTTTAAATCAAAATAAAAAAATATATATATCATTAATAATGACAAATGTAAATAAACAACCTGAATGAGACTTAAATATTGTATTCCCAGTATGGCATCACATTTCCAATGTCTATATTTCAAACTACAAATTCAATAGTATGTTTTTCTTCCAGAGAAGATAAAATGTAATAGTGAGAATTTTTAAATTCAAAGTACACTTTGTCGATTTAGATATTATATACATATATTTAAATTATTCCTTTAAATAATAATTATTTGGTTCATATGACATCACACACATAAGCACTAATTTATATTTATGATGACATAAAGAGACATCCTTTCATGAGCAAGTATTATTTCAAAATAATATGAATGAATAGATGCTTGATTTTATTTAAGGAGATATGATGGAAATTAAACTGATTCATATCTTAGAAAAATTTTATCAATCAACCTAATAAAATTACACAAGTAAGTAAATATGATTCTTGAATACCTTCTGATGCTTGTATTCCATCTTTATAGGCAACATTCATTTCAAAAAATATACATATTCTGATGGTTCATGATACAATGAAGCAATTCCGATGATTTTTCCTTTTATAATAAATTTGTCATTTTCCCATAAAATTTTATCAATAAGATGTCCTGGGCTATGGGCAGACAAGGTTGTTTCATACCCCTCCATATTGTAAAGTCAATTATATACTTTTAGGGTAAATAAAAAAAAATCATAAAGAAATTTATACGTGTTTCCATTTAAAACAAATACGAGAATTTAATGGAGCCGCAAATATTCTTTCTGTCTACCCCCCCCCCCCCAAAAGAAACAAAATCCACCACTACTTAGACATGTATTATTATTCTACCAGGATTGTGAAATATTACAAAGCTTATGACAAATAATGTTAAAACTTTTATAGTGAATTCAAAAGGCTTTTTTATAACTATTGAAAATAGAATTATATATATTGCTTATAATACTTCATTCATATACACTTTAATGCAACTAATTTTCTTAAAAACTTCTTTATTTTCTTACAGTTTCGACTGTGCTGAGATGAAGATAAAGCTCTGATGAAGACTGCTGGACAGTCGAAACTGTAAGAAAATGAAGTTTTTAAGGAAATTAGTTGCATTAAAGTGTATATGAATGAAGTATTATAAGCAATATATACGATTATATAAAAATATGCAAAGAAAGTGAAGGAGAAGAATAAGAGAAGATAGAATTAGTTAAAATTTTGTATAATTGAAAGATAATTTATGTATGTTTTCTGATTTCAGTTTTGGTTTGCATATTAATCAGAATTTCATTTTTAAACTTATTGCTTTCATGACTCATTGAATTTTGGTCTAAAGCACTATATCTCACATCTTTTCCTCATTAATTAATCACTAGTCAAGTAATAAATATCTGTAAATAATATTGTGATCTTTTGTACAAAAAAAATCCACATATTTTAATCTTCGACTAATAAAACTGAATCCCATAACGACAGAAGATTATGAATTGAAGACATTCAGTTCTCCTTATATTATAAACCAAATGATCAAATTTACATAATGCACACTGATATGATTTGATATCCTAGACATTTTTGACTACTACTTTGAAAAATATAAATCCAGCGCTTCCCCATTAGAAACTTGCAACAATAATGGCAAGTATTTTGATTAAAAAATTATGAGATTATCTGACAAGTTTTGTATTAAGTAGAAATTTTATTATAAGTGTTTTTTTATCTTTATTCCCTGTTCATCTTAAATATCATTCATAATATTATGAAGTTTAAATATATAATTTTACATTTTAGTATTTTCACTCTTTTTTCTCTCACTACTTTGTTTCAACTAGAGTGAAAAAAATGTACAATTATATTTCTATGCAACATAATATCAGGATAATCAACATCAACTAAGAAAAAAAATAAAGGCAAAATCATTTATAAGAAAATTAAAAAATCATGAAATGTAAAAAAAATAAATTATTTATATCTTATCTCATAAATATATTACAAGAGACAAAGACTTCCAGCAATTAAAATCTTGGAGATAAAAGCTATACAAAAATATAATGAAAATAACTAAGTTTAAAATTATATTGTAAAACAGCACAATATACTAATACATTACATTCATAAGCGTCCTCTATTTCTGCTCTTCTGAAATGAATGCTTTAATTAATTAGTGGCTTATTCATTTCTTATGAGACTGCATAATTATAAAACATGCTATATTATAAACATTTAAAAAAAAAAAAAACAGTTCAATTTAAAAATATATTATCAGACCACAAGACCCCTTCTTACTTATTTCACACTGCATTCTAAGTTATTTTAAAGATGTTGCTTTTTTCTTCAAATTTTAACATTAGCAACTTCCTCATGTGTCTTAGCATCAGCCGGGAAGCGAAACCACGAAACTACTAACCCGGGACAACTGCTTGTAAAGCAGCTGTCGCTGACCTCTCGACCACCAATGCTTGACAACATTAGCAACTTTATTTTCAAATTTAGTCAAACTTTAGAAATTGTATAAGTTTCTTGAACATAAAAAAAAATGATTTTTATTAATTTCTAAAAAGTGGTAATAAAGATTTGGCAATACTTTTCAAAATTTTTACTTTTACAAATTAAAAAGAACTGACTTTTCCCACTGTATGCTTAATAATCAAATTTATGCAATATTGTTACATTTTAAAATGAGATTTATTTATTTTTTTTTTTGCAAGGTTTCGTCATCTAATGTTATAGTAAATAAAAATTTTGTTTTTGAGAGTAAGCCGATAAACATCACATGATCAATACGTATAGAGTTTTGACTGTTTTTTTGAGAGTAATCATCCTCAATAATCAGAAATTAATTTTATTTCAATATATTTTGCTTTTTCCTTGAATCTTTATCTTTTAAATGTAACTACAATTTCTTACCATACATCCTAATGATGATCTTATGTAGTGTAATATATTTTCAAATAGCAGGCAATATCTACATTTTGTTCATCTTTAATTATTTCTAATTTCAGATTTAAACTCTAAATATAGCATTTTCTTTTAAGATTACAAAAATTTTGATGAAATCTTTTAATTAAAAAATATGCATTAACTATATGATTATTTAATGCAATAATAGACCGTAATATTTTAGATCATCCATGCATGTGAAAAACGTTTTATTTTCTGAGCACCCATTCTGTGAAGTTTCTTATAATGTTATTCTACAATAATACAAATGTTATGTAACAAGTTGAAGGAAGATATATCACTGATATCAATTATATTTAATGACAAGATTGTAATTTTTATTATTGCGTATATATCTTTCTTTACTTCATTATTCTTCCTGTTATTTTCTAAATTTATTTTTTTAAGACTTTTTAAAAATCCTTTTTGTTTTACTGAGAATACTGAAAATATATTTTGCTTGATTTTTATTATTACTGCTTTTTAATCCTATAGTTTTGTTGTTTAATATTGTAAAATCTTTTTTTTTTTTTTTGTAAATAGTCTGAAGCGACCTATGACCTCTCTGAGAAGTGCTAAAGCATGAAACCATGGTTACAGGTTTGGGGTGGGGGTTTCCTGACAGAGATATTTTAAATACTTTCTCTGGCTAAGCATTTATTACAAAGCTTAATGAGCAATTAGCAATGCTCATTGTTTATATCTTACAAGCTTAAGAGATGGGGTCATGTGATCTATGACTATTTTTTCCTCAAATAAACTTTTATTGCACTTAATTCTGAAAAAAATATTTATAATATACAAAAAAATAGCTTGCCATAAATTACCGCTAATTTTTCTTTTAATACATACATGCATGCATACAACAACACAAACATACTCTTTTAATATTATTAATTATAAAAATTCAGATAAAGTATAAGTTCACATACATAAAAATGAATTTGACATAATTTATTGTATATAAAAAAATAAATAAATTTGTAAATGATAACAAGTTACAAAGTTCATATATTAAGATAATGAGGAAAAAAAAAAGATTGAGACATATATATGATTTACTCACAAAGCTGAGAGAAGTTCATATAAAATACAAAGATAAATTTTTACTTAGAAATAACCAATAAGATAAAATAAATGAAATGGTAAAATAGAAAAAAAACTTGTAAATTCAATACTGTATCTGAATTTACCATAAAAGCAATTCATCAGATCAATAATAGAATAGAAACTCTAAGAATTAGCAAAGAAGAAACATGTATAAGAAATATATTAAAAAAAAAGACATTTATTTTGATAAAATTCAATGAAATTATTTGGAAAAATATGATTTATAATATTTGTAGTAAAGTAAAAGAAAATTTCCACAAACAAATGTGTTCCCATAAATATAAAGATAATGAAGTAGAAAGAATACTTTTAACAAAAAAAAAATTTACAAATCTAATGTGAAAAAATAATAATAACCAAACAATTTAATAAAAAAACTGATTAGTATCTACCTTTTAAAGACAGTAAAACAAAAATTTGTACGATTAAATATATTTTGATTTTTCCATACAAATTACATGAGAAAATGTTATAAGTTGATAGTAAAAATGAGGAATGATAGGACTCATTTTGTATTCTTGAATAAGATTTAAAATTATATGATTTAACATGAGCAAAATAAAATTCATGTTCTAGATTCTTAAATATGACTACAAAATTAGACCAGAAATGATGTTAAATAATTGCTATATTTTGTAGAAAATATATTAGGCTTTAGTAATTCGGGATAAGTTATAAAGCTAAGTTTTGCTTCAGAGAAAAAACAGTAATGAAATGTAAATACATATCTAGTTTAAAAAGCAATAAAAAGATCGTTAATAATTAATGGAAACGTAAATAGATATGTAAGTTTTAAAAAAAGTAATGAAAAATAAATTCTGTAAAAATAAAGAAAAGTTTATGTTGATAATTTAAGACTAATTCAATGAAGAAAGATTGGTTTGCAGATAAATTAGACTTAAACAAATAAAGATTAAAAGCATTCTATAAAAGATTGCCGAAAGATAATGCAAATGATTATTTTCTAGGCCAGATATAACTCGGTGATTTAAAATACCAAGAAAACTGTGTATTGTTAAACTCAAACCATTGCGAACGGTCGTAATTAAAAGCCGGATCCTTATAGTCATTGTAAAAATGCATTAGTCAAATGGATTTACTTTTACATTGGAATGACAGGAATTTATCAATGAATATAAGGAAGGAAAAAACAGTATAAATAGTGTGCGCAACAAGAGCGCTGTTGTCAGCTTTTCTCCACTCATCGTGTGCTGTCATAAGGACCGTTGAGAAAAGTTGAAGAAGTGGCCTTACTTTTTTGCAAAGATGGAAGTGCCCCAGAGCCCATGCGTCTGAAGGTGAAAGATAGCTGGCTAGGGAAAATGTTTATAGACCTTACCGGTCTTTTATTATTTGTGTACACCTGAGAATTGTGTTTTAAGTACTGTGAGTATAAACTTTTATTATTCATTTAGGTTCACCACTATTGCAGTGGCAATATTTGTTTGCTTGGTGGCGATTATAGCATTGAAGATTTAGAACTGTAAATCAAGGCCTAATTGTTAATGTGTATATATATATAATATGTAAATAAATATATTTATTATTATTTAATAACGTTTTGGGTAATTAATAATTTTGTGACAATTGTTGGTAGTCAGCTTCAGCTTCATAGCTGAATACACTACAATAATATACAGTATTGCAATTTGAAATTTCATAAATAAAAATATCAGATTAAAATTAACAATTTTATTATATATATCATAAATTATATACATATGAAAGAAAGTTATAATATAGATCATAAAAAAAAATTATCACAAGTTAAAAAAAAATTTCCAAAGTAAATAGTATATTATATTATTTTCAATCTTTTGAAGAGCTCTGAAACTATTCTTTTTTTGAAGAATAAACATTTGTAATTTATACATTAAAACAAAAACTGCACCTCTATATTCTATTAATTTATTATGTATATATAGTAATTTAAAAACAAACCAAACTAAAAAGAATATCTTTTAGAATGCCACCTCCATCTGACAATTTCAACTTCAATTCACAATTTCATTCAACTTCAGTTCACTTTTAACATTCTGCCAAGGAATGTATTAGCATAACAGTAATAGTTGTTAATTGAAAAAAAAATACAGTAACAAAAGACATTCATATAAGTCGCAGAACATAACTAAGCCAAGGAACAAAGTGAAAGTTCTTAGTCCATTATATATAATTAGCTCAGTATCTAATTATAATGGAATGTTATTGTTTTAGAAACATAAGAGTGAGATATGAAATTCTTAATTTTTTTAATAGCAATCTATATAAAAGCAATACATATCTAATATATGCAATTTCTCTAAAATACTCAGAATAGATTTAACACCTATAATAGGGTAACAGTTTGTACCTTTTAAAAAAAAATCATTGATAATTCTATCATACCATTTACTCCTTTCCTAAACACTTTATCAATACTTTTATTTATATCAAACTAACAATTTCTATTGTCCTGCAGTCATTTGAGCTCTTGACAAGTCTATTTCGAAAACACAAGAGGTCTGATGATGACTGCAGGACAGTGGAAACTGTTAGTTTGGTATTAATAAAGTGTTTAAGAAAGGTGCAAATGGTATGAATAAAGTAGAAATCAATACATAAAAAAGGAAGAAGTAGAAAATTAATAATTCTAATAATCAAATTTTGGTCATAGGAGCAAAAGTTTCCTCAATATAGAATTATGTTCACAATCAAATTTAAAATGTAAATGATGAGAAACAATAATCTTCATTAAACAGTGATAAGATATAATCTGATTCCGCCAAATCCAGCAACTTCTAACATCTAGAGATCATTAAGCTAGGCTTTATAATTTTTGCTACTTATTTAAATAAATCACAACTATTTATTTAATTTTTCAAACAAATTAATGTGGGTATCTAATCATCAGCCTTAATTTAATTGGTCATTTTGAATTTTTTTCTATTAAAAAACATAGCAACAGAATAACATTAACTTTTTAAAAAAGGCTTGCAGCAGTTGATATTTTTAAAAAATAAACTTAATTACTAAACCTGCAGAATATTATGCAAATAAACATAATCCTGCAAATGTTTTAATTATATGACAATGAATAATTAGATTACTGTTATTATAAAGCTGAGGGGAATTTTTTCTTCTTACTATTATATAAAAATATTATTAAAAAACAAAATAATATAATGTATTTTGTAAATATAAATCTTATACAGTAGATATTTCAAGTAATTATTTTTTAATAATTAAGTTTTCAGCAGCATAGAGATACTTTAAAGACAAGGAGGTTTATATTGGATAAAGGTATATTATTAAATTACTACTGCAAGTTCATTTTACCTGGTAAAATTATTAAGTTAGGAAATATAGTTAATTTTCTTTTCAACTATAATTCCAAGATAAAACTATTGGCAGCAGATCTGACATTTTTTAATTATATCAAAATGTGAAGATAAAGAAAATGAAATATTTAAATAAAGGCCATAGTTGCTGGGGGGGGGGGGGATATCAACAATGATGTCTAAGTAAAAAGTTGGACTATTTAAATGCTTAAAAGTTAAAAATGGATAATATATTAATATCAAAATTGCAATATGTTTACATTAATACTTTACAAGAACCAAAAGCAGAAGTAATATTAAATAAGAACATATATAGTATTGAACATATATATATATGTCATTATAATTTGTTCTACTAACAATAGTAAAATAAAAAATGCATAATAAAATACTATTATTGAAAAAATTAAAAGACTGAAGTGGAGTTGGGCTGGACATATTGCTAGAAGAGATGATAATAGATGGACAATTGAAGTCTTAAACGGGATTCCAAGAGAGTGTAAAAGACCCAGAAAGAGACCAGATGTGAGATGGATAGATGAAATAAGAAAGTGTGCAGGGGTGATGTGGAGAAAAGAAGCTAAAGATTGGAGAAAATGGATTGAACTTGGAGAGACCTTCATCCTGCGGTGGATTGACAATGGTTGATGACGATGATAACCTAACTGAGTCCCATTATAACAAAACCATTATTTTATGAGTTATAAAATACGAGATGCTATGGTAATGAGCATTAAAAATTGTTGAAAAGCAACAATAAATTAGTACTCGTAATACTTTTTCTTATTTGATCACAGTGTCTTAATGTCCAAAGACTTTTTAGATTTGTAAAACCCCAACACATTATTTATTATGCAACCAAAGAAAAATGACCTATACTAACATAATTTTGCAAATGGGTTCAATTGAAGATTTACTAACAAGTTAGATTAAAAAAAACCATGTAAAATTTTTGCAAAAGAATTATAAAGAAATTGATACAAGAAAATGAACTTTTATTTTATTTTTGCTTCTCCTCTTTTCACACACACAAAAAAATCGATCTACAGAAGATTCTGATCTTCATAACATATGAATCCACAAGTTCACAATAGACTAATTATACCATTGTATGGAAGTTCACTAAATATAATAATTTCACAATTTACAAAACTCATAAAAAAAACAAATGAAATAACATTTCAGTTTTAATGCACTGTACTATCAAATAACATCTATGTACTTAAAATAAATATTCTTAACAATGTTCATTTATTATCATGATGTTATTAATAATAGTAATTAAAAATATTTTTTGTTATAAATCACAAATGATATCAAAATGACATTACATATCTTTTCAAAAACTTTTTTTTTTTTAAAAACATGCATATCAAATCTAATAAAATAAAATGAGTATACTCAGAAAATTTAACAAATAAAATTGTTTATCCAAACCACCTCAAAAACTTTTTAGCAAAATTCTTTATTTGTACTGAAACGATAACTTTCCAAGCCCCTATCGTTTCACCATCAAACCTAATGACACTCTCATCTGTGCTAAGTTCGAACCTATTTAAATGTTAATAAATTTAAAATTCGCTCGTCTGTATAAACAGTATTAAATATTTGCTTGTGAGCCAACGCTATAATTAGATAGGATTAGTAAAATTATAGCGTACTAAATTTATTTAATATTTCTAAAAATGTTTGTTATATTATTTAAGTTAAATGTAAATTATTAATTTTGTTGTTTAATATTGTAATTCCGTATGTGGATATATAATCTGTGCTATATAGAAGAAAGACATGATTCTATAATATGTAAAAGCCGTTATCTAAAAATACTATTAAATGTTTCTTTAAAAATTGTTAAAAGATTTCTTCTTTTAAATATATTTCAGGGAAAAGTTTCTCGAAAATATATTTAAAAGCTATATCAATATGTTTGTAAATTATTTTAAATAAATATGTTAAAAATGTTTTCGTTTTAAAAAATATGTTAAAAGGTTGTTTTTAATGTATGATAAAAATAAAAGCTGGTCAAGTAATTAAAAAGATTTTTGATTGTAAACAAGTGTCATTAACGACCACACCTGGAATCTGTAAAAAGTAAAACTAGTTGTAAAAATTCACTAATTAAAATCTCCTTTAGATAAGATTAAGTTATTTTAAAATCTAAATTGGACAATTGTTTGCAACGAAAAATCTTAATTATAATAATAGCTTATGGAATGTTTCTAACATAAGTTATCTAAGATCTGGATTATAAATTGAAAAATATTTAATTAAATTCCTGAGTTTAGTGAGTCTTGAGGCGATAGATTCTGATAAGGAAAACATATAAATACTCGGTATTTTTAACAAGGGAAAAGACAGCCATATTGTTAGTGAGAATTACAGCCAGTCTTCATAATTGTTAATGTTTAACATGTCCGGCTAAAAGCGGGCATCTTGTTGCTGTTACTCCACGGGAGAACGGGGTTTCTCTCGTCGAAATGCCTAAACCACCATCATGCCGCTAGCAGAGAAAGCCTAACATAATGGGAAAGATGACGCCGAGTCAAACTCACCAAACCTACAGCAAGAACATGCAGTCCAGATAAATATTACCGGTACTGTTTTATTTTTCAAACCGCAGAGCTCTGTGTAAATGTAAATATATCTATATAAGTTAGCTAACTCTCTTTTAAAATAATTATAAAACTAATATGTACCCAAAACTTAAATCCATTTAGTTAATATTTTAAATATGTCAATTGCTATCAAAATTTAATGTGTTAAAGTTTAAATAATCTGACTTATTTATATTTTCCATTCACTTCAAAGTAAATTATTTAGTTTAAAGTTATATCACTGCGGTTGTGTCTATATTTCTTTACTTATTTTAAATGCTTATTATATTTTATATGCCAATATTTCGAAACAGTGGGCACTTAATTTCATGTTTTTAAGAAGATATTATTTGAAAATCTTCGCATAATTTGTTTATAGCGTCAACTTTCTGCGCTGTTTTGAAATCCTATTTTTTTATTATTTAAATGATTTAATATGTGAAATGTGGCTCTTTTAATCAACCATTTAAAAACTTAACATGATAAGTTCATTTAAGAATTAAATTTAGCCATGATCATATTTATAAGTATATTTGACATTTAAATTCTTAAGTCCATAGAAATATACTTTCCCTCCTTAAATATTTATTATCTATAAGTAACTTAATAGATCGAGCATGTCAAAGTACAGATGTAGTAATATTCCCTTTCGTAGCATAGACGTTTATTATCAGGCTACATAAGAGTTGTCCCAATTTGATAGAGCTAATATGCTATTAACTCGTATTTCATGGTATGAAATATACTATTCTTTGCTTGGCGGATGTGATATTATTTTATAAAAATATTCTCGTTTTACTGCTATACGTAATATACGTATCTCAAAATGGAGCCACGGCGTTGCCAACACATCTCTTATAGGGTAGAGCAGTAGCGAAGCCTGAGCCAAGGCCAGGTTAGCACGTATGTCCCCCGCCATTCATAAACACCATGTTCCTTTTTACGCAGCATTGCGATCGGTTACAGGGTACCGGCGTTTGTCGCAAGAACCCTGAAGTTATTTCATCCATCCGCAGAGCGACTTTTCCTATTATTGTTTACCTGTGCCATAGCACATTGGTAAAATCGTATTTCAGCCAACTCTGCCACCTTAACATAACGCTTTCAGCATTCTGAAAATTTTTTCTCGAAAGCCATGTTCGATCGATCATTACTTGAGCTGGTTTATGCGCTCGTTATTAAGTCATATTGTATATTTTAGTAAATGAATTCATGATCAAAGTTCAATATAATTATTTATATAACAACCACCAATATAATAGGATTTGGCTTAAATAGAGTTATAGACATAACGTAGTGATTAAATATGTATCAGTTGTAAAGCAATTAATAAGATGGGCATATGTTAAACCCATTTATGAAAATTTAATGAAATTATTTATATAAAGCTATTTGGAATTGTATATAAAAAGAGAATGTGTTCTCTCATCCACCCAATGTTTGCGTACATTCGACGCTGAAATGTGTAAAACATCAATTTCATGCCAATTGTAAATAAATATATAATTAATTTAATGTATTTCGTTCTCTGTCTCGTTATTGATCTAATTCAATCCAATTCTAATTATTATTTATAGTCTATATATGTGAAAACTATGATTAGTGATATATTTTAGTCAATTAAGAACCTCTCTTTTAATTATGTCTTATTGCTTCTCCATGACCTATGTCGGCCGTGTGGAAAGAGGTATACTATGGGTAATTTCAAGGCGGTCATTCGTAGGGTCTTGAGTCTTGGAATCCTGGCTTACGAGTTGAAGTGTGGTCGGACTCGGGATGTTACAGTCCTAGTCTGGTCAGCTTCGGTCTCTTTTGCTTGGATTCTGAATTCTACTACGCGAATGTACAAACTTGACTGTTACAGTACATATATACATACACCTATGTTTCGACTGTCCTGTAGTCTTCTTTAGAGCTGATATAGTGAACAAAATAAAATAAAATACATAACTATATAATAATATCATAAAAAATGTAAACAATAAATAAAAATAAACTAAAAACAACATAAAATATATAAAAAACTAATAAAACTGAAATAAACAAACCCAAATAAAATAATCCAGTTAATATAAAATAAAATATACGGTAAGAAAATAAATATAAATTATACATGTGTATTCCTAACTATATACATATATTCAAGGACAATTATTAATCTAAGTATAATATCTATTTTTATTATTATTAACAATCTCCTAATTATTTCTATTCTTTATTTATTTATTTATTTTCTATTTATGTTGCATATTTTATATTAACTGGATTATTTTATTTGGGTTTATTTCAGTTTTATTAGTTTTTTTTTTATACATTTTATGTTATTTTTAGTTTTTTTATTTATCGTTTACAGTTTTTTATGCTATTATTATATAATGTATTTTATTTTATTCATTATATCATAGCTCTGAAGAAGACTGCAGAACAGTCGAAACATAGGTATATATGTACAAATAAAGTTTTACTACAAAGTGTTCGAAGTGGTTTGGATAAATTGTATTTATAGGATATTACAGCAAAATAAAGAAAAGTGTGATTTTGGTAATATTTCTGAAAAAAATTGTTGATATTCCTTTTTTTCCCCCAATCATTTTTAATACAAAAGATGCTTTGTTTAATAACTCGCAATAATTAACAAAAAAAAAAAATTACACTTTATTAATCTTCATATTACAATCCAGAATGAATCCAAATTGACACTGCAATTGCTAAATTTCATGGTTTGTAATAATATGGAATAGAATTATATCAATATTACTTCGAAATTCCCTCTGCAGTATTGTATTGAATGATTGCAATTCTATAATTATAAATCTATAACTTTATTTCTATATTTATTCTTAGATTGGCAAATATAATTATAAAATAAGAACAACTCTAAAGAGCAAGTATATATATATATTTAAATATGTTTTTAATAATAAATATAAATCTATTTAAATTTTTTAGAAATACTAATGTTTTTTGAAGCATTAAAAATTAAATAGTAAGAAAGTTGAAAATTTTTATGTCATTACAAAGACACAAAGGAATTTTTTAATGATAATCATTTAGGGCGCACTTAGGGACGGCTATTAATACTTAGATTGAGTAATCAAATCACTACTCAAATTACAAGTAGTCAAAATATGTTTTTTTAAATTTATAAACAAAATAAAGAAAAAGTAATGTGTGTTATGTACAAAAAATTAATATTACAATTAACAAACGGCTTTTAAAAAAATAGAAATTTAATTAAACAAATAAACAAACAAACAAGAATATAAATTTCCTTGTACAAATAAATTTTTTAAAAAAAAAACAACAAATAAACAAAAAGATAAAAAATACGAATTTAATTGTATAAAATGATTAAACAAATAAATAACAAGAAGAAAATATGAAATGAGTAGTACAAAAATAAAAGGTCACAGCTGAATGATTAAATCCTATGGCAGAGGTCACCAAAGTGGTCTATATAGACCCTCAGGGGTCTATTTAACAAAAGTAGGGGGCGACCTGAGCCAGGGGGTCGATTGGGAGTCTAAGGAAAAACAATTCTTAATATGCAAATCACACATATTTTTCATAAAACTATTGTTACACAATGTAAAATTACTCTAATAAATGTTTAAAATCATAAAATAAATGTACAAACACAGTACCTAATAGATAGTTTTATTTTAATTAACTGAAAATTACTTTTTTGGGGGTCGATGGAAATGTTTGGCGACCCCTGTCCTATGGTGTAATAATTTAGATTAAGCATCTGCTAGATTTTTTGCATGTTTACACAAGAATATCAAAAATTGACAATGGAAATTTTTTATGAGATAACTGTAGGAGAGAAAAAATAAGACCAAAAAAAATTATCAATAAAGTTAAAATTTTCGTGTCTCCTAAATTTGAAATAGTACTACATTGGAGAGGTCGCATTTAAAGCAACAAACATGGTTTTTTTTTTTTTGTCTATAAAGGAACCTAAAGAACAATAAGTAATGGGGTTAGGGTTGCAAACAAATGAACTTAAAATAATCACTTTGTGTTTTCTCAAAATAATACCACAGATGGTTTTAAAAACTTTAGACAATTTTAGTGAACAATAGCTTTAAAACAGACCAATTTTACAAACTAGCAAAATCTACTTTGACTTGAAATAGTGATAAATCAAAAAATTTTAGTGTTATTCCTCAACATCATAGGATTTCAACATTCTGTTCTAACTTTTTTTTTTCCAAAAAAATCACTTTGTACTCATTTTGTGTTTTTTTTCCTTGTTTAAATACTTTGTACAAGCAAATTTGTATTTTTGTTCTTGTTTATTTAATTAATTTTTTTTTAGCCATCTGCCAATTATAGTATCATCTCTGAAAAAAGTACATATATTTTATTTTAATTTACTTTGGTTTACATAACACTTTTCTTTATTTTCATTTGTAAAAAAAAAAATACTCCAATTACTTTTTTACATATTCCTTGGTATTTTCATTAGTGCTCTGATAATTAGTATCAATAATTATCCCTCAGTTCCTCCAATTGTATAAATTATAAATAACATTTATATTTTATCTTCTAACAAGATCTTTATTTTTTTAGTGCATTTCAGAACTGAATTCTTTTTTTTTTTTTTTAAATCTTAATTAAAAAGTAGACTGAAAATAAAGTTTTTCCATTACTAATTGTATTATTTTATCAAAATAAATATTATAAATATTGAATACTACAAACAGTGCCTATCACATACCACCATAAGTCAACTATTGAATTTTTAATTATTACAACATAAATGAGCATTTTCTTATTTAAAAAAACTATCTAAATAAATATCCAGAAAGTTAATAAAACACACAATCAAAATACTTACAAAAAAATGTTATAATTATTTATTTGAAAAAAAAAAGTTGATCTTAGAGACATGCTATTAAAAATTAAATTAAAAAAATTTGATAGAATAAAAAAATGAAATATTGTCTAGAATTAATAATTGTAAATTATTATTGAATTATAAATGTGAAGATGAAAAATTAATATTAGAAATACAGAATACACTCCAGTATTTGGTCGAATTCTAATCTACAAAAGCGTACATATCATCATTAAAAACTAGAAGTTTTTTTTATATAAAAATAAATCTGTAAAATTAAAAAAATTATAACAACTACAAAGAAATCAAGTCATATGTCACACAAGCTAATTTAACAAGCTTGTATTACAAATGTTCTATATAGAGCTCGCAAATAAGCTCTTAACAAGCTTTGCAGAATATCCCCAACTCCAGACCAGTTACTTAATAGTTATCCATTAGATACAGTGCTGGGCTTGTCCTGGTATTTTATATCTAATGCTTGAATATCCTAGCACCTCAATGAGGAAGCCAGTAGCAGAAACCGGTCTGTGGTTGGGGGTATTCTACAAAGCTTGTTAAGAGCTTATTTGCGAGTTCTATATAGAACATTAAAAAATTTATGTTTAAAAAATGATTTTTTTTTTGATATCAAGCTTACATTTTTTAATATTTTTAAATTGATTAATATTACATTAGGTTGTTAGGACTGTGGTAAATAATGTATCCATGAAATATTAAATAGATAATAAAGTCTGTTTACTGATAAACAAAAAAAAAACATGCACCTAATCAATTAATGCAGTTGCAATTTGTTGATTAGTACATATAAACTTAATTATGGATTAATATTTGGTCATAGCGATGACATAAGATGAAAAATTATTTAACCTGCAATAACTACAACCAGTATGTGGGACAAACACATTTAAATTTTCAAATGCCTTAATTTCATACAATTTTTAAAATTGAACATGTATCAATATCTTCCTAAATATGACTCTATTTTGCAAAATCAAAATAATTTGAATTTAGCTCACATGCATAGTGTAAATTTTATACTCCCTTTTCTGGTTTAGAGGCATCTCATATAGCTGGTAGTCCAAATGGCTGTAAATTTTCATCATCTTTTGCAAATGATTGCTACTTTTTCTACTTTTTAACCTGATCATTCTTAATAGCTACAGACTCACTATTTTTAAAAGTTTAAAATTTCATTATCTTTATTTCAAAATTGCGGAAAAACCATATGGATTATGCATGTGTGAGTTACGTCATTCTTTTCATCTGCATGCTATCTTTCTGATGGTATGCTATGTTTTTCTATGACACAATTTGAATGTTTTATGAATTTTTCTTTAAATAATTTCATTTAATCCTCCTCAGTTTATACGACTTTATGAAGAAAAGACCCCATTAAATTTTTAAACGACAAAAAAAGATTCCGACACAGATTTTAGCTTCAACAATTCTTTTCTAATTTCTAGGCTATGGGATTTCGAAGATACTTTATTCACATAGCAGTTCCAAAATTTGTTTTTGAAAGATAAATTAATTTTTTTAGCAGTGAAAAATGAAGAAAAGATCATCAATCTGTACTTATGGAAACTGATAGTATACCAGATTCTTCATGTTGACGACTGAAAATGCCACCAAACATAATGGAGATCAAGTGAATGAAGGCCTGTTTACAATCTTTGAAGACTTAAAGTTTCTTTATAAGTAAAAAATGCCAATAAAAAAATTTAAAAAATATGGAATAGAAAAAATACGTCAATCTGCACAATATGTTTCATAATTTATTATCTTGCCTGCTTTTCAATAATAGTGATGAAAAAATGAGAGATAACAGAAGTAAAGACCGACCACATATGCAAAATTATGCTTCTACATATAGACTAGAGCAACATAAAATTCAAATCTGCGTAACAGATGCATAGATAAGTAATAGTTGATTGAGCGATCACGAAATTTATTTGTCATAATAAAATGCAACAATATGATCACTCAAAACTATTAGTAGTTGATTGAATTATCACTAAATTTATTGGTCGTAATACAATGCAACAATATGGCCACTCAAACTATTATAGTGAAAGTTCGAATGATGGATCTGTGCAGATAGGCATAATAGGTATTTGCTACATATGGAGTTGTACATGGGTAAAAATAGAACTTCTTGTGCTAGCTGGTATTAGGGCACTCAAGTAGTACTTCAGCAATTTTACAATATTCAAACAATTATGTTGTCTGCTAAAAAGAGTATGAAAGTCTTTTTGGTTGTTTGGAATGATGACTTTGTGATCAGAAGAATAGTTACGGTGGGTAAGTTACATCTGCATTTTTATTTATATAATTGATTATTTAGCTACTCAGTAACATTTTATTATTTATAGGCAATCATTTTATAATAATCACATGATTTTACATTTTAAATGTATTCTATCTAATAAAATGAAATCTTTTCGCAATGTGAAATGACTTAATAAAAAGAGCATCATCATCATTATTATTATTAATATTTTACATTGCACCAAATTAGCCTCTTCTTTTCTTATTAGTTATGCCATATATAGAATCTAAGCCATTTACAGCCCGAAGAATATTTAGACAAACTTATTCATCTGTTATTTTCTCTTCATCAATATAAGTGGAACCCTGCAAGAAAATTTTTTTATGGGATTTCTTGAAAAAAAAATGGAAGGTATCAATAATTCTATTTTATGATATTAAGAACTAATGGATTGTCATAGGCAAGTCAAGTTATATGTAATTTCATTGGGAATTTTATAAGAAATGTAATGAATCAGTTAATGTAAAATTGAGAAATTCTGAAGAAGCATAAAATATACTTTAAAGATATGTTAAAATCTTATTTCTTTTCTTTTCGAGTGTGTAATGATTATATATATATATTCAGTTTTATTATATTCCTTGGTATTAATGGCATAAACTACATGATTTTTGTACAATTCTAATTGAAGTTATCTTAAAAATTATGTGTTATACCAATGGTCCAAAAATTTAATGTAGCTGCTGTTTAAGTGAAACAGTTAAGACAATATTAGAAAATTTATTGTAACTGATGCTTACAATAACAGAAACAAATTTATTTCATTATAAGTGATTGTAAGAAAGAAATCAAAGAATCCAGTTAAAGAAATTAATTTTATTTCTACATTTTTTTACCATTTTCTGGCTATATTTTTAAATTTTTTTTATACAAATATTTTAATATTCATTGTAAATAATGCTTATGATAAAAAAAAAATTAAATTTGAAATATTTATACAAAAAAAAAAAAAAAAATCTTCAGGACCATTATGTATTTGTGCTGTAACTACTGCAGGTTGGTAATGCTCAAACATTGGTAATCAATCAACATTCCACAGCGCATAATTATCAGTTGTATATTAAATTAATGCAAGCTATTTTCAAAAATAGGCTTAATGACCAGAAATGTTTTATATGGACATTTAAGAGAGTAGACTATCAAACAGTAATCCATGTAAAAAACAGTTATATCATTGCAGCATGGAAAAGTTTCACTATACTGCTATAACCAAAAAATAAGCAGCAAGATTCTCTAGGTGTACTATTTGTAGCTGATTATGCTAAGATATAGTCTGCTTCATCATGTAGTGTTATCTCCAGTTTTTGAACCTGCCTGTTTCTCTTATGATATGACTGAATATAAAAGATTTAATTGCCAAATATCAACTAAAGGTGTAATAAAATTATAACTGCTGTTTAAAGAAGAGCACAAGAACAACTCATCAAAAGTATCAAAAAAATTTAAGTCGAGGGTGTGCATTCCAGAACACATTGATCTTTCAAAGTTCAAGTTAACATACAAGATCCAGGTCAGATGCAAATCTGTGAAGTTTTATTAAATTCAAATTCAACAATCTTCTTAAGTGAGAATATTTATATTTCATTTAAGGACAGTTTACATATATAATTGAATTTATTAATTTTATTTATATTTCAAAGTTTTCTTATTTCATTTAATATTAAATCACTAAAACATCGCTAATTCATTTAGTATTTATTAACATTCAAAGCACAATATTTTGTTTCAGTTTTCCATATAATATGTATTTATAGATAGGGGACCTGGAAGCTCACATTTCAATTTTAGAATGGAAGGAAAAAAATTACTATTTTAAAATTAATTTGAACAACTAGGTTATTATTTGATTTATGACACGCAAATGATCATTATATCCCCTGATCAGACCACATTTTTACTATGTTTTGTTAATGCTTAAAGTTTTTGTGTTTCTTTATTTTCAATTCTATGCACTCATACGATATTGTGTGATGTTAGGTGGCATTCATCTGATAATATTAACCATAATTATGAGCCATTATTGCATTATTCTTAGGATAACAAATAGAGAGACACTATAATTTAATTTTTTCCAAGATATATAATTGGAGAATGATGTATTTGTCATTTAAGCATATGACATCTTGGATTATAATTCTGATATTCCTTTCGATTATAGAATTTAGGTATTTAGGTTAACTATTTTTCTTATTTACAATGACTTAACTGCCTCTGAACTGTACAGTATATTCTTTTATTTTAAAAAATATACTTAAAAAATGTAGTCAATAGTTTTAACAAGGCTGTAAACCTTAGCAATGAGCATCTGAAAAAATCGTCACTAGGGACCTCTGTAGGTCTTTAAAACACATGCTTACGCTATGAAGAAAAGAGAGATAAGCAAATAGGATAATAAAGAAAATATGATTATGACAAGAAAAATCAAAACATCAGTGTGCTGATAAAAATCTGTAATAAAAATAATTGAGTTTTAAAAAACTTAAACTTGACAACATTGACACTATCCTACTGAATATATATATATGTAAATCAACATTTACTGATAAAATACAAAAAAAAACCCAATGATTAAAAAATAAGGAAGAGGATAGAATTTTATTCTCAAAGTTCTAAGATTATTACTTATAACAGATCATTTAGCAAAAAAAAAAAAAACCAGAATCCTGGGATACATCATCATCATCTTAAATAAAATGTAATGATTTAAAAGGAAACTATATTTGTAAAAATAAGATAAAAATCCTTATGAAAGAATTCTACCAAGAAATGCCATACTATAAATGCTATCATAAGGCTTGAAAATTTTCTCAAAAACGTGTTTTAATTATTCAATTGAATTACATTTAGTGAGTTATACACATCAAAAGATCACCCAAACAACTATAGTATCTATTACTTAAGATATTTAAAAAAAAACAAAAAAACATGAAAGCCATACACTAATTATTTCAGAAAGATGAGTTATGAGATCAAAAAATTGATAATTAAGGTGCTGATTTATTAATATTTTTTTAATATACAATGAATATAGGTCATTTTCTACTAAATGAAAAAACTATATTAAAAAAAATTTCAGATACATATTTTTAGAATAATAGCTAAAATTCTTTTAGAAGTATTAAGCTGAGAACATATTTCTTAACAGACAGTGAAAAGGTACTTATGTATTAGACTTGCAGCCCATGTTTGTGATAGTAGAATGCCGTATCTTTGTCCAGTGGGGGTAGAATGTTTGCACGGCATTTTTTTAATAATATGAAAAGTATAAATTTGTACACAAAAATAATAAATAAAAAGATAGTTATGATTTTTTAATATGATATTCTACTGTCGCAAACACTCTCCTTCCCAATGGAGATTGGTACAGCATTTTGCCTCGCAAACACAATCAGCAGGTCAAATATGTACGTACCATTGCTGGCAGCATAACCACCAACATAGGATAGACCTATAAGCATTTAATCCAAAATTGAAGTTATATAAATAAAAAAAACATATTCA
This sequence comes from Epiperipatus broadwayi, assembly GCA_028023455.1. NCBI lineage: Eukaryota > Metazoa > Onychophora > Udeonychophora > Euonychophora > Peripatidae > Epiperipatus > Epiperipatus broadwayi. The sequence continues at coordinate 4,099,386 of JAQFVV010000030.1, read as the reverse complement.
TAAAAACTAAAAAAAATTTTTTTCTTTATAAGCTGCAAAAGTTCCATCTACTGGTTAAAAAACTGGCGATCTTAAAAAAAAAAAAAAAGTTACTGCTTTGAATAGAATAGTTTATTGAAAATATTTTTTAAAAATCTTTCTTTGTTTTGGTTAATAGTACATTTATATTTAATATACAAATTACTGGACTCGGTCTAAAGATGCGAGTTCAACATCTAAGCGAATATTGTCACTGAGCATATAGGCTAGCAACACCTGAAGAAGAGTGGAGAATAATACTATTCGAAATATTGTGTAATTACTAACCTGTGTTGTCTATTTGTGTGTTATTACTAACAAGTTGTTCGTATTTGGAAAGTTTAAATAAAGTTTAAAATTTTCTGTATATTCAACATTCACTCATAGATGATGGAAATAATCCAACATGTCACATCTAATAATATACCATCATTTTATTCCATTTGTTTGAAAGACTGAAGACTATATATCAGTTTACATTTGTATTTTAATTAAGGTAGCTGAATTAGTCATAAAAAAGCTAGCTTTAACATCAGTAACAGAAACTACATTTTTTAAGGATCTTTGTACTTTTTTTTTTTTCCATATGTCATAGCATCTGCTGGGAGGCGAACCCACAACTGTCTGCAAACAACTACTTGCTTGCAAGGTGGCTGTGCTGACCCCTCTCGGCTAACAACGCTTGACGGATCTTTGTACTTGAAGCAATAATTAAATCCATAGAAAAAATTACCTTAAGTTGACTTAAAAGTGTTAAATATATTCAGAAACAGAATTCCTACCAATTGTGATAGAAATAAATCCCCACAAACAGAAATCCAGACAAGCTTTAAAGATTATACATTAATATATAAAGAACATGGTTAAGTTATTTGAAATAGAAAAACAAAAAAACTGAGTTTCTTTTGTAATAGCTTTAGTGTAACCAGAGTATTATAACTTTCTTATTGCTAAACGCAATGAATTTATGTTATTATACAAAAAATATCATATTGGAGTCTTATTAATTATCTGAAAATTAATTTAGATAACTAATGTATTTTTGTTATATTACTATGCAGTTAACAATGTAATAAAATATACTTTAGTGTAAAATTTACTAAGCATATATTCACTGCTTATAGACAGTTTCATTAAACATATTGACATGAATTTGAAGCTGCAAATAGATAAGATTCAACAATACTAAATATCATTTGGATCAGCATTTTTTTACTATTTTGGAGTAATGTTCTAAAATATACAATATTAATTTTAAATAAGATATTGAAAAAATTAACATTGCTTAACTTTTGGGTATTTAATACATTCAATTATCTAAATGATTATAATTAAGCAATAAAGATTTTTCATCTTACCATATGAACCACACTGTTTTTTTTTTTTTTATAATATTTCAATGATGTCTTGTTGAATATTGAGAAAACTCTTGAACTAAGACACAAGATAGAGACTTTTGAAAGGATAAAAGTAGTCGTCTTATCCTCAAATGTAATTTTTAATTATATAGGCCAATATAAAGTATCTCAGTTTAAGAGTACAGTGCATATGTTAAGATGAAAAATCCTTACTGCTTAATTACATACTATCTCTATGCTAGTAAATAAAATTAAATATTACTAAATGATTGTATTAAAGTATAACAATATTATATATTTATAATCCATAAAATATCATTATAGCGATAATCATAAATTAAAATTAAGAGTGGACACAGCATTTATCTATTTTCTTATTTTAGACAGAAACATTTCATACTATAAAATCCCTAGCAGCACAGTGGTTAGTGCATTATCTCCCATTCACTACTGAGACTGCAGTCCAGACCACATGAATCTGAAATTTTTTCAGATCACATGCAGGCATGGATTTTGCAAATAGCAGGACTATAGTCAACCCAATTAATTATTTGCTATTGTTTGGCAAATGAGTGTCGATTATTTTAGATGATAAATGTATCATAATAATTTGGGTTAATTGGAGGAGAGTCAAAACAATAATTATAAATCAAAAAGTATGATTGTAATATGAATCCATGATTTACCTGTATATATTAAAACATGCCTTAATATTCATAGTTGAATTAAAATTTGCCATAAATATATATATATGTTTTTATATGTAGATAATGTCCATTTTCTCAAATAAATCCATTTTCAAAGGAAAAATAAAATAAAATTAAGACATTTCTTTTTTTCATTATATGCATAAATTAAATTTCAATTAAATATACAGTTAAAAAACAGTTCATCAAAAAAGTCTTCCTCTGCCAAGTTTTATTTTTAGTAGAAGACTAAAGCTTCCAAAAATAACTCCCCTCCACAGCTGTTACTGATATTTCGACTATCTTAAATACACCAATGCCAATTTGGTGTTTCATTTACAACACATTTGTTATAATTCACAAGATCAGTTTAAATATTAATTTTGATTAATGTTATATTCTAATCAGGTTTAAGAGATTAATTTATGTACATCATTAATGCCCAACAGTGAACTTATCACAAACTTGAAATTGTCAATAGTTTATTTTAACCATAACCTATTCAATTAAATGTTAGTAAAGATTTGTCAAATATTTTTAGAACCCTTAAAAATAAATAGTAATAAAAAATTTACTAAATCAAGAATTAAAAATTTTTAAAATGATTTTTGGATACTTACTTAATAGTTTTAAAAAGAAAATTTTTTCACTAAAACTTAGAAGTATGTTCTATGTTATTTTATATTATTTATATATTTTTAATAAAACTAATGACTGTCTAAATCAAAAACAAACATTCTTGACTAAATAGAATTTTTAGATTCAGATGTAATATTTTAAAAAGAATAAACCATAACTTACACAAGTCAAACCACCAATTAATAACATTCATACAATGAAATAGCACTTAATATTAATGCAAAGTTTATATCTACAACCTGACTATTACCCATCATAGAGAAAATATAAGTTTATTGACAAAAAAAATTAGATTCATATGCATTGTTCCCTTGCTCTCTTCGCTGAGCATTTTTTGGTTAATTATGCATTTCCGGGGCATCATGTTTTAAACAATATCACTGATTTTTTTAAATGATTATTGTTTTAAATATTTTGTTGAATTTTTTTTTTTTTTAAGATGAATATAAAAACAATAAATTACACAAAACTCCAAATGGTTGTAATTAAAGAAAATTTAATATAACTGTAATAAAATAAAAAACATGATGAAAGAATACTCACTTCAAACATGTTTTGAAATTATACTGGCATTATCTCCGTTCGCACACAAAATTTCATATCACGCCCATTAGCGGACATTTTTCGTACAGGGAATATTAGTAAATACTTTTGAAAATACTTCACTGCATCTTCTTCTGTCAATGATAAATTCAAAATTTTAATCATTTTTGCAAAAGGTTAGGAAAAATAATTAACTAAGAACTTGAACGAATGCTAAGCATAAAAAAAATCATGACAATGTTCGCAATATATTAATGGTTTGTACGTTATAATATGGATAAAAAAATAATTTGTTGTGAATGGCATTTATAAAAAAAAATTAATAGTTTTTAAAATTAACAAGAATTTATATTAGATTTCTTAATATTTTTTAAATTTAACAAGTAACACGTTTGATAAAATAATTTTGAAAAAAAAAAACAAAAAACAAATACTTCGACGCTCCTGAAAATAGATAATTAACCAAAAAACGCCCAGCTAAGAGAGTGAAGGAACAATACTTAAGCATCAAAAATTATGCAAAATATTAATCCTTCTTGTGCTAATACATAAACATCTTTAAAAGATCATTTTAAGTTAAATCTTATGGCAGCGAGTTCTTTTAAATGGTATTAACAAAGTAAAACAATAAAATCATCAAGAAATGATTAAAAAAATGTCACAATAAATATTTGCGCAAAGATTTATAAGAGATTCTAATGTATATAGTTACTTTAAAGAACAACATACAAATTATAAACAAAATAACAAGAAATATATGGGCAAATTACATGTCAAAAATAAAGTATAAAAATTGGATTATAAAACTGTCAATAGGTTTAAGATTTCTGAGGAAATTTTGAAGATAGAAAAAAAAGTCAGAATATAAATAGTTCTTATATCTATTTTGATAATCACAATTTTTTATTAGAAAAAAATATTCCAAATTACGTAAAATTCTATCATTAAGTGTGGCATTCTAAAAGATAGTGCTTATAGTGTTAGCAAAGAAGAGATAACTAAAGATGAAAAATATAAAGAAATGTAAGAATAATCTTAATAGTAGTTTCTTCAAGAATACACACAATGCTAGAAGAAAAGGTCACCACAGAAATTAGGCAGAATAGATGTATTAAAAGTTTTAACATACAACCTTCATTTAATGTTGAATGTGTACTAATATTAAGAGAGCATATTAAGAACTGAAAAACTTCAGAATTAAGGTCACAAGGGATTTTGAAAAAGATTGATAAATATATTTCATTAAAGTTTTTAAAATAATAGTTTGTGTTTCTTAACTATATTCTCTTATTCTTCTCTTTCACTTTCTTTGCATATCTTCATATAATCATATATATATTTCTTATAACACTTCTTTCATATACACATCAATGCAAACCAATTTTCTTAACCTTCTTTATTTTCCTTACAGTTTTGACTGTCCAGCAGTCTTCATCAGAGCTCTAATCTGCTTCTCTACTTTAATTAAAAAAAAAGGAAAATGAAGAAGGTTAAGAAAATTTGTTGGCATTGATGTGTATATGAAAGAAGTGTTATAAGAAATATATATATATGTTTCTTAACTAGGATAAAGATTTATTTTTTGTAAAAATATATGTAATTTAATTAATAATAATAAATTGTAATAATTTTGAAACCAAAATTTTCTAACTCTAAAGCATTTTACGATTAATTTAATTTACTTGTGGAATTTTTTTTTATACTGTAATCTTCTTGGACAGCTAGCTGGTTGGCATTAATTGTGGTTGTGATGAAAATATTCTTAAAAAAAGCTTCCTTAGCATTAACCATATTCTACTACTAAATGCTACTATACTCCTCTGTTTGATAAAAAATACTCCCGTAAATTTTTAGATATGCAAATAAATACTACTGGCATACTCAAATCCACTTCCTCGCAGTGATTTCCCACTGTTTCAAATATTTCCCATCAGCTATCAAAAGGCAAATCTCTTTACAAAAATTATATATAAGAAGCTATTAAATAGATCAGTTACCACTAACTAAAGATATAGTTTCACTATTTAAATCACTCCTCAAATTAAGATCATCTTTCCAAATAACTTTAATAAGCTAGTAATTATTTGGTAAAACTTTTAATAAGCCAATAAGCTAATGTATATACACTTTGTAGATTTATCTATAAATAAATACTCTCACTTTCCAAACACAAGATAAAGTCTTTGTGAAAAGATAGAATGAATCCATCTATCTTTTCAACCCAAACATTTATGTATGGGCAAATCTTAAGTATTTGGAAATGAGAGCGTGAAGATGATAATCGATCACTTTAAATTACTTTTTACTATGCCTGAATGAATGACGCTATCATTTCCAAATACTTACGATTTGCCTATACATAAATGTTTGTGTCGAAAAGATAGGTGGATTCATTCTATCTTTTCACAAAGACTTTATCTTGAGTTTGGAAAGTGAGAGTATTCATTTATAGTTAAAACTACAAGCACATGTGCATTAGCTTATTGACTTATTAATATTACAGTTTATAAAAACATAGTGCTATACAAAATAAATGTCTTAAAACCTTTAATGCTTAATAATAATAAAAAAACGCTTTAAAAACTAGGTGAATATCAGAAAAAAATGAAACATATATAAAAAAAAAAAGAAATTAATATAACTTTTCTTAAAAGCATAAATGAAAATATTTAGATTCAAGATTTATAGATTAAGTTTTTATATTATATAAAATAAACAATTAATGCTCTGATCTGATAGTGGTTTTATAAAGAGGATTTCAAAAGATACTAATCAATACTATAGTTACAGATTATAGGAACTATTATTACATGACCTAGGGATCATATAAAAATATATGTATATAAAAACCCACAAAGATATTTCATCTTCTTATCTTAAAACAAAAACAATAGGAAATCAAGTATAGAATCAACTTTAGAACAATATAACAAGAGAAAATGATTGTCCAATCTGGTTTTATTTCTACTTTACTGTAGAAACTAACAATTTTGTTATCTTCCCAATTAATCACTGCCACAAATCACAAATCTTTCAAAAGATTATTTAAAAATAGAAACCCTTAAATGATCAATTTGTTTGTACATATATAATTTTCTGCATGCATGATGCTGGTGATCTTTAGACAATTCATTATTTGATTTATCTTGAAAATATTTACAAATTAGTGTTTTTTTTAAATATTTTTTTCACATTTTTTTAAATACAGTAAGTGTGAAATCTTTACAAACTACCACTAATCAAAACAAAAAAGTAATTTTAAGTGAAACTATAAAAAAGAACTTCTTTTTGACTGTCTTAATGGATGCCATTAAGATGACCATTTAAATTGGAAAAAAAACAATAGAATTTGGATCTTCTTAAACTTTAACCAACAGATATCTAATGCTTGATATAACTAAAGAATAGATCTCTTTTTTTACTTGCCACTGTGAAAAAATTAACTTCAACTAAGCAACCAATGATATGCATTTAAGAAAGTGTATACACCATCCTTTATATAACAAGATGGGGAGAAAAATTAATCATAATTTTTTATAGAAATATATAAAATATATCACCTGTAAATAAAATAAAATGCAAAGCCATAATACAGGTATACCCCTATTTAACACATCACTCTTTACCACAAACTACTTATACATGAAAATTAAAAATTCATAATAATGCCTAAACAAGTCACTGAACAATTTCTTTATACAAAAAATAATTTATTGATATATTACTAATTCCTTCATTGTATATATAATTCTTTTGCACATGGATGTGCATATACTTTACGAAATAAGTTCTATTTCTTTCCTTTCTTTTATTAGTTGAATGTTGTTTTGGTGATATAATTTTTCATCTATCTCTAATCCAAAACTAAAGCGAGTTCAATTTTCCATCTAAACAAAAGGAAAGTATACTAAATGTAATCTTCAGCAACATTAAATTAAACACAACTATACTTCATGTTACTTGAAGGGTGATGGTAAACGCTAGTTTTTTGCCTTTTTTTAATCTATCAAAGTTCAAATCTAAAATAATTTTTTGGAACAGGAAAGCTGCTTGGCAATACATGGGGGATACGATGCAAATGTTTTTTAAAACAAATTTCTTAGTATTTTTTGTATTCTATTGCTTAATTCCATGCTACTATTTTAAAAAATGCTCACATTGAACATCTTGTCATACAATTAAATATTAACAAGAGAAATATTTTACTCATTTGCAGTGATTCTTTATTCTTTGACATCTTTTGAGATCAGAAAAGACAAATTGCCTCTCATAAAATGTAAGAGATATTAACAGATATTACTAAATTAAAACAATTTTCTCATCTAATAATATATTTCAAAAAAGATCACCAAAAATCCTTCAGTAGGTATGGATCACTGTGCTTATATTCTTTTACAATAGTATATAACAGTGATGGCGGACCTATGGCACGCGTACCACAGATGGCATGTTCGATTTTTTTACTGGCATGCTTGAACTATTTATATATCATAATTTTCTTCAATATTTTTTTTGTTGCTAAAATCTGTACTAATAAAAATTAACTGTAAACTAAAGGTAAAATAAATAAATATAAGGTATTAGAATTCTATTTATAAATGAACTCTGATTAGAAGCAATAAATTATGATATTTTAAGTCAAATAAAGCGGTACTGGTATACTGTGGTATCATTTTCTATAAACCTATCAAATTATTTTAATAAAACTAGAAAGTAAACTCAGCAAAATATTTTATAACTCTTGGAAGTAAGTTTTTTCAAATCTAAAGTAAAAGTAATAAAATGATTTTCTGTTCTAATCTTTTTTTGTAATCATGTTGACACCATTCATTTTTTAATGTAATCCAAATCACGAACAAAGGAACAGAAATGTGAAATCAATGCCATCAAATGATGTTTTTTTTTTTTTTGGCTTGAAGTTTTGCTGTAAAAGTGAAATGATAAATCTTTGATTTATAAAATTCATAAAGCTCATTTAAATAAATTTGTTACCATTATATTAATATGATTAGTGAAAATAAAAAACAAAAATTATCAAGCCGTAGAAAATTTCAAAATTGGTGGACTGATGAGTACGGAATGATTAACAAAGGCACCAGGATAATGCGTGTTTTATATTCTGGAATAGTTGTATAGAGAACAAAACGGCATTATGAGACCAATCATAAATCGCTCTGTGAAAAAAGTAAAGATAAACAAAAGGAATATATTACCCAAGGATTTAAAAATATAAATATTCAATTAATATCTATAATGAAATTTATCGAAAATCATTCAAATATAATTGCTGTTATTTTTTTTTAATTTCAAATGTAATTGCCAAACCTTTTAATGATGGAGAATATATGAAAGAAGCTTGGATGAGATGTGCACCAATTCTTTTTAAAGATTTTGAAAACAAAGCAAAAATTATTCAGAGCATAAAAGATTTATCATCGACTAGAAATACATTTAAAGAAAGAATCCTGAAAATGGCTAACAACATAACGTACCGACAAAAAAGAGATATAAAATCTTTTAGTTTAATTTCTCTCTGCTTTGATGGAAAGTACAGACATAAATGGATTAGCTTGTTTGGCTATTTTTATTCACTACTGTGTTGGAAATAATACCAAAGAAGAATTGATCAGTTTAACCTCATCAATAACAACAATAAAAGGAATAGACATTAAACAACATAGATATTGCCAAAATTGTATCAATAGTAACTACAGGTGGTTATGATTGGAAATGAAAATAGTTTTATCATTTTATTTATCAATAGTATTAGACATTCAATTTTGGGGTTTCATTACATTATACATCAGCAGATTTATGCATGAAGGTCAGCTTTAAGTCACTGGATGATATTATGAACCTTGTGACTAAGTTAATCAATTTCATATCTACACATTGAGTGAGATGAACTCAGTATATAATGGTTTATTTATGTACAACAATGCCTGATGGTTAAGTTGAGGAAAAGTTCTTCAAAGATTCATTAAGTGCTTAAAAAAAAATACGATTATTTTTACGTAACGAGAAAATCACTGAAAAATATAATGAATTAATGGATGTTGAATGGCTTTCAAAATTAATGTTTTTTACTGCTACGTGTTCACATCTAAATGAATTAAATGTGAAACTGCAGGATTATAATAAGACAATTGTTGTCATGTTTGATTTGATCAAAGCATTTGAAGTTCAATTACAAATTTCCAACCATGATGTTATTTCTTACATGTTCAAATATTTTCGAAATCTAAAAAAAGTCCTTGACTGATTTAGAATCTCATGAGAAACCAGATCAAGTAAAATTGATGTAAGACTTTTGCACTGTTATTCAATCAATAATTGATGAATTTTTTTAAGATTTACATAGCTCAGACAATTTTCAGAAATATCAAAAATTTATTTTATGCCCAAACATAACATCAAGTTAGAAATTTTTGAGTGGCTTAATTTGAAAGATATGAAAATGCAATCAATCAATTTTCAATCCCGTTCTCTATGGAAACAGAAATTTGTTGACTTGAGGAATGAGTTAACAAGGAAAATGATCAATTATTGGATATATGTAAAAAAGAATGCTGAAGAGGAACTATTGTTTGTCTGGAATGCTATCCCTGAATCATGTAATTGTTCAAAAAAATTAGTGACCGTTTTATTATCAATTTTTTCCTTTACATATGCATGTGAATCATTGTTTTCTGAAATGAATTTAATTAAAGACATTTCGAGAAATAGAATGACAGCTGAATCTAATTCAGCATGTACATTATTAAAAATGACAAAATATGAACCAGATGTAAAATATTTGGCATCCAATGTACAACAGCAAAAATATCATTAAATAATATCTATTTATGTTGATTTTATATGTTTATTTCCAAATTTTGCTTAAATACTATTAATTATTTACTATTACATTTTATTCAACTTGTGCTCTTCTTAAATAAACATCATTCACTTGTATTTAGCTTATTTAGAAATTTTGTTCCATTATTGTTATTATTTTGTTTTATAAACTTTTAAAAACTGCAATAATTAAGTTGTTTATATTTTGATTTAATAACTGTATGGCACGCCAATCATTCAATAAATATTTTTTTGGAAATTATTGGCATGCACATGGAAAAAGGTTTGCCACCACTGGTATATAACAACCTAACAAACAATGATTATGAAAGAAGGGTGAATTATTCCTAATATAATAGATCTGACTTACAAACCATTAATCATGCAACTAATAACTACAAACTACTTTTTTTTTTTCTCATGTGTCATAGCATCAGCCGGGAAGCGAACTCGCTATCCCGGGACAACTGCTTGTAAAGCAGCCGTTGCTGACCTCTTGATCACCAATGCTTGACTACAAACTACATATTTAATGATAGAATTGAAGGAATTAATAAAACTGTAAAATTATTGGGAATAACTGTTTTTTTTTTTAATTTAAAACCTACACTAAAAAAAAATCATAAATTCATCTAGCTTGCAATTTTCTTCTAAACTTTACAGAACATTATGAAGGCTAAGATTAAACTCGTACAAACTAATACTATCTTTTATTTAACAGCTAATATTAATTAGTAAAGTTTGACAATATTTTATGGGTTGTATTGATACATCACTTGCTTCAAAAATTATTTCTGGCTGGATTAAAGTTTAAATTAGATTCATTTTTAAATTCTGAATGAAGAAAAAATTTAAAGTTATTAACCACCGTCATGAACTAAAAGAGTAAGTTAAATAAAGATTCCAATTAAAAATAGTCTTTCGCATCAAAATATTATAAAGAAATGGATTAAGTTCAATTTTTTATTTAATTAGAAATAATTCTGAATATTCCTAAAACAAATTCAAATTTTAATAAATAATATTAGCTTCATTAGATTGACATCTCATTTTTGAAAATATGCTGCAAGTTCAAAGTGAAAGCCAGTTGACTTATATCTTCCATATGACAAAAAGACTTATCAAAGATGAATGCATCAATAAAAAGCATGAAAAAAATGTGTAACCATTTGATAATTATTCTATCAGTGATAATTAAATTATTAAACAATTTATGGTACTAATCAGCACGCCAGGCTAGCTGCTTGGTGGCATTGTTTCTCTGCTAAAAATCCAGAAATATGCTGTTACCACGGCTCAATATTTCTGTGTTTTTGCAGAGAAACTTACGGCCTGTAGAACAGTACTGTTCATATTAGCCGCTGCAGGCGTATATGGCGTTGCATACCAATATTACGGCTTGCTAATGTGCTTCGCAACCCTATGTGAATACGCACACTTAACAGGTCGCTATCATATGATGTGAGTGTGTGGTAAATTCAAGTGGCCATAACTATTGTAATATCCATTTTAATTCAAGCTCTTACCCCCTACCCGACCTAGTATTTGATACTAATAATTATAAGACCGTCGCCGAGCTTCCCTACAAATTTTGGAAGGTGGAAAAAATTGCAAAAGGTCATGGCCAAGCACCTTTTCCCAAAACTCTCGCGAAAAGCCACATAAATTACGAGACAAATAAAATGTCTGAGGTTGCACGAAGTTTTGGAAATCGTCAACTTGGTTTGATCAGTGATGACAAATTATTTGTCAACCCCCCCCCCCTTTCAACTTTGGTTTTTTTTTTTGTTGTTGTTATTTAAAAAAAATACAGCTACTTTTTTTAATTTACTCAATAAATATCACTATTAAACAATTTTGCTATTTAATATTATTTGAAATCAAGTAAATATTCTTAATATGATTATGTTTATTCTATATAATATAATCTTTGCATTCAAGAGTATTTATTTATTAAAGTTTGTTTACAGTTTTCTCAGTAAATATTTTTCTCATAGTTTTAATAAACATTTAAACCAATAAATATTATTTTAAAACTGAACCTTGCTTTTTATTTAAAAATATCTGAATATACTCATAAAATCTGTAATAAGTATTTAGTTATTAAACTTTATCAAATACCCATGTGAGCATTTAGTTGTTAAACTATTATCAAACAAACAATTTTAAAGTGTTATCAATAAGCAATTAGTTTATAAATAAAAAATACTGCAATGAATAACTTCTATCATATATATGTAAATTCTCTGTAAGACTTCCTTGGTTTAGTACAAAGATAAAGTTAAAGTGGTGGTCCCTGGAGCCATGTCCGCGGATCATGGCTATAACTTTGTCGTTTCTGGCATTCAAACTTCTTATAAACTCTGAGTAATAAATAATTTAATTATTTAATCCTATCCATTAAGAATTTATTATATAAAAATAAGACGGAACATGATGATGTGTTTAAAAATATATTACTAGAATACATATAGTTCTTTAAAAAATATTTTAATGAACTGAAACAGAATTTATCCAATCACTGACAATTATTTATTTTAAAATATAATAGAGAACTTAATTTTTAAAAGGCAAATCTTCTAAGTTAATTCTGTGTTATTTTTAATAATAAATTTGATATTTATTGCATTTTTTTTCTTTTTGTGACATTTCATTAAAGTTTTCAAAATATTTTTTATATTAACACATCTATTCCAAATTAAATAAATGAAAAGTGACTCTTTAAAATAAAAAACACACCCATATTTTTGTTGTTACTCTAACTTCAGCACAAACATTTAATTTTAAATAACAGTGGCTTTTCTCGTAAAATCTTTGTTGGGTATTTGGGTTTGGATGTCATTTGGACAGATATCCTTGATATCTGATTGGCTGTCAGCTAAGTATTATAACGAGCGCTAGAGATGTAGCAGTATGTCAATTTAATTAATTACTATGTAAGATACACGTTTAGACATTAAAAATTATCTACTTTTATTATTATGCTTATTTTAAATATGAGGTCAATAATGATTTAGGATCATTTATAATTGTATTGTCATTTGGAATATAAAAAGAGTTGGTTATGTTTTTTAAAATATAGTATTTATAAATTAAGTTTATTTAATATAACTATGATGCAATTTTATTTAAAAATTATACACAATAAGTCATCAACAAAAATAGTTAACTCAAAAATAATTAGTAATAAAAAAATTGGTACAATAAAATTTGAAAATATATTTATGAATGAATATATTCAAATCTTAGTGAGCATATAAACATGAATGTGTCTCTTTCTCAAACAAAATATGCTTCTACTTCATCACATAAAAAAAAAAAAAATTTCATAGCTTATCTTAAACTTGGAAGAATTGCTATCAACATTAATTATTTTTTTTTTACTTTGATAAGTCATAATAGCGATACCACTTAAATATCATCACGTGGCTGAATCAATACACGTGACTAGAAAACAGTCAACTGAGTGCTTGAAAAAAAAAAAATAGCGAAAAAGGTCAATGGAAATTTTTTTTTTAAACCAGATTACTAAAACATTTTTAAGTGCGTGGATATGATAGGACAACAGTTTACTATGAGTATGCGATCATGAATAAATATGCAATAAGATGTGTATAATTATTCAGTTATTTTATTTTAATACAGTAACAATGAGAAAGATTAAGTTTTTGGATCGTATTTTAAGACATAATAGGTTTTTACAAAATATTTTGGAAGGCAAAATTTTTAAAAAAAAAATTGAGACGGTCAAAAATATCTTATCTTAAAAATGTAATCAATGAAATGAAATGTCTTTCATATGCAGATATGAAACACATTGCTGAAAATAGAATGATCTGACCGTAACGACAAGGCACTGCCTTTAGAAACTCATGATTTATATATAAAAAAATCAATTGTAGATTTTGATACGAGTCTTAATTAGAATTTATGCACTTTTTTTTTTCCTGTCAAAAAAAATATTTTTTTTAAAGATGCTGCAAATAATTTCGAAGATTCAAAATGTTTTTAGGATAAAAAGTTCTAAAATACTGGATAGCCGTTAAAAATTTTTTTTTATTGTTCAAAAGATTATTTCTAGTTTCATTCAACCAAATGTAAACTACCTTGGTCACTAGAAGATAATAAGCTTGAGAATAATTAGACATACAAGAAAACGTATACAATTCCGCATTTCAATGATTGTAGTAGTTAAAATGTGAAGTGACAAATTTTATATGAATGTAAACTTATTATAATTTTACAAATACCACTAAAACTTTTTGATACAATAAATTTATGATTTCCAAAGTCAAATTAGTTAAATATAATTTTTAATTATGACCAAGATAAAGACAATTACAATTATATAAGCTCACAAACTAAATATTAGAAGTCTATCTGTATATTTAAAAGATCTACTAATACAGTGGTAATTAGTTAACAAAAACTCTAATTTATATGCTGTCAAAATTTTATATCAAGTTTTTTTTTGGTATATAACTAGAAGAAATATACAAAAACTAATAATACAAATTAAATTTAATATTCTAGAATTAAGCACTTTTTTTTAAAAAAAAAATTTAGTAACAATATTCCAATTCATGAAATAAGTTAAGTGGTAAATAATTGCAAATGAAAATCTATCAATTTCTCTAACACTAGACTCATTTAAATTATAGCTTTAATAGTAAAATGCAGACCGTTGAACATAGATGATTCCAAATCTAAAAAGAAATCACTGAAACAATGACCTACCAATATGATCTGATAAAGACAATATTAACTACTTGTAATATTTCAAATCAAAGAATTTCTGTTCATAATGGCTTAAACTTTCCTTTATCAACCTTAAAGGGTTTGCCATTAATTTATGTGAATAGAAAACTGCAATGTCTTGTTCCAAAAGAAAAAATACTTTGTTACTATCTAATTTTAGCACTAATTGATTATATTAAAATATCTTAAGATTGCTAAAAAAGCATACAATAACTATGACCTATATGATTCTGTTCCTTGATAGCCGTTATAAAAGACTTAAAATAACTATAAATATATTATTAGTTAAACTTTTACTAATAGTGTAAAGATTAGGCAATTAGATTAAATGTAAAGTAATATGCTGGTCACTCTCAGTTTTTTTATTTTTAATAGAAAGTATACCCTATTCTAATTTATACAAAAATTTAAGAATATCCATAAGACATACGTTTTGAAATGATAATAGTTCATCCAAAATTAAATGGACCATTTACTGTTTTATTAATAAGCTACCCTAATATTATTTGGTATAATAAATATCACGTTTTTTCTACTGATGATATAAGTACTGTGCTTGAAAAAATTGCTATAAATAAAGTTCTTAGCAAAATTTTTGGTAATTATTTGATCTCAATGTAGCCCAGTATGTTACATATTGTATAATTTAAATATATATATCTAAAAAGTAAACTAACTGTTTTTAAAAGCATTAAAAATATATCCCCCCCCCTCCCACAAGAAAAGTTGCAATTAAAAAAACCCATCATATAGCTAGCACATAAATTTTAGATAAAGTGGCAGCAAATCTTTTTGAAAAAAAGAAAAAATTGTTGATTTTTCAATATATTACAAAATGAAAAACAAAATTCTATATAAATGATTATTATTTTTATTCCTCAAAAGTATAACTTTCTGATATTAAACTATCTCATCTGCAATAACAACAACAAAAAATAAATGTGAAATATTCATTAGAGTTAATCCGTCTAATTTATTTTATGTATCTAAATGCTAATATACTTCATAAATAGTTTTCATTAATGTTATACTAATTAATACTTTTATCAGTCCATTTTATAATCAATTAGCTTTGGGTTATAAGTTTAAAAAATAATAATGAAATAAAGGAGTTCATAATAAATTCAAACATTGGAAGTTCAGAACTGAGCCATGAAATCCATTCTGTCATTGCACCAAGTTATGGAGGGTATATATTTGGTGTTGCTATGACTTGTAATTACATCAGTTCTACTTATCTATTTAATCCTTTTTAAAATAAAATAATGATAAAGGATTAAGTATGTATATATTAAATTCTCTTGTAGGTAGATTGGGCTAAATATACACTAGGATATCATGACCAAGTGAGGTGATAAATATATTTTGTATAATGATTGCAAGATTAATTATTATTTGCTATATAGTAACAAGTATGAATTTAGGAAATCTGAGGTGCTACAGCTAAGTATAATCTTTTTCATCTATTAACTATACTTATCTCACTCTGAGGTATATACTGAGTTTTGCTTTTCCTCATCTCCCAATTTCACGAGAATCTTTACAATTTTATTTTAATTTTCCTTAGAATTCTTTTCCCTGCCTTGTTTGTTTCTGAATGTTTCTTCATTAATATTTATATGGGGCAACAGCAATAGATGATAGTGAAAGTTAAATTCAGTCATGTTAACAGCTAAATAAATATGCCAATTTCATGGAAGAATTCAAAAACTCTTGTATACTATATCAAACATTATGAATAGTGAAATAATTAAACTATAATGTTAGAAAGACAGTTTTTCAAGAAAATCCTCAAGATATTTTTCAGTAATGTTGGTTTGTATGTTGCACAAGTAGACATAAGTTGTTTGGACATCTATTCATCAATGCCATTGTACAGAAAAAAAAAAATCCTAAGCGGTAGAATTTACAAAAAAAAAAAAAAACACAGAATAAATGGATTATGAATTAAGGAAAATCATAAAAATGATTCACTTACACATTAACATCTTAAGAGTACATAAAATAAGGTCAACTGAGAAATTTTATATCACAAAACAAATCAAAGTCAATAAAAAATATTACAAAGACTGTCATTGTCATTGGATGTAATCCCGTGAATGATTGATTAATATCAATTTGATTTCATATTTATTTATTTAATATTACTTATTATAATACAAGTCTAAAAAAAGGAAAAGTTTTATGGTGAGAAATGTAGGCAAAATTTGGAGTGATTGATGTCTGAAATGACAAAGTTAGAAATTGAAAGAGATGGACTGAAAGCAGAAAAGAAACATGAGAATGACTAATATATCTTTAAGAATTCAACAAACTGTTTACTGCAAAATGCATTTTTTAAGTAATCAAAGAGCTGACTATACACATACTTATGGCAGGATGGGAAGTAATAAAAATTAAATTGATTACATTCTTCATACTCATATCAAAATATGGTCAAAGGGAGTTTGTGGAATAAGATAAGAATTGCTCAAATTTAAACTTCGAATAAAACTGAAGAAGTACAAGCTTCATCCAATGTCTAGGTATATTATAAGAAATATATTTCTTGCACTTAAAAATAACATAAAAATGGATCTGTAAGTCTTAAATGCAACTGAGAATGCATTCAGGAAAATCATAATCGATGTCAGATAATATGGTCAATATAGCGAAAAAGAAAATTAAACAGGAAATTATAAGGAACAAGATTACCAATATTTGTAAAGACACTGAAAATTGAAACAAGCTTGGAAAAACAACAATTAATTAAAGATCAAAGGGAAATTTCAGCCATGGATAAGCTTGCTGAAAAAATGCCAATGAGAAGATTATAATTAAAATAACATTTGAGTTATATCGTAAAATTTAGTAACGAAATACAAAATCTGATTAGCTACACTGCCAAAATACCAATAAAATTGCTAATATTACATCAGAAATTTTGCAAGAAATTGAAGAATTATCAATAAATTTATTGCCTAAATTTTATTTTGCAACTATTCAAATTAATTTATATTCATTTGCAAAGAAAGGAGTCAAGAGTATGAAATTTAGTTTTAAAGTAACTTTATTTAGTTTACTATATATGTTAAGAGATTATAAATTCTTGTTAAAACAAATTTCATGTAGGAAATTAGTAAAAGAGGTTCATATATATCAAATATTGGTTATAAGTGAGCAATAATCAATATACATATATAATGTATATTAATTTGTATAATCAATAGCTAAATGATTGGGTTGTAAATGAGATCAGCCTCCATGTAGCTGCAAAAATATCTGCTGGTGCATGGATCTAGTCTCTAATCTTAATGTTATTTAATTTTTTTACAAAGTGTGATTTAGTATCATGAGATGTGAGTTAAAACTTAGATAATGTCTTATGAACCAAAGTATGAAAAGAATGGAGTAATTCTTATATTGGGAAACAGACCATTCTGTACATTATTAATGAGGTTGTTGATTGTGAATTTGAATAAGTAATGTTGGTGATAACAGTATAACAAACAAGAAAAAAGGAACAATCTATACGAAGGTAATGTTTTTTATTTCTATGACAGAGGGCATATAATGGATCTATATTTGTGATGCGTTACTTGTAGGAGAGAAAATAATTATGGTAATAGGAAGGGTTCTGATATTTATTTTAATAAAGAAGTATGGAATTTATTATGTCATCATATTTCATTATATAACACTTAAGATTATTCTGTAAATCATTCAGCACATTAAAGCTTTACAGATTAGAACTGTTAGATTTGTAAGTTAGATTCAGAATAAGTTTAATATCCTAAAACCTGTTTTCAAAATAATAGAATACACAACCAAGCAATCAAAGATACAGATGGATGTACTACAATGAAAGATTCTACAAAGAACAAATACTACAACTTTTTATTTAAAAAAATGAGAATCCTACAGCAAATACAGATTGTTATTGGCTAAAGTATTCAGATATTTTTGTTGTGGCTTGTAATGTTTATTCATCAATGTTAGTTCTATTCTTTGCTTATTTGTATTTTTAACAGTGAAATTATTATTTTGTAATTACATTTCTACTATACGTATATATAATTTTAGCCAACTTGGCAAAAAAGTGTGAAAATTAATTAATTTGGACAAAAGGAAGATTGTTTATGCTTTTCATGTAAAAAATTTTATTATGGAAAATTCGATTATCAGGAAAAGATTGTTTATTCTTTTCAAATTTATATAATATAGTTTATAAAATATGGAATAAACTAATTTTATATTATTTTCATACTTATATTTTTTATTAGGTTTTTACTCGAGTTGAATAGTAACTTTGATGTAGGGTGTGGATTGAAATAGATTATAATTAGATATATATTTTAATACATAATATAAATATATATTTTAATGCAAAGAACAAATGAATACTATAATAAATGAGATTCTAGAACCAATAGTATTAGTTCTAGCAAGAGTCTATCATATCAGTTAATGGTAATTTCATAACTACCAAGTCAGTAATCACGTATTTATCTTGCTATGATGTCATGACAGTCAACATTGTTTCTATGCGCTGAATTTTATGTTTACAAAAGTCAGCACGTAGCGCTGGAATGGGCGGGGGGGGGCTCTGATGTTTTTGCATGTCCGGAGGACTGGCCAATACATGCTCAATTATAAAATTCAGTGTGTAGAAACAATGTTGAACGTCATGACGTCATAACAAGGTAAGTACGTGACTACCAAGAAGTCTTAAGTGAATAATTGACAAAAAAGTTAAATAATTTAAGGAAATGAGTTTACTATAATATTGTTTAACATAAATCTTAATGCATGTTTGTTTGTTTAGTTTTTTTTTTCATTCTTTATTACCATTGCATTTTAAAATTTAATGTAGAAATAATACTAACAATATTAATCTAGTGGTGGAAAATAAATTTGAAAAAATACCGCAAAATCTATTTTTATAAAGTTCATATCGAGTAATAAGAACACTGCCTATTTCAATAAGAAGAAGAAGAATATTTGCAATAGAAAATGTATATAAAAATATGATAAATAAGACATATTTTATGAGATTTTATGGAATAAAATGGAAAACAAAAGGATTTCTTAAGTCATTCAGATTTCGCAAGTGATGAGATTCTCTTTACATATAACACTTCAGAGTTGCAGAAAATGTTACAAAAATTATTAAATGAAAACTAAATATCAAGAAAATAATAATTGAACGTAAAGACTTAAAAGTAACAATTATAAATTATTAATACAGAAGAAAATCAAAGAATTAAACTTGGATAAGATGTTTTTGATAAAAATAATACTAAAAGTAAATATGCTTATAAGTTTAAAAAGGAATACAAATATTGCAGATCAAATGATAAAATATAACTACATCTATTGGGATTAAAAATTAAATAAATATAACTAAAAACCAGATCTTCATTGAAATGGAACAGGGCTCAACACATGCTAGAAAAGATAGTAGATAGATAAAGATCTAAATTCGATATAAAGTCTGTGCTCATATACCCTATATATTATAAAGAGATTGTAAATGACTTAAAAAAAGAATATATGTGCGATAAATGAGATCAACATTTTTTTAATTGGATCAATGTAAAAAAAGAAGAAAACAGATAGAAGAAAATGAATTAAACTTATATATGTTGGTATAAAATCCATTAAAATAGTATTTGAAAGTGATGCTAAATCATAGTAGTTAAGGATATATCGCATATTTCTGTTCTGATTAAAAATGCAGCATTTTAAAGGCACTGAAATCTACTCACACATTTAAAAAATATATACTGCTACTCTATTTAAATGAAGAAAAATATATAAATCACATTAATTGAGCAGAAGAATAGAAATGTGACAATTATACCTAAAGTCAATTACTATCCTGAAAAATGGGGATATCATACATCAGTCTAGTTGTTGCAGCAAATAGATAAAGGTAATATGTAACTTATTATGAAGTATATAAATGTACTAATGAGAATTTGTGTAACTGCAACAATGAAGTGTGATTAATAACATTAGAAAGACTGCCAAATATGACTGTCAGTAAAAATCATTTGAATGATTGTTGGATTAATATTATTAGGCTAAAAATCATATATAGGACGCTATTCAGTTAAAGTAGTGATTTCTTTGTCTTTTAGTGGACAATATGGAGACTAGCTAATTACAGGTAAAAAGATTCAGAAACTTAAAGGTGATCTGGAAATCAATATAGTTAGGGACAATGGAAATGTTATATAACCAGAAACGAAAATATTTGCGTATTCTGCACTTTGCATACATGTACTGCACATATAAACATTGAATGCGTACGTTGCTCATATAAATGACTAGCATCAGTTAAAAAAAATCTCGTTTTAAAATGATTTCCATCTTAACAGATTGTTCCATAATACTGCCCCCTAGCTCTTTAATGAGAAGCTTTTACTGTTTTGTTTTAAAATTTGAATACTCTATAGTTTTACTACATATTTCATTATATCTAAATATGTTTCAGATGTATTACTTCTTTCATTCACAAAATTATTGATTAAAAATTTATTTAAATCTGAACAATTGTTTTTATTTAATAGAAAGAAAATGCCATCTGAATGAAGGATCGTAAATCGCATTTAAAATAGTTAACTTGAAAGATTGAGAATAGTTTTAATATTAGCAACGATTGTATATACTACCATTATTACAATTAGTTTTAATTCAACATTTGCTTTTTTTTTTTTATCGCCCCAATAAATAATTATTTTTGTTGATATACTACGATCTAGTTGTATTTTTAAATAATATTCCGTAAGAGGGCACTAGCTTCACTTCAATAAAATAAATTCAATGTCACTTTGAATATTTAAAATATAGTTTTTTATCCCCCCTCCGATACTTCGAAATTTATTAATTTAATAAAATGAACTTAAAATACCAAAACAAAAATTCAAAGCGAAGCAAATATGTTATGGAGTATTAGTTCGAATTTTGAAAACAATTAAAATATTTATATATATTGTTTGTATCTAAATTGATTAAATGAAAACAATTTAAAAATTAAAAACTTTATGATTAAATAAAATAAAGTCAATTATTTAATAATATAAAAAAAAGAAGAAAAAGCAAATAGTTTAGCTGATTATTAAACCAATACAAAGATGTTTACGTTCAGGGGTTTTAAAAAAGAAAGGAATAAATTTTGATATGAGACTGAGGGCATATTACTTTTTTTTTATATATATAATTTTTATTTGCATATGTCAATTTGTAAGCTTGCAACTATTATTTTCATCCTTAAACATTAATAAATGATCAAAATATTAGCTAAGGCCCTCAAAACATTGAACAAAAGCATGGCTGCTGATATCCGTTACCCTGGACTAACGTGAATCATATGAGCCAGCACGCCTAGAGAACACTAGCACACAATACTCTGCGTTAACTTAAAAGCCTTCAACAAACCATGTTCATAATCATCTTTAGACAAAATCCTTTTTATACATTACATTGATATCTCTCACCTGCTAAGATAAAATGTTGTTACTTAATTCATCCTGCATCTTCTATTTTACTTAAAGCACGTGGTGTTAATAAATTAGTTCACAGTTGCGATGAAGTCGAATAAGGCCCTTTTTTTTTTTAATAACTGTGTCCCCGCCAAAGGTGGCGCAACCTGTTCAAGTAAAAATTCCTTGCCCTCTTTCCTTACGTACCGCACTCTGGTTTATTGTAGCCCAAGTTGAGAGAGAAAAAAAAACAAATGTTGTACATTTAAAAAGGAGAGAGGAAAAGATAAAATAGGCAAGATGTTTTTTATACCGCATTTTGTTTTTGAACTACTCATAGAAGTTAAATAGGCGAAGATTCTGAATGACCACGAAAAAGATGAAACTTGCTTAGCAAATACTATACTATAATAAGATTTTGCGTCCGAACTTGTTAAAAGTATAACATTCAATTTGTATTTATAATCGATTTTAAAATCACCGCAGGTATTAAGTATGCGGTAGGTGTTTGCTATTATTTTAAATTTATAATAGCGAGTATAATTATTACTTCGTAATTCTTTAAGCTTGGGTAAACTTTGCGAGAAAAAAATATATCTACCGTCGTGTTATCTTACCTTATTTATAAATATTAAGAATTAGCGTGAATATTTTGTTGGATTATTAAAAAATAGGCAAGGTACTTTTAAAAATTTAAATGCCCCTAATATAAAAATGTAAATTGTTTTCGGCGATCTCTTTAAGCCATTTTCTTTGAAGGTAAAGTGTATTACTACTCTCTCCAATTGTATTTTAAGTTTTAAATGGCTGTTTTTACTTCGAACGATATTATTTCTTGTTGTACTGCGTATTGAATATTACATATTTGATAGTACATATTATTAATGATTTTGGGGAATATTTTATTATTATTTTTTTAAAAAAAAAATACAAAATAGTATTAACAGCTAATTACGTTCTGTTGATTGACCTATTTTCAAACCGTGCTTTTCCTATTAACTCAAACCACCCCCCTCCTCCCGTAATGTAAACACAAGCCTGTGCGACGTAATCGCAAGTTTACTTTTATAAACCATTGCATTTTGGGAAACATTAATTGTGATTATTATTAGTAGCATAATTATAAATTATTTATTGTTATATTGATCATTTATGATGTGTATGTAGCAGTCGTTGGAAAACGAATATGGCCATTTTAACTTGAAGGTAAAAAAAACTATTCTAGATGTGAGTTTTGCAATGACTATAAACCATACTGTGAAACACATACTTCTACATGTAGAACATGCTACTCCATTTTTTTTGTATATTTGATATTTTGTAATGCTCTCTTAATTTCCTTAGCAGAACATTTTTCTTCCTGAAATACTTCAGAATAATGTCTAATTGCATCTTCTCAATGGAAACAATTAGCATTATACTTCTTTAGAATGTCTTTGATAATCATTATAATGCAGATGAGTTTTACCTCTCTCATGAAAACCATGTTTAAGTCACCGCAATACTTTTTTAGGATGTCGAAACGAATGAAGATTTTACAGTAGTGGAGTCTATAGATCATCGAACAAGGGAAGAATACATTGAGTAGTTTTATGATCTAGCCATTATATTTTTAAAATTTTACAAAGCATTGGTGGGTTATCAAAGTCTTCAATACAACAAATTAGATAAAATACCTCTATATACAGCTAACTTTGGGTAGTTGTGACCTACGCCTAATGTGGTCATCAGGTGACGCTGCAGTACCATCAACAACCGCCACGAAGCATGCAAGTGATAAATTTCTATCCGATAATTGCTGAAATAGACAACTTTGTTATGAATTACTGCATAATTAAATTTTTGTCCTTCTGGAAAAAAACAGTTGGGGAAAAATAGTTTCTGTATTTTACTATAAAAAAAATGGGGAGGGGTGTGCAGATTTCATTTTCCTATTTTGTTTATCATTTTTTCCCAAGTTAAAATGTAAAAATAATATAAACAATTTGATCAATATTCACAGGAATCTGACTTCACAGTCACCAAGTTAATATTAATTAAATAGTCATTTACACCCTGTACGATTTAATACAGCGTGAGATGCAGATTCTAGAGCTGAAGATTCACGGATATCAATTTTAGTGCTTCTGATGCTTAATTTCTCACAACCATTAAATCCTTAAATTATTTTTATACTTCTTTTCTGCAAGTAGCTTAATTGGTTACATGAAAAAACAAATTATAAGTTTGTTTGTAATCTAAAAAAAAATTACAACTCCAAACTACAAGTTTTGACTATAGTATGCAGATATGTTAATCACTAGGTCACTGTTATTCATATTGCATAAAATCAAAATTTAAATGAGTAAATAAAAAAAAGTATTAAGTTAGTAAACTATTTTATTCTGTCGACCATTGTAGATATCTATGTATATACATTAATGTTTAATGAATTAAAAATGTCCAACCTACTTAATAAAATTTAAAAATAAATTAATTTAATTAAAGAGTAACACAGATTAGTATTTTAAAAGTATAAATATTAAATATTTTAAATTTGTGACTGCAAATCTTAAAAGTAAATGTAAAATATCCATCACAGACTCTCACTAAAAGGACAACTTGTAGCTTTGTTGTTTAAGCAGGTAATGTAATTACCTATTGCTTCTAATTAAAAACTATTGTATTAAATCCCTACCTTTTAATTAATTTTTATAAAATTTATTTTAAAAATTTGTGAATTTTTAGTTGTAAAGGAAGTATTTATTTTTAGTTAAAAAAAACTAATAAAAATGTTAATTGTAATTGTAATTTATACATGAAATATATTTGAATTAACAAACAGATTATTTAGAGGCAAAGTAAAAATTAAGCTTCATATATGATTAGAAACAATTTTAAAATAAATTTAATAAAGGAAATCAATGTTATCTAGATCAAAATATTTCAAAAAATAAAAGGAATTTAATCAATATGAAGTTCGGTGAACTTTTATATAATTAACAAATTTGTGTTAAACTACAACCAGCTTAATGAATAGAGTACTCCAGAAATTATATAATAACTGAAGATATAAAAACAGTTATAAAACTGGAAAAAAATTTTTTTTTGAAATCTCGGAGAATTGTGAACCGAAGATGCGTGAAGCAATAGAAAGATACATTAATACACATATCTCAGGAAATCATTTCCTTTAGGTGGGTGAGTGGTTTGTGTCTTGAATAAGTCACTTCGACATTCATTACAATATCATTTTTAAGAATCATATAGAATATAACGATAATATTGATATAATGTTAACCTGTATTTATTTAGAAATATCTGAATATAAAAAACTAGAAGTGTTAAATTCTCTTTGATAGATTGCTTCAAATGATAGGAGTTATAGGTGTATATATGTTGCTAAGCATATTAAACATATCTTTACTACTCATTTTTGCTATTATATTGTTTATTGACATTTTTTCACTTAGTCGGTTTTATTACTTGTTAATCTAACTTCTTGAACTAATTAGTTTTTTTTAAAAAAGTAATCAGGAATAAAGACATTTTAAAATTGGCACATCAGGATCAAAATCCGTCAATCATATGAAAAACAAATGAACATACTGCCTAACCAAAAATTGGCAGAACAAACTAAAAAATGAAAAAAATTACAATGGTATTATTTAAGCAAACCTGTATGGCCGAGTTCGATGTGATTAATGCTTCAAAATTTAATAAATTTTCTTTAATTGAACAGTAATCAAGGACAATAAATATAAGACGGCAGAACTAACTCTTTTTAAAAATAAGATTACAAAAACATTAAGCAGATTATCCGAGTCTGCTTTATAGCAGAGGTACCTTATGAGGAAATAAGGAAATTGAATGACTTTTAATCCTTATCTATCCTACAACATAACTAAATTTAAGAAACAGACAAACAGAAAAAGGGAAACTTAATGAAATACAATGCAGCCCTTTATAGAAAAAAATATTCATTGATCTTCTACTATGGGGCATGACAAGTAACGGATTCCAACAATAATTTTTAATTGAATCTAATCAGACATACAAGATAGTTTTTCGAAATAAAACAAATGATATTCATTGCGTAGGGATTTACAAAACAATAACACAAAATGTTAATTTAAGGAAGACTACAAATAAATGAGGAAAAAACACTTATAATTGTTATGAGGTAATAGTACAATGTAGAAATTGAAAATGAAGGGAGAAACAGCTTATAGTGTGAAATTAAAGGATATTGAGTACATATATACTAAAGAAATGACCATGAGAATACAAAATTCAAATCCCAACTGCAAAAAAATACAAGAAGAAAAAATCCTGCTAAACAGTGCATTAAAAACAGAGATGTTATTGAAGCAATTTCTGTTGAAATTGCAAATCTGTGAAAAACATTAGCATGGTAATAGACAGTGACTTAAGAATATTGGTAATGTCTAAATCTCTTGAGAGAAAACATGAATATCAAGATTGAAGATATAAGAGGGCATGTACAGAAATTAGTTGGCAAGTAAAGGTGTCAATAAAATATAATGGAAAATTCTATCATTATATTTAGAGCAAAATAAAAATCCAATAATCAGAAGGGAATGGTTCAAAGCAGTTGGAATTCTATAAGCATTACGTAAAAAAATAAATAAATGTTGGAACAGAAAATCCAACAAATATCTGGATCTATTTAATGAAAAGTCAGTTACTGTTTTAACAAGCACTGTTGAAATAGAACTGCGTGAAAATGTAAATCTGTTGATTGACAAACCTTGCAAAGTTTTATGCAAAAGCAAAAGTTGAAGGAAAATTCAGGTTGAGGACATACTTATGCTGATCAAAACATTAGATTAGACCATGCCTACAGTGGTAATAACCAAGCCTAATGATCACATTTGTGTACATATAAATTACAATGTCATATTCAATTAATATTTAAACAAGGAGGTTTTTCCTATGCTGAATGTGAGAGAGATATTAGGCAATCCTCAAAAAACCTTTTACTTCACTAAATTGTAACTCTACCTTTCTTCAAATACCTGCCACAGATATATCAACAGAAGATTTGACACTAATGACGCTGCTGAATTATTTAAATGTAATCAACTACTGTTCAATATTTTTACACCAAGGAACATACTTCAGGCAAAAATGAATGCATTATTACAAGAATTAGATGGAATACCCATAACTTTGATGATATAATTATTATAGCAATTTCCAGAACAATGTTAGACTGAAGTATGTTTACAGTATTTAATATAATTTAGAGAGAAATTAATTCAGCAAAAAGAGTGTGGAACACACAAAAATTTTTTCTCGTGTCATAACATCAGCCGGGAAGCGAACCCGCTAACTCGGGACAACTGCTTGTAAAGCAGCCGTCGCTGACCTCTTGACCACCAATGCTTGACGGAAACACAAAAATTGACATTTCTGGAGCACAGAATTTCAGATAAAGGAAAATGCTCAATGTTCAGAAAATAAAAACGTGATCAAATCGAAAAAAGAGGAATTACCAGAAATTTTGTTTAAGAACTAAAACATTCTTCTTCTCAAGACAATCTGCTATTTTGTGTGACAATAATTTTGAAATACAATCAATTAATGACATTTCAGAATAATGGAGTGGGAACCCTTATTTGCCATACTTGTTAATATAAACATCCAATAGCTTATCTCCTCCCCTCACCCCCCCCCCAAAAAAAAAAAAAAAAACTTGTTCAAAAATTTGGAGAAACTGCAGCCAGATTGCAAAGGAGGCATTGACTATTATATTTAGTTGAAAAAAATGCAATCAATATCTTTTTGGTCACTTTTTTTCTTAAATAGTGACTGATTACACACTATTATTGAAGATAAACATCACATGATCACTACATATAGAGAGTTTTGCCTGTTTTATTATTGGAGATATTAGTGAACGTGAAGTTAACCTCATATCATTTGAGCTAATGTATGTTATTGTAGACAAACATTATTATACATATAATTATCAGCACATACATAGGCAAAGAAAAGAGATATTAGATATGGACACTTGGTTTAGAAGTCCAGATAAAGATGAATCCTAAAAATAATGAAGTAAAGATAAGCTACACATATTAAAAGACTGATACGCTTAATAACAACAAAATAACATAAACCAAGGCATACAAGGGATAACAATTACTTATAAATTGGCTAAAAACCATGGTTAACAGGTCAACAGCCTTGCCACAATTTTTTGAATGAACTGAGATAAGATTATTAGTGTGTGAGCTAACGAATGATAGAGTAATCACATCGTCTGAAAGTACTACAGAAAATCTAAGAATTGTGCACAAATAATTTCCAGGTGTTATCCACACTAAAGCATTGCCACATGGGAACATTTGGTGGTCAAACATAAAAATGGGAAAAAGGTTTTAAAAAATGTAGTCTATCAATCCACATATAGTATACTAACAAAAAATATATAGTTGGGTCAAGTGCAACTAGCCTATGACACAGGGTCCTCATTGATCATACCAGGCCCTATTAGAGATAAATTTCTTTTATTAGATGCTTACTGTAAGTGAGGAGAGTATTACATTGTAAGAAATATGAATGACAAAAAATTGATAGAAATTAAATGAAAATTTGTTCACATTATCAGAATTGTATTTGATAACAGCACTAGATTTACAGCAATAATATCTCCACGCCATCTGGAATTCAACATGTAGGCCAGAAACTCGTCAACAAATAACAAAGATTTAAATAAACTATTAGCACTGAAATGCAAGAAACCTATATGTTACTTTGATATATTGATTTGCCATATTATTGATGCGTACAAGTAAATCTTGAATTGAAATGTTGATGGACAGGAAATTGATAGTTAAATTAGCAACATTAATCCCCACCCCCAAAGACAAATATATCATAAGGGAAAAAGTTTGAGTGCAAAATTTATTAAGTAAAAAGTGGCAAAAGGAGATTATAGTTTGATTAGACAAAAAGATTATCTGAAATTTTGGATTTTTTTTATCAAGAGCTCAACTATTATCAAAATTCCAATCAAGAGTTAGATTCCCTAATGGCTTTATTAATTTCTTCATTTCTGCCACAGTAGCCATAAATTTGACAGTCATTAATTGTGTGGGCATGATTTGATTTTATTCACATTTACATAGATCAATAGCTGTATAATTCCATTTATAACACAGATGAATGCATTGACCATGGGTTGTCTTGAACTTGATGATGAGTCTCCAGTTGCATCTAGAAAGTTTAAATCCCGTTAGCTTTATTGTTGGATATGTGAAAAGAAATTTGCTTGGAACCTTATAAAAATTCCTTTTTTTATATACTATAGTTTTTATATTGTTGATTCTCAGTTAAACATCCAAAAGGGAATTTTGATTTGCATCTAATCTTAGAAAATAAAATTATATCTTGAGTTACTGGAAAATTTGATCTGTTAACAGCTTTTTATACATTTTTTTCAATATCTGACAAAGAAATATTTGAAAAAACCCGAAGCCACGACAAAAGAATAGACTTGAGAGCAGCAGTACAATTTTTTATGGTAATATTTTAAATGAATATCCAGTAGTGTAGTGTGGGAAAATTTTCTCTAACAGGAGCATTTGCCAGCGGAATACGTTGATGCTAAGGAAGCTATCCATAAAATATTTACACCATAACCCCAAGTAATACTAGTCATCTTTCCAAACAAGTTATTTCTAGAAATTAATTTTGATCTTAGAGAACTTTTAAGTGACATAGGGTAGATTAATGCTTCAATCTATTATCGCAAAAGATTATATTCAGATTACAAGATGATTGTCTATTGTTTAGATGAAAACTTGAGTATATTGTTTTATTAGCTTAGGAATTAGATCCTAATTTTTGTTTTCCAGTCTTTTCTAATCTTTATTGTGAGATTTTTCTATTTAAGGAAAAAATATCTTTATTAGAGTTATTATTAGCATAGATGAATTTTCTGCATCTAGAAGATGATTGATTAAATAAAGCAGATGAAAAACCTGAAACCTGTGATAAGCCATTCCATAAAATTTTGTATCTATTATGATTATCATTTAGTGTCCATTGATTTTTTATTGGATAATATGTTGTCAAATAAAAGAATGGTATTTTCTGCATTTAAGATTTTGAAAACTTTTAGAATCTTTGTTTTTAAAAACAGAATCATAAATTGAGCTTTGGTCAATAAAGATAGTACTAGTTTTTGATAAATTTTGAAAGCCTTTTTCAATGTTACTTGTTAAAGATAAAACTTATTCACAACAGCTTCTTCTTGGCCTAAGATCAATTGATATAATTTTAATTAATAAGAATTTTTCAAAATGTTCATAGGGAATATTTATAGTATTGCTTTTATGCTAATTTTTGGAATGGGTTCTCTATGAATAATGTTACTGAATACTTTTGCCAACCATTCTTTAGCTTTAGGTTTTAAATTTTTAAGAAACTATAAAGTATACTAATTGCTTTTAGGGTCTTTCCTGGTTTAAGATAAGAGTAATTTCATCAATATCTACAAATTTATAAGATTGGTTTTAGAACAATATTGTGAAACAGAAGCTTATAATCCTGCTTTAATGATGCTTTTTCTCAGTCTATCAATTTTGGTTTTAGAAGTCTGACATATAAAATTGGCAATATCTTTAACCAATCTTGGTTTTAGAAATCTAGTAGTAATAATAGTAGTTATCTTAGAGATCCATTTATATCCACCTAGAGATCAAGCCTTATAATTAATTCTTGAAAATGTTTGCTTCTTCATAATCTCTCTTTTATTAGGATCATTTATACAGCAATTTCTGGTCTTTGGAATGTTAAAATTAGCTATAAATGTCACTTCTGGTTTATTTCAATCTGAATGGTTTACTTTCACTATTTACAAATGATGGATTCTAGAAGCTTTTATTATGAGTTTTCTAAACCTATTGTAGCAAAAGGGAATTGAAAAGATTCTGTTAGTATTCTTTTCAGGATATCCAATATATTGATTCCAATTAGCCATCCTAAATTCCATTATGGAACAGGATTATAATTTCAACTATAAGAATGTGGATTCCAAGAGTGATTAGATTTAGTTTATATTGGCATTAGCGGAAATGATCATTGTTCAACAAGTAATGGTAATTTTTGTTTTGTCAAAACAAAACAGCCATAAGTTGTTTCTGGGTCCCCATCTATCTGATTAGAATGTTCTCCTAGCTTGGTAGCATAATTGCTTGTTTAAATTCATCCAGTCTAAAGGTTGACAGTTTGCTTAATCTTCATATATTCAAAAGATTTCTATAAGGATTGATTTCTATAAATACAGATGTAGGAAGATTTGTAAGAAGAGAGCAAGATCAGTTTATATTGGGATTTGTAAATACCGCTTACATCATACTTTATGGAACATAACCAAAAACAGTGATTAATGTGGAAAAAAATAATTGTGCCTAAGCTGCAGATATGAATCTATCATTGAATACATTCAAATTGGGAAAACAAGAATATTAGATAAAGAGAAAAAAGTTAAAAGAAAATTTAAAGAAGCTGTTCCTATGGCAACAACAAATAATTCAATAAACCAACTTAGTTTGAAAATCATTCATTAACCTTACTCTTAAGAATTCAGGAGAATCTTCTTAGTTATGTATATAAAACTTTTTCAACTCTTACCTTTGAAAAATAGTTTTGTTGGTTAGTGCATGACCTCACAAAATTAAAGGTCACCAGTTCAATTCCCTGCTAGCTCTCAATGGCCAGTCAATATCTAAAAAAAGGAGACATAATTTCAATTGAAATGCTGTATTCCATACTAAATTGTGTGTTATTACTGTTAAATATATTTAGAAAAATATAAATAAAGTTTGAATTTTTCTAAAAATATTTAGTATTTCAACTAGACGATGGATTATTTCCAAAATATAACTACAAATAAAATGCCACCCTTATTAATCTTGAGACAATCATTTTTATTTCTTGTTAAATAGAGATATCACAGTAATCTCAATAAAATAACATATTTTTCTTCTTGAGACATCAATGCATATGTTAATATTTTCTAAAAGAGACTGTTGTAGATAGGAGAGAAACTCTAAACGTATTTTGATAATGATGTATCGTTAGTAACTTTTTAAAAGAAAACAAGTCCTTGCCTAAATAATATAGTTCGAAAAACTGACCAAAGTTATTGAAAAGATAGCATTATCTATAATTGAACAATCTATCTGAACTTACTGAATTCTTCATAGTACATAGATTGATTGTTATAATATTTAGAAAAATCACTATAAAGAAACCATATAATACTAAATCATTCATGCACTTTACTATAGTTGAGGTTAGGAGATATAAAGTTCTGAAGAAGATTGCTGGGGCAATCGAAATTGTAAAAGAGGATGGTAAATAAAGCATTGTGTAACAGTAGTAAAGTGCATGGATGATTTAGTATTATATGGTATTCATTTCACAATGCAATAAGAAAGAGCAGTTATTATAAAGAAACTTTATGCATACATTCTGAAAACGATATGTTATGGATTATACCATAATTAGGAGTTAGAATATGAAAGAAGTTAAATATTACATAAACAATTGTAAAATTGCTTCTAGATTAAAACGATAGTAATATTAAGAATAGATGCTGTCTAAGACATAGTAACAAAGTTTGATTTCTTTGTTTTCGAAGCGATGGCTAATCGGATTACGTTTCAACAACACTAAAATTGACATTTAAATTTTTTAACCCGATATATCGCAAATGCATGCAATTCTCTCTTAGAATGTGTTGTAGAGATGACAAAAAATCTTAGCTAGGTTTTCTAGTAATGATTATATTGTCAGTTGATTAAAAGGAAGTGGGCATGCTATGTTTGGCTAAATAAGAAAATACACGTTGAGCATTAATATCATGAAGTTAAAGGCAGAAGTTCAATGACCTACAAAAAATCTTAAGAAAAGTTGGAGAATTAAAGTTGCAGCAAGGTAGTTCTTTGCTGAATATAGTCATTTTAATTTTTTTTAACACATTGAAAGCAACATATGGACTTGAAAACTATATCATACTATTATTAAATCAATATATAGTACTGTTTTTATAATATGAGCACTACAGTATTTTGGATATTTTTTAACCAATGGTATATAAATTCAGATGACTATTATATAATAATATCTTCACTTTAGACTTTCCTAGAAATATTCAGCTTGATGAGATTAAAGTAGCATTTTGATATTTTTGAAAGATTCGGGTGTAAACAGACATTTTCATTTACATTAATATCAAATTTAAACTTCCTCAAGAAGTATAATAACTACTCTTTCTTATTGCATTGACAAATTTATACCATATAATACTAAATTGTCCATTTACTTTACTACTGTTACACAATGCTTTATTTACCACCCTTTCTTACAGTCCTGAAGAAGATTGCTGGGCAATCAAAAATGTAAACTGTAAGAAAGGGTGGTAAATGAAGCATTGTGTAAAAGTAGTAAAGTGCTTGGACAATTTAGTATTATATGGTA
Organism: Epiperipatus broadwayi; assembly: GCA_028023455.1. NCBI lineage: Eukaryota > Metazoa > Onychophora > Udeonychophora > Euonychophora > Peripatidae > Epiperipatus > Epiperipatus broadwayi. Next base: position 4,065,585 of record JAQFVV010000030.1, on the reverse strand, counting down.
ACAAATTTAAACTTCAAAATGCCCATCTTTATCTTTTATCATAGAAATAAATTTTAGGAAAAAAAGAAAAAACTTTTTAAAAAATAAAACTATAACAAAGATTCAATAATAACATATTCTTGAAATCACAAGCATGGCATGAATATATTCTTATTCAGTTTGATCTCTCTTAAAAGTCTGTCCAATACTATAAAATAATTTTACCCTTTTGATATATATAATGATGTTATTAAAACCTAATCCTTTTTTTTTTTTCAAAATGTGTAGGAGCAGATTTTTAAAGTTTTTTTTATATATATAAGATATACTTTGCATTCTGTGTTTATATAATAAATATTAATTCAAAGTTTTACTAAATCACTATATTTAAATTATGAATTTCTCTAATATTAGCTAGAGAAATATTTGATTACTATTCTGTTCTAAAACCTTGTCTAGAAAGCAAAATTGTTAAAGTATTTTTCAAAAACTTAGAGACCATGGGTATAAATAATCATCATTTTTAACACCATTATTGATCTCCTTCAGGATTAAGATCTCTCCCAAGTTCAATCCATCTCTGAACTCTAGCCTCTCTTCTCCATATAACCTCAGCATACATTAGTTCATCCATCCATCTCATGTCTTTTTCTAGATCTTTTATAATCTCTTGGAATCCAATTTAAGATTTCAACTGTCCATCTATTATCATCTCTTTTAGAAATATGTTCATCCCAACTCCAGTCTCTTAATTCTTTCAGCGATGTCAATAACACCTGTTTGTTCTCTCACCTATGTATTTCATTTTCGATCTCTTCTCCGATCTCTTCTTGTTATTCCTAACACCCATTTCTCCATACTTCATTGAGTGGTCTGAAGTCTCTGAATTGCTCTTGTTGAGTGTCCAAGTCTCAGATTCATAAGTAAGAACTGGTAAAACAGTATTACTAAAAACCTTTGTTTTCAAATACATAGTCATGTTTCCTTTTAATATTAAGTTGTTTCTACCAAAAGCACTCCTAATGCGTTTAATTCTATAATTAATTTTGTCCATTATGTTTCCGTCTCTAGTAATAATTTGATCAAGGTACTTGTAGTTCTTTTAACTCGTCATTATCAATTTTGATTTCCATCTTTTGAGAAAGTGCATTGAACATTGCTTTAGTCTTTTTAATATTTACTTTTAATCACACTTTCATCTGATAACACTTGAAATATTTCTTGAAGTTCTAAAATTATTTGAAAAGAAAACAACTATGTCATCTGCAAAATCTAGATGACAAATAATTTCCATTTAGTTTTACTTTCTTAGCTTCTTTCTATTTTAATCCACAAAATATTTCTTGCAAAATTGTTATAAAAAGTTTTGGAAATATGGAGTCATCCTGCTATATACCCTTCTCAATGTTAATTTTACTAGTATCATTAAGTAATCTAATTGTGGCTGTTGCATTTTTACAAATATTCTTCAGAATATGACAGTTTCCTGGGTCTATACCTTGATGATCTAATGCTTTAATCACTGAAGAAATGCTTATAGAATCAAATGTCTTTTCATAATCTATAAATCCAAAGCTAACTCATATTCATAGATCCTTTCTATAACTTCTCTCAATACTTGGATGTGAGCCATAATACTAAAACCACTTGAATCCAGCTTTTTCTTTTGGTTGGTTAAAATCCAAAGTTTGCTGTAGACTAGTTGTAATTATTTTGTTAAAAATTTTGTAAAGAATTGATAAAAGATTGGTGTCTATAATTTCTAATATTTTCTTTAACACCTTGTTTAAATATTAATATTAACACTGCATTCTTCCAATCATCAGGTACATCTTTATCATTTAAACATTTGGTATATAATTTTGCCATTTTTTTTTCAATTTATTCACCTGCTCCTTTTAAGATATTGATTATAATTCCATCATTATCTGGAGCTTTTCCCTTCTTCATAAATTTAATTCCATATTTCACTTATTCATTTGAAATCCTGAGCAATTCGGAAGATATAACAGTTGTAGGAGGTACTTTTCCATGTTCTTTATCGCTATATAATTCTGGATAGAACTTTTCTAGACATCTCATGATATCATCTCTCTTTTTAGTAATAGTTCCATCTTTTTTTTCTTATTGCAGAAATAAGTTTTTCCCAATACCAAGACATTGTTTTACACTCTTTTTATTCTCTTCTTTAGCTTTCCTTGCTAGTTCACAATTGTACTTTTTATATCATTTTCAGCTCTTTTGCACCACTTTACAAAATTCAAGATATTCAATCCTACTTAATGCATTATTTTTATATATTTTTACATTCCTTCTTTTCTTCATAAATTGTTTTGTTTCAGAAGAAATTTTACTGGTCAATTGCTTTTTTGAACCAACTATTTTTGTTATAGTTTTTAAAAGTATTGGTTATTTTCTTATTAAATTTCTTCACATTTGAATCATATTCAAAATCTGTTAATGTTCGAAAATGATTTGCAAGTTCTAATTTAAATTCATTGGAATGTTTCTGAAGATTAGGAATATTAAATGTGAATATTGTTTTTCATGATAATTTTTTTCTCACGTTTTATATTAACATGTATCTTACTAATTGATGATCACTTCCTGTGTTGAATTTATTAAGAACATTACAATCTTGAAATACATATTTTCAGTTAGACAAAATATAATTCAATTCTGCTGTACCTTCATTTGGATGTTTCCATGTTCATTTACGTTTAACATTTTTTTAAAAAAAAAAAGAATTCATAATATAAAGATCACTATAACCAAATTTACCTACAGTATTTCCATCTTTTAATTGTTTATCAATTCTACATTAAAGTCTCCCATGATAATTTTAAAATGTTCTTTGGTCTGATCAAATTGTACATCCATATAAATATCCTCTACTTCTTTATCACAGTGAAAACTTGTTGGGGTATAAATCTGAGTTATCTGCATTTGATATCTGTTATCAAGTTGAATAACTAATCTTGCCACTCTGTCCAATACACCATCAATCTCCACAATATTTTTGCATTTTTTTTATTTGTAATACATCTTACTTTACTCATACTTCCAGTCTTTGTGCCATTGTGATACAGTACATGTCCACATTTTAAATCAATTGTCTCTTCATATTTTCTTCTAACTTCACAAAGTCCACTAATGTTCCATTTAATATGAGATAATTCTCGCAATCTTCCTTCACTTGAAAGTGACCTGAAGTTGTAAGTACCTAAACAAAAGATTGTAATTGTAATCAAATAGCAGCCTGGGTCCATAATCAGCACCCTTCACATTCAGCCCCCCAATTGCTGATTTGGCTGGCAACTTTACAGCTTTCTGGGAATATGAACCATGATTTTTTTTTCTGTCATGATTGTAAATATTGTGTCTTTTAAATTTAGAAATTGGAAATAAAATTAGTTATTCACACAAAAATATGGAATAAGAATGTAGATATAATGCTATTAATTGTTTAAAAAAAATAAAATAAACGTTAAAATATGACCAATCCTTAAGCCATCAGTATCAATAGATTTTGAATGCATTAAAATGTAGGCATATCTGCACAAATCAATCTAGTAATGGTTTGTAATGCTTTATTTTCTATTTGTCCACTTTTTTTTTAATTTTTAAGAAATGTTTGATCTACAACTAATAATCATTATTGCATTTATCTGAAATGGATGGCGTCAAAGTTGGGAATGGAGGGAAATTTGACAATGGTAAATGAAAATGTAACAATTTACTCTACATAAATACTTTTCATATAATAAAGATATATATGAGAGATTGTGACCTGGGCCAACTGATGAGTGCTGGTTCAGCACGAAATGCATCTTGGGGGTCATTTGTCTTTTATTATATCTTTATTTATATGAATTTAAAAAGAATGGGGAAGTATGGAGATGTTTATTATATCTATAAAAATATTACATATGGGACAAAAAAAAGTGAATAACTCCGTGTGTGTAAATTTAAAAAATTAGATATATTAATCTTTGACAGGTTTAAAGTTTATATCTGTGCTAGAGATAATCTCTAGTTTCAATAATGATTAGTACTAATCATTAGTGTATTTATCAGAAATGGATGGCGTCAAAGTTGTGAGTGGAGGAAGTTTGACAATGGTAAATGAAAAAGTAACAATTTACTCTAGATAAATACTTTGCATATAATAAAGATGTATATGAGAGATTGTGACCTGGGTCAATTGATGAGTGCTGGTTCAGCACAAAATGCAAATGTTAAAAGTGATAGACACTTTTTACCATATATTTATAAATTAAATATTTGAATATGTATTGTAATGAAAAAATAAATATATGAAATATAAAGAATAATTCAAATTTGGAAAATATGGCGTGAATGTTCAAAAGTTCAAATGCTGTATCAAATTTGAAATGCAATTTTGAAGAGGAAAATGTATATAAAGATTATGTATATATGTAATTAAAATTTAAGTTTATAGAAAACAACTAATTAGCCTTATTGGCCATTGTGCAATTAAAGTTTAATCTCATTGTATTTGAAGTGATTTAATTAAAGCTAAAATTGGAAAACAATCAGACCCTTCAGTCATACAGAAAAATTACTTAATGAAAGCAGATACAGGGCCTTTTGAGTTGAGGAAACATGATTATTCATGCATTATAGATGCTATATAAATTTATGGAAACAGAGTGCTAAAAGATATATAATGCAAAACCATAAAATAATACAATACTAGATAAAATCCAAAATTTTACCAAAATCCTTACACGACTACGATTTCATCTACTACAAATAGACCTTCTCAAATGAAAATCAAACTAAAGAGATATATATATAAACAAAGAAACCTTCCCATAATTCATTTCAAACACCGCCTTCCCTTAATATCAAAAGATGTCTCTTGATATTAAGGGAAGGTGGTGTTGGAAATGAATTATGGGAATGTTTGTTTGTATATATATTTTACTTTTGTTATTAGGGAAGGTGGTGTTTGAAATGAAATATGAGAATGGTTTGTTTGTTTGTATATATATGTTTGTTCCTTTAGTTTGATTTTCACTTGAAAAGGTCTATTTGTAGTAGATGAAACCATGGACATACAAGGATTTTGGTAAAATTTTGTATTTTATCTAGTATTGTATTTCATTCCAATATCAGCCTTTCAAGCTAATTGAGCACATGCCTTTTGAGAGTGTTAAATAAATGAATACTCTCCTCTTCAATCCAAGATGAGCATGTGCCTTTTGAGAGTGTTAAATAAATGAATACTCTCCTCTTCAAGATATTCTTGGATTTAAGAGGAGAGTATTCATTTATTTAACACTCTCAAAAGGCGTGTGCTCAATTAGCTTGAAGGCTGATATTGGACTTGGATTGAAGAGGAGAGTATTCATTTATTTAACACTCTCAAAAGGTGCATGCTCAATTAGCTTGAAAGGCTGATATTGGAATGAAATATAATTGCAAGCACGGCGCTAGATAAAATATTTGCTTATTTACTAGTATTGTATTGTTTTGTGGTTTTGCATTTTATTTATTACTAGTATAGTGTTAGGTAGTTTTGGTTTTAAATGTTTATATAGTGGATTTAGAGTGCAGAAAAATATCCAAATGTAATTCAGGTAGATATTAATAATCATACAGTGTAAAGATGTTTTTAGATTAGTTTGATATCAAGCAGAAGAGAAACAATTCAAAACAAAGCAAAACTCTCCATATAGTAGTGCCATCTTGTGCTAACAAGAGCAATCAATGGATGCCAGAAGGCTTGTGCATAAAATCCCTATCTAGTGCCTACTCATCCAATATCCCCAGACTAGTTTCTGGCTTGTGGCCTTCATCAGTGAGGAGCCTTGGATCTGAGAGCACTGCACCAAGGCTCCTCACTGATGAAGGCCATAAGCCAGAAACTAGTCTGGGGATATTGGATGAGTAGGCACTAGATAGGGATTTTATGCACAAGCCTTCTGGAATCCATTGATTGCTCTTGTTAGCACAAGATGGCACTACTATATGGAGAGTTTTGCTTTGTTTTGAATTGTTTAATAACAATCATGTGCTAGTATGAGATAGTGATCATGTGATGTTTAGTGGTTTAAGCAGAAGAGAAACTGGTTATAAGTATACTGCAGTAATTCTTTAGTAATTATAAAAAAAGATTTAAGTTACTGTTAATAACTTTTCAATGCTACCCATGAAGTGATGAGTGATTAACCGAAAAGTAGACAGGTGTCATCCTTTTAGTTCAAAACTGATGTTTTTATAAATGTTAGCCACTTTCTTATCCATGATTAAAGTATATTTTCATTACCTAAAATTTGTTGATTTGAAGAACTGCATTAATAAAAGAATTATAAAACCTCAGAGTTTGAGATTAATCCTGATTGTGATGAAGAAAGATTAACAGACTCCTACATAGAGATAAAATATATACTTTTGAAAAGGTATCTAGATCCCTAAGCTTATTTATTTATTAAAATCTATTGTAAAAGATTTTATTATATACACATATAAATATAGCTGGAGTTACATGCAATATTTTTATTAAATAATATGTATAATTATTATATTTTAAATTGTAATCAAAGTTTTTTACTTATAAGCAATTTTGTGTGGTTTAAAAGCTGTTATTTCTATATATATATATATATTTTTCTCAGTGATGAAACTTTATTCATAAAAAAAAAGGTATAAATACAGTTAAATAAGAAGTTTACAAAGAATGGTAAAAATGAAATTCAGGAGAAACATGATGAAAGGGGAAGGATATATATGAAAAGGGAAAAAGATGTGGAAAGAGTATATATTAACCGTACACACCTAATTTATGGATACTAATTGGGTTCTGCTTCCTATGATTGAATTTTAGGTCTTGCCTTGTAATCAAGGATTCAGTTGTATAATCTGAAAGTTTGTTATTAATCTTTGGAATGTTCTCAATAATTATTGCTTGAAAGAGGATGAATAATTTGCAGCTTCAATGTCTCTGTTTAGGTCTAAAACATTATTTGTACTAATTTTGTCTTTGACTTATTTCTCATGAATCACTTCATTGTAATTTAGAGTTGATTTGAAAAAAAAAAATTTTTTTTCTTTTAATTTTTGAGACCCCCAATTCACGGAAGCGGGGTAATAACTTCTGTTCTGATCGTCAGAGAAACCTGATTTTACTGCAGGGAGATAGCTTGAGTCATAATCTATAATGTTCAATTCTAAAATTGAGATCAAATTAAAATTTAAAATAATTTTCCGATCTACACTGTTTAGCCATAATCGGCAACTTCCGGTTTGACACGACGATGTCGTATCTTGTTTCCTATGAACGATTTAACACTGGGATTTCTTTTTCTCCTTTAGTTTTATGATTAATTTTTGTATCTATAATAATCCCTAGGCCATTTTCTGTTTTCCCTGACTGGTTTGCAGTCATAGAAACTTGTTTCACTTTTCTAATATCTGATGCAATGATGAAATTCTTAAAAACTTAACATTTTATTTTTCATGTTTTCTATGAGCTTTGATGTCCAAATGATTTCTCTGTTTATTCTAACAAAACATTTGGATTTCTAGTGTCTCTATTCTTTTTAAAATTATTTGGTTTGTTTTAAAATTATTTTCCAAGGTTTTATGATGTTCTAATGATTCCTAGAATTATTTACCCTAGCTTTTGCCTATTTCTAATGGCAGACATTTGCATAACTGGACCGATAGGAACTCTAAATTATTCTTGAGTCAAAGCTGTTCTAAAATTTTTTATAAAGATTAATAAACAATAAAACAGATATTGACTTACATCTTGGTAAACTTTTCTTCTAGGAATCCAAAATTAGACTATGACTTTGGTGAATAAAACAGGGAGCCTATAACAGTGAAAACTGAGTCCCAGGCTCATATAAACAATGCAATAATCCTTTGAATTACAATAAAATGTATGTATAATATTTGATATATTATTAATATATAAAGAAGATGTGTATATTGGAGATACATAGCAAATTAATTTGTTGAGAAGGTTAAAATTTGCAATCCATTATAAATTAATTTTTTCTTAGTTAAAAAGCATTTTGCAAACATTTTACTGATATATCAGTTTAGGGTTGTATAATAGATATTTATGTGTCTAATTAAATAATGCTTATACGATGAACAGTCAAATAAAAAATATTTTTTTTATCTAGAGTCTGTGCATATTTTACTTATGTCTATTTCGTTTGAATGCATACTTAAATCATGTTTTCATTATGCTGAATATTTGTGTTTTAAACTGAGAAACAATTAGGATAATGGAAAAGTTAGTATGGTAATACTTGAAGGCATTACATCATTATCAATAATCTTCTGGATGAAAGTAGCACTTGAAGGACATATTAATTTGATCTTGTTTACAGATGCAGCTACCAATTGATAAAATCTTAAACTGACTTTTGCCTGGATGCTTTATAAATTGATAATGATTAGAAATATAGACTATAGTTGCAGAAAAATTCTATAGGATCTTTATTAAAAGGAATATATATTTTGATCATCTCACACTATATAAATTGATGTGTATAGTTGCAGAAAAATTCTATAGGATCTTTATTAAAAGGAATATATATTTTGATCATCTCACACTATGTAAATTGATGTGTGACTTAATATCATATTAGATGTCATCTCTTGTCCATATAATATCTTATTACACTACATTCAGTATACATGAGTACTATTTCATTTTTATACTTTTTAAAAGTATATATATTGTAAGTTCAAAAACAGTGTCATTTCAAAATCTTTTATTATGATAAGTAGTTTTTGTTTTTGACTTAATCTAATTCTGGTTTAATTTATAATGAAATATATGCAGTGGGAATGTTCATTATATATATATAAACAAGACTACAATTTCCTAGAGGTATGTTGAAAAAAGAAGAGATTTTAAGACAGTCCCAAAAGAGAGATTTAATTTCAAATGTTGTTTAAAGTATAGAAAATGATTTTGTAGTTATAAAAAATATCTTCAACTTTTTAAAAGCAGTGTTTTAATAATTTACCAAACAATTTTACAGGTTGATTTAAATAGCTTTCTGATGAAAATGGTGGATTATGTCTAAATTTTTTTATATATATTTTTGAGCAGTATTAAGAAATACAAGTGAAAATGATTAATATTTTACATATTTGTTGATTATTTTTATAATCAATGCCTGCTTAAGTTGTAATTTTTTTTTGTTCTAATGTGTCATAGCATCGGCCAAGACGTGAACCCACAACCGTCTGCAACCAGCTACTTGTTTGCAAGGCGGCTGCGATAACCTCTCAGCTAACAACGCTTTACTGCTTAAGTTGTAATTGTAACGCAAACAGTAGTTTTTAATCCCTTACTATTCCCCATCTTTAAAAAAGTAGCATTCTTTTCTTATATCAGTGTATTAAGATGGAAATAATAATAAATCACATGGTTATAATCATAGAAAGTCGAGATATGTAATCATCAACTGATTAATTGAACACACTCTTTTGATGTAAGATTTTTATTTTTGCTTTCCTTTGCTAATATTCTCTCCAGAAATCTTTAGCTCTTGAATTTTCCCATTTTATAATTTATTTTAAATCACCCAGATCAGCCCTATGGAAAAAATATCAGATATATAAAGAATTTTGGTTATTCAATATAAATCTTTAAACACAATCCTTTTATTTTTATAATACTTTCCCAGCCAGATCAACAATATTTGTTTTCCTATCATTACACAATATAGAAAATAGCTATGAATTTATGTTTCAAAAGGCTTTATTGATTTATAAGTTTACCAAAAACAGAAAAAGAAAGGGGGAAAAGAGAAAAAATAATGTTGATCAGAGCTTACCAGTCTCCTGATAATTACATTAGTTTATAAGACTTTACATATATTATTACATCAATACACCCTTTTGGTCATTAATCCTGGTGATCTATTTCTCTGGCGATGGTGAGCCATTTTTAAAAATTAGAGCAAAGTCGCATTAGTGACCAGGTGTCTGAGAAAATACTGGTCGTTAAAATTTTTTCATCCCTTGTGTGTATGATATCAATTTTGTTTCTAAATGTATTATGGTGTTTTGAATCCAGTCCATAGATAAGCGTAGATCTGGTACTCCATAATGAGTATAATATAAATGTGCTAGCATGAATGTGTCCGTAAATACCTTTTTCAAAGGTATTGAGAAATGTTTGTATTCTGTACTCTTTATTTTTAAAATTTTGGGGAATATCCCACTGGATATTATTGTATCTGGAGCATATGAATAATAAATGTGACAGGGTTTCTGATTCTCTCTCTCACAGCTTGCATATATCTTCAATATTGATAAAATTCTTTTTATACCTACAGAAGTGAAGAGTCAGAGGTGCCACAAGATTTAGTTTTATGAGAAAATCGTAGAATTTCGGCTCCAATGACCAGAATTTAAAATTTTTTGTCAACTGTTTATTTGTTATGTTTAGATAAGTTTTCCCATTATCATTGGAAGGGGAGATGCAGACCGAATAAACCTCCCAGTATCTCATTTTATCCGTAGGGTGTGTGTGTTAGATTAGGGATGCTTAATAGTGAAGAAATTAACTTATTGCAGAAATTACTTGTAGGTAGGGGCTTGTCTGTGGGTGTGATTTTGAATGCAACTTGCAGATTAATGTTCCAGTTTACTGCATTTTTTTAATCAATCCTTTCCTGCACTTTATAAAACTAACTGAAAAGGGATTCTTTCTATATTTGTCTAATAAAATTGATTAATTGAACTGTTTAAGGAAAAAAAAATCAAATGATTGATTGCAATTAATATAAGTTATTTAAAAATCTTTTTTTATTTTTATAAATTAAATCAAAGATAAGTAAATAAACGTTAATATATATTTACTTATGTGTATTTTATGAAAAATTTCATAAAATTATTTGTTAATGCATAAAATTAATATTAAGCTTTAACTTCATGCAATTCTACTAGTAATAATTTTTATCTTAAATTCATGTTATACACAAAACTTACTGAAATAAATAAACTCAGTGCACAATTGATACAGGTATCCAGGAATTTATTATATTGGAAAACAGAGTTCCTAAAACCTTTTCCAGAAGTTTCAACTTAATTTTGTTCATGTAAAAAAGAGAGTGATGAAAGTAATTGTATTTTTATATTGGACTATTTCCATCAAATATGTGAAAGTTTCAAGAGATATTATTCCCTCCTCTTCAGGTGTTACTGGCCTGACCAGTACTAGCATGGGATTTGAATCTGGATCCTTAGATTCTTGATTATTGAATTTTAAGATAACACTCTAACCAACTGAGCCATCCCATGCTAGTATTGTCACTGGTCAAGCTAGCAACACCTGAAGAAGAGGGAAGAATAATACCTCTTGAAACATTCACATATTAATTAGATGATGGAAATAGTCCAATATAAAAATACAACTAGAACACCATCATCACAAACCTTCAGGAAAACACCAATGAAAGTAATGATTGCTTCTATAAATCAATAAAGTTAATCTATAGACAAGCATTTTGGTTCTTCACAACATATCATTTACTACTTTTTAATTTATTGTTAAAATAATCTTTCTGGTTCACAAAAGAATGTTTGATTTGGATTTATGGAAATAAAGATGGTTTGTATAAAAATAAAAAGTCCACTGAGTCATTTATCTTTTTATTTATGTTTTTTTTTTTTATAGCTTAGGTATTGAAATATCACAAAAAAAACCCTGTAGCGATTCCAACCCAGAAGCTGGATTTTATTTGTTAATTCAGTCATTATAACCATATATTTGGCAGTAACTAACTGTGTGATTCATAGTTTTTATTTGTCCACATTTACATAGACCAGTGGTTGATACATCCTATTTATGAAATGTGCATAAAAACTATAGGTTGTTCTGAATCTGTTGATGATATTTCAGTTGGTCTAAGAAGATCAAATCCAGTTGTTTTAACTGCCTGATATAGAAAAATAAATTTGTTTGGAAATATGATAAGAATTCAATTTTTTATGCCATAATTTTTTGATCGTAGATTTTTGGTTGAATATCTAAAAAGAGGATTGGTGTGAGATGAGTCTTGGATGGTAAATCTACATTTTGAATTATTGGCAAGTTCAGTCTGCTTAAAAGATTTTTATATATTTTCTAATAAGCAATTTCTGATATCTAGTAGAGGAATAAGTGAAAAAATAATAAAGTACTGATTCAAACACAGCTATAATAGTGAACTTCTATATTGTGAAAATAAGGAAAATGAGTGCTAAGTTAACTGATATGTATTAGATGGAGCCCGAATGATGTAGCTCTTCCAACAATAAAAACAATGTCTATATGACTAGTAAAGATGAAGATGTGAATTATTGTTTTATTTTCCTATAGAAAAATCATTTCTCTTTGACATTAGTGATAGAGTCGGTATATTCAAAGAGAAGATTATTAAAAGATATCAAAGGCAGAAAGTGATCAAAATTTATTTCCAAATTACTGGTGAAGGCATAAAGGTATACTTATAATAGTAAGCTTATTAAGTCATTAAAGAAACCACTATAATTTTTTTATCATATATGGTAAATAAAAGGCCTTATCCATTTATAAAACTAAGATATATATATATATATATTGTAACCTTCTGGATAGGCACCAGAAATATTGATTGTAATTATATAGCACTGCATCAGTAACATAAAATTGCATCTTACTAAAAAAAAAAATAACCTGAAATTAAATTTTTTTTTTATTAATAACCTAAAATTATGTTTAAAAGCATTTACAGATATAATTTGAAAGTTTTGAGATGTTTAATATTTTTCTTCAGTGAGTAATTAATGTTAGAAAAGGGGGTGGCTTGTCACAGAAATTGTCAGTTTAGTTTAAGTTGATCCAAGTTTGTTTCATTTGTCTGCAGAACAGTATTGATATTTGTTTTGGTAATTTCCTGGTTTATTTGCTTATAATATTTCAATCCATAGTGTAAATAGTGCAATATGTTTGACTCATCATCATAGAAACTTTTCTTTTAGTCAGATTGGTTTAGTACCTGTATTACAGTATTTATGAATGTTCATGTATGCTTGGGCCATCTTTCAGCTTCATTTTTCACTCATGTATTTCATTGTATTACCAAATATAATGTCTCATAGCAAAATATTTGATTTCATAACCAATAGCTTGGATAACCAGCTTAGTTACAATTTAAATGAATCAATAGATCACTGGACCAGTGGATTATTAAATAACAAATACCTATTAAATATTTTATTTGTTAAAATAATAATTATTTTTTTATTTTGTTACTTTAGAAATGTAAAAGATTTTATTCTTGGTTCAATTTAATTTTTTTTTTAAAAGACAAAATAATTTTTTTTTCTTTTTCAAGAAAGAAAAATTCTTGCATATTTTGTAACTAATTAAGACAGTGCAATGGGTAGAGTAACCTTTGTTATTTCTAAAGTGAACTTTTAAGTGACCTTGGATTGATGGAAGAACAGATGCTTGGGTAAAAATCTGGTATAAAAAGGGGAATCTTTTTATAAAAGGGTAACCTTTGCTTTTATGATTTCAACAATTCTCTCTCCATAAAAAGTTTTTATTAGTACAATTTCATTTCTACAAGTTACTTCTTCCATGGTCCAAGCTTGAAAGTAAAACTTCTATTAATTTTCTGGATGAAAACAGCTCAGAAATTTTACTGAAGAAAATAAGGAAGTAATATGCAGATGTAGATGATGGTAAAAATAAGATATCTTCCCTGCTTCTAACTGACTAGTTTAAATTCTAAAATCATCATTTGAGATGCGTATGTATGTCTATATTATAAATCTGCTTTTCCTAACTTTAATTTTTAACATTAAAGAAATAATTGAAATGCATGTTTATATGTCAAATTTACTTTATCTAAATTTTATCTCTAATATTAAAGAAGCAATTGAAATGTATGTCTACATTATAAGTTTGATTTACCTAGATTTAATCTTTAACAATAAAGAAATAATGGGAATATGTGAATTTTATTGTTATGCTGGAAAATTTATGCTGAACTTTTTCATTAAACACTTCAGAGACTCTGTTGATAATTTTTGCTAGCTATAAAGGGATAAAGTTTAAACAGAAGGATGTGTGCAGATAATTTATTATAACATGCTTTATTATTATTGATAAAAATATATAACTAACTATTTGTATCTGGAAATAAACAAATGTGTGACATGATTTAATGAACTATTAACTTATGTGCTGATAAATGAAAAAGTAGAAGGGCATGAAATTGGATGTGAATTTCTTTTATTTTATTGTTCTCCTCATTTGCATTTGATTTTATTATTAAAGTCTATTATTAATAAACTTACTGTGAATTAAAATGGATTCTATTGAGTAGTATTTTCCTTGGGAATAACTTTTTTTAAAAAATTTAGAACGAATGCTTAAACAAGTCTAATGAATTAAATAATTAATTATTGCTCTGCTTGTGTCATAATAAATATTTTTACCTTAATGAAAATTTTCATATGTGATATTACCAGTGGTTTCATTGGCTATTGCTAAAAACTTTGAAATGCTGTTAAATTGGACCCAATTCATATTATTTACCTCCCTGTAGGAAATTGTTGTGTTTATCCATATTCATGATTATACAAAAATGATCCTTATCATTTAATACCTGACTAAGATGTGTCATCTACAGACTATAAATGAACTTTTCGTTCCAGCCAAGATTTTTTTTTTGGTAGATAGGTAGATTAATTATTTATCTTATTATTATTATTATTATTATTATTATTATTATTATTATTATTATTATTATTATTATTATTATTATTATTATTATTATTATTATTATTATTATTATTATTATTATTATTATTATTATTATTATTATTATTATTATTATTATTATTATTATTATTATTATTATTATTATTATTATTATTATTATTATTATTATTATTATTATTATTATTATTATTATTATTATTATTTCTCTCTTCAGGAATATCTCACAAAAGTATAATATGGAGAAATATTATACTGGGTAATTAGTATTATTTTAATATAGTTTTTATTATGCAATTTGTATTTCTGTACACACATGGCAATAGAAATATTTGTTTGCTATTTACATTTTTGAGAAGAGGTAGTTACATAAAATTTATTGTTTATCTTTGGGTTTTTTTTAAGAAGCTATGAGGTTTATTTCTTAACAATTATTATACTCCAAATTTAAAGATTTGTTGTTTATCCCAAACCAGACGTTTTGTTTCAATTTGTGGGCTAATTCCAAATATTCTAAAGAGTTATTTTGTCTTGCTTATTTAATAATAATTACTATATTGCCAAGTTAAAATATTATACTTGTCAGAAATGAGAGATTTATTCATTATTTCTTTTATAACTTATTAATTAATGTCATTACAGTATTTCTTATCAAATGTGATTTGAAATTATTTATGCATTATTATGCTTATGTATCTGTCTGTTTTTTAATCCAGTTATATAATGTATAAATTGAAAGTAGAAATAATTTAATTCCCATCAGTTTCAGATGATGAAATGTGAAAAAAAGAAGTGGAAAGGTTAAGGATTTATTTAAGAGTGAATTTATTATTTTTTATGCTTAGATTGAAATGTATCTAGTGGCTATCCAGAAAGAATTGTTTATGTTATATATTGTATTGTCAGGGATTCAGAAAACTCTTCCTTAGTTTATTAAAATATTCATCATGAGTGTATTAGATATTGTGTTGTCAGGGATTGAGAGAACTCTCCCTTAGTTTGTTGAAATATTTGTCAGGAGTGGATTATGTTTCCAGATTAAGTGGTTGTATTTTATGATAATTATAGTATGTGAAGTAGTGTCTTTCCCTTGCTTTTTGGTGATGAGATGATATCCACATCAGTGTGAAGCCTCAGAATTAGGTTAAGGAGTCACTGTATTTTGGTTATTTAAAGGATTAATGTTAAGAAAGTCTTTTTATCCCTCATGTATTTGTGTGGAATGCATTCCCATCATTTATTCATAGCCAAGTGAAAGATAGTTTGCTGATAAGAAAATAAAATAAAGGTAGAATTGATTTTTCTCACAAAACAGCTGAAGTAGCATTAGTGTTGAAGCTTGGTTGGCCATTGTCATCATCCGTATTATGACATTTATCTGACTTTCATAAGTAATCTGATTGGATTTAGTTATATTAAGTATTTTATGGCAGGTAGCATAATTCAGTCATATGCATAAAATATTAATTTGGAAGGTATGGAGAAAATCCATCATTGATGTATAACTTTAATTATTGTTTCAAATCATATATTAATTATTTAGGTTTTATACCATCAACTCTCATAATGTTATGGAGAAAATCCATCATTGATGTGTAACTTTAATTATTGTTTCAAATCATATATTAATTATTTAGGTTTTATACCATCAACTCTCATAATGTTTCATCCTCATTTGAATGAGCAAGCAAAAGAAAATAAAGTGTAGCCATTTATAAGAATTGCTCATTTGGTTGTGAAGGATAGTTTGACCTCTTACTCATAGATTTAAATCCTTCTCATATTATTTTGATGTGCCTTTGAAGTAAAAATGCCAAGAATTTTAGTTTCACATTTTACGATTTAGGGCCAGTGTTTAATAAAGTTGTATTTTTTATGAGCAAATCAGAATTGATTGATAGCTTGAGTATATTGGAAATAAAATACAAAAATAATTTTATATTTCATTATTCTGGTGTGATGTTTAAATAAAGTTTTCTTTTCCATAAACCTATCAGAATTGATGAGGTAACATATGTGTATTTGAAGTAAAATGCCAAGAATTTTAGTTTTGCATTTTATAATTTTAGTGCCAGTGTTTAATAGAGTTTTATTTTCCATAAGCATATCAGAATTGACTGGTAAGGTAGTATATTTGAAATAAAATACCAAGAAGTTAATTTCATACTTAGTTATCTTAGTGTAGTATTATAATGTTTCTGTGTCATAGGCTTATCAGAATTGACTGATAGCTTGAGTATATTTTATAAGCAAAATACCAAAAAGTTTAGTTTCATGTCTATTATTTTAGTGCTCATATTATAATGTTTCTTTTTATAAGCTTATCAGAATGGACTGATATCTGACATGTTGAAATAAAATACAGAAAGTTTATTTTTATGTTATTTATTTTCATGTAGACTATTTAATCATTGATGTTAAAATTATTCCCAAACATGTATATGCATAAATGAGAAAAAACAAATGTTTATTTATCTTGTAATAATTATTTGTCTTTTCTCTAAAGGCTAAAATTGCTTATTTGGAATTATATTTGCTGCATTAATCTAAAATTTTTATGAATAGTATAAAAATTATGGGAATTTATGGATTAACATTATTTCATTTTATATTTGTGAAAACTACCTAAAATAGTAAATGACTCTTATAAAATGAATTTGAGTTGATGGATTAATGCAGGGGTCCCCAACCTTTTTGCACTTAAGAGCACATTCTATAATATCGGCCAGGTGGTGGGCACCATTTATTTGTTTCAATCAGATGACAGGCATCATTTATTTTTTCAATGTAAATTTATTGTTGGATATTATTAATAATACACATAATAAACAATAAAATACTTTTTTCAAAAATAAAATTTTAATATATAATTAATGTTTATATTTTTACACTGTAAAAGTATAGTATGCCCTACAATTTGATTACAATATAATACAATAATTTATAAGAAATTTTAAAAACTAAATTTATTTGTATCAGATAAATAATTTTTTATTATGTTAGGATAGCGGCGGGCATACGTAAAATGGTCTGCGGGCGCCATGGTGCCCGCAGGCATAGGGTTGGGGACCCCTGGATTAATGAATAGCTTGGATCTTATAAAACGAATTTGAGTTGATGGATTAATGAATAGCTTGGTCTCACATTTAAGAAATGACATTTATCTCTAACTGAATAATATAAAATTGATTTTAGGCAATGGATCAATGAATCTGCATATTATCTTGGTGAAAAACTATTTAAAGCCTTGGATTTTGTTTGATACTACAATGAACACAGTAATCTAAAAGATAATGGATTTATATTCAGTGGTATTATGTGTCCATAAATACACCTAGAGATGTTACAATTTATGAAAGCTATCCCTTTGAAAGGATTAGTTTGCTATGTCAATACCAAAAGGAATACGAATAAATAAATTGTGGAATGCTTTCGGAAAATCAGTATTAGTGAATTTCTACTATAAAAGCTCAGCCTTCAAAGCCAATTATGACCTTATATGGATTAAGTGTATTAAATCCATTTGTTACTTTATAAATTGTCAAATTATATCTTTTATCCAATTATAAATATTCAAAGTACACCAGGATAAAATTTTTCAGATATTTATTTAATGATTGTGGATTATAATTTATTATTTTAATGTTTTAAAGTTATTATTGTTATGGTTTCCCCCCAAAAGAAAATATCGTAAGGAAAATACAGGAAACCACTGCATCAGTGAAATCAAGTATAAATGTATGTTCATAATTTTATTATATTATGGAGATCAGTTGTGTTAAATTTTAAGTAAGATAAAATATGCTAAATACAAATTAATAATTAATCTCATAAATTTTATTATTTAACCTCTTTTTATTATAGGTTACATGCTTACAATGTGCAGTGGCTCTACAATAAAAACAATAAATAAGAAAACTAATGGTAAAAAATAAAATAAAAAAATACATAAATATAAGCTACTTAGGAATTATTTGGGTCAATTTGTTGACCACCAAATTCAGAGTTTAAACAATAAATAACAATTAAATGGAAAGGGCTGGATTATATTAATGTGACAACTTTTAGACTCTGCATAGGAGTCATTATGTCCAGTTTTTTAATTTTGCCATGACAGTACTATAAGTACCTAAGTGTTTTGATCTTCAGATCACCAGTTGGTCCCATGTCTGACTGGCTAACCAGTGCTGGCATACTTTCCAATCCTATTCTTTGGCCTCACCAAGTAACTTGAGAAAAAGCTCTTCTGGACTGTTGTTCAATCCATTGTCAAAGACTCTCTTATTTCTCACTATCCATATAGCAAAATTTACAAAGGTGGCCAGTCTAATTTTACCATAAAGGCCACTCTTTACCGCCTTTGCGATATTTGTACCTGTAATGTCAGCTTCCCTGAATCTTTTAAGGGCACAAAAATGAAGATTATTCCATATTTCACATTGATTTAGGATATGGCTCATTGTCTCTTCATTTTTATTACACATTGGGCAAATTAGATCTATTCTATATCCCCACCTATAACACAGCAAGGTGCATGTTGGGAGGGCTCTGAGGTTGACTTTTATCAGGAAATCCACCAGCTTAGATTCGAGTCTTATTCTTTTTGCCAACCTAGCAAACCTGGGAATGCTGATTGAGAGAAGACTCTCCACTGTCAACTCATTGTTCTGTGTCATACTAAATACTTCCCAATAGTTAAGCTTGAAGCCAAACATAGTGGCTGATATATTAGTTTTCTCTACAATCATTGACACTTGTTGTTGCAGCCAAATACTTGTTTGTTTGGGCGGAAGACAATCTGTTGGTTCTACCTTCACCAATGGCAAGGGGCTTTCCATACATGGGTTTGGCTAAATAATTTTACTAGTATATTATATGTTTTTTGAAATAGGAATGTGGAGATTGAATGTAGTCCAAGCCCATTATGAGCCTTTGGTTTTTGGAGAAGACTGAGACTTATGACTGGAGCTTTTCTGCCCCAACATAGTCTTCTGCATGGAGTTTCCACCTTGTGAATGAATGCCCTTGTAGGGGCAAACCCAGCCAGAAAATATGTGATTTTTGGCAATACTATGGCATTTGAGAAGGGCAACCTTTCCCAACAATGACAACCAGACCTTTGATAGTGAGGTGACTGAATTTACAACTTTCTTTAACAGGGATTCTTCAAGCTCCTTCCTCACGATGTAAGGGGGGGCGGCAACACGAATCCTAAAAACTTTTGTGGAGTTGCTCTGAATCTCCCCAGGATTTGCTTTCCTGATTTGATTGACCACATGGCCGACTTAACCTCATTGATGTTTAGACCAAATTCACTAGCAAAGTGATCCAAGATATCCTCTAGCCCAGCAAACTCATCCTGAGATGAGAGAAACACCACCACATCATCCATGTAGGAAATGTGATGAATGCTCTCTCTCAGCAAAGGTATGGCAACACCCGAGAGTGTTGCCTCGATGCACAACAGCAATGGGTTTACATAGGCTGCAAAGAGGAGTGCACTTAGTAGTGAGCCTTGCGGGATGGACAATGCTTGGTTGAAATCCTGGAGCAACTCGACCATCTAATGAGAGAAACACTTCTCTATTTTGTAGAAGGTTCTCAATCATTTGGAGATATGCCTTGGGCACTTGGAGCTCTTCCAGTACACTAAAGAGCACATCGATCCTGACACAGTCAAAGGCACTGGCAAAGTCTAATTGAACTGCAACTGGCCATGACATTTTTTCCCTGCAAACATGATCGACAATGAGGCGAAATTTGCTGATGGCATCTGCTGTGGAGCTACCCTTTTTTGAAAACTGGCAGGCAGACAGTTGACTGATGATGTTCTCCTGGATGTCATCTTTTATCAGACCCTCAATGATCTTTATGAGAAGAGGGCTCATTGAGATTGGCCTGAGATTTTCAAAGTCCCTAGGGCCCTCTGGTTTTTTAAGCAAAGGCACCATAGCAATGGGAGAGAACCCTTGAATGTCCCAACTGATCTCTGCCAGGAGGTCCACTGTCCTTTTAATGATTGAGATGGTAAATGATCTTAGGTGTACCAGCAGGAATTTTGGGATTTCATGCAGCCCAGGATGTGTTCCATCAGGGAGTGCTTTAAGTTTTGCCAATATTCTGGCTTCGGTGATTTTATGTGGCTCCTTGTCTGTCTTCTTAAAATTTCTGCAGGTTCCTGTTATACCTAATGGTTGAAGCTTTTTCTCATAATAATTCCTGATCCTGAGCAGCATAGGTTCACCTATATATTTTCTTTCAATGGGGCTCTGGAGTTTCTGCCAGACCCAAGGGCCCATTTAAGGTAGCCCCTTGTCCAGCAATGCTGATCATTTAGATATTGCCTAGCCCTCTTTATTGAGAGGTATTCTGCAATAGCTTTTTGTTTGACTCTATATTTATTCTTAAGATCAATGATACCATGAATGTTTTGACTTTCATAAGGCAAGGTCTCCAATTCATTGGCAATTCTATCCAGTTCACCAATCAGGTGGAGTGGACCCCTTGTTTTTTGGTACAGCAGCTTATTAGTTCACTAAGTGAGCTTGTAAATGTCAACCATGCTTTTTCAATTGGGAGCATTGGTAATTAGATTTATTAAATTTAATATAGATTTCAGAGATTAATTGGGTTGTGGCATTTGATGTGGTTAGCATTTGAATTGTATGTGGTAAGTTAATTATGGGTTCCTGTATAAACACTGGTTCTATTTTGATCTCTAATGAGAAGTGGTCAGAAAAGGCCACTGGCCATAGATGAGCCTCAATCACTGGAAGTAAGAATGGTGACATGTATACCAGATCTATGAGTGTCTGTGTATATCTTGTGTAAAATGAAAAGGACTCTTCTGGGAACAAATCTCTGCCACTTACTAGGGTGGTTGAAGCTGTTGACAAATTTTGCTTGAAATGTTTTATAATTATGGTTGAAATCACCAATGATTATGGTCAGGAATGGACTGGTTCTCAGTGCTATGTTTATTGAGTGAATAGCACTGAAAACAACTTCCGAGTTTTGGGATAAATATAGGTTCATAAGGTTGAATGTCCAACCTCTATACTGTATCACTGCAATCAGACTATTTGTGTTTATATATAGAAATTTTAAAAAAGGTAATCGTTGACTTATTGTTAATCATTATTGCTATTCCTCCTGCAGTGGTATTGGAAAATGAATAATGAAAATGACCCAATGACTGCATTAATTGGATAATTCTTGCATCAGAGTTATGGTGCAATTTTGTCTCACACAAACACAAAATATCCGGTGCCTGGTGCCTAAACCAATGTGACAGGGCATAAGCTCTATCACAAGAATTCAGGCCCCTGATGTTCACAGAAATTATGTTGAACATTATCAACTTAATATTGGATTATGTTGCTGAGTCCTTTCCACTTGGTCTAGGTTGCCTTGATCGGTCTTTTTTGATCCAGACTCCAGTAGAGGACATCCTAAGACACTTGACTGGGTGGAGTTACTCTTAAATTGTTTAGTAATAATAATCTGCTCATAACTCTCACTTTGATGTTGGGGCAGCTTTATTATACTGCCAACGGATTCATCTTGTACTACATCATTAGGAAGATCCATGAGGTTCAGGGAAAATCTAGTTTTCTTCTCTTTGGGAGTAGTGATGGTTGGCCTCTGTTCTTCTAGATCAACAAGGTCCCTTACAACTTCCACCTCTTCACAAGATGTAGATGTGGTTGAGGATGATCCATCCCTCCTGGATTTGTATTTCCTCTTTTGCTGAAAAGGGGCATCCTGATGACGCAAATTGATCCTGCAATCTGTGGCTGTTGCAACATCATCCCCAATTCCCATTCCCTCCAACAGGTCTTCTTCATCATCTGAGGATTGATCTGTGTTCTAAGGTGTCTTGAGGGACCAAGGGATAATGGATGATACCCTGAAGCAACTGCTTTTGGTTGAGATGAGCTTGATTCCATGTGTGGATGGGTTTTTGACATTTGTTCCAGCTTCAGTGATGTCTCAGCTGATATCATTCTTTTGTTGGTGCATTTTTGGTATTTTTCCCATGTCATCCCACAGTGTACACATTTTCAAGCTGGACATTCTCTCATAAGGTGTTCTCTTTGTAGACAATGAAAGCATTGTGGGGCTATTTCTCTAATGTTAATAATGATGGGACCTTTATAGCCTTCCACAAGCCTCGGGATCACTAGAGGAGAAGTACCTTTCCCCAGCATGATTTTGAATTCCACTATGTTCGAGAGCATTTGAGGTTCATCATCATCTATTGGTTTATAGCCAAATGAGACTATCTTTTCATATGGAGCAAGTAACTTTTGCAAGTCAGTCATTCCAAAGTTTATGCCACAATTCCGAGCAGTTCCACTTAGGTATGTCAGGCGATCAAGATCAACTGTGACAAGATATCTACTTCCAAGGGTTTTATACAGGTTTCTAAAGGCCTCCTTGGCTATAGCATTGGTAAACTGAACAACCAGGTATCGGTCATTTGGGTGGAATAGTATTTTGTATAACGATTTACAAAGGTCTTGTGATTTGAGCAGTTCAAGTAGTGTTGCCACTGGAAATTTGATAATGCTAATTCTGTTGTCTGTTGTAGATAAGATCAGTGCATTCTCATGCTTATATGGCTGGAAGGATTTCATCAGAAGGGCAGGAATTGACTGATTGAATTTATCATTTATAATTTTATGTTGGTTTGGGTCACATCTGCCTCCTTCGGTAATTATGGATGAGTTGTCCATCATGGTGTCTAGAGCAACTGCAGCATTGTCTAAGCCCATTATTTCTAAGGCCTTCAAATGTCTATGACTGTCCTTATTAGTAAGGCTTTTGTCTTGATTACTATTTTTAATTGGTCCAAGTGTATGAGATTCCACAGCAGCCTTTTGAGCATATGACATTGGCTCTTGACTTTTGTTTTTATCAACAGGATTGTTTGTAGTGTTTTCTCTGTTCACCTGTTGTTTTATGGATTTAGGTCTTAGTGCTGAAAACTCTGAATTATAGCTGTTATCTGAAGCGATTAGATCATTTCCCAAACCTTTTTTGCTTCTGGTGTTGTAAGTCACCCTTGTGGCTTTTGGTATCACATATTGGTTATGAGAAATATAATAGCTTTGCTCTTGTATGTTAGGCTGTGTTTCATTTATTCCCAGATTTTTACCTTTAACAGTTGAGTTATTTTCATACTGCATAGTGTTCAATGTTACTGAGGACTTTGGGGATCCAGGGTTTGAACTTAAGTCACCAGAGTGTATTGTGTTTGTTTTTGGCCTTGTATTCTTATTTTCTGACTCATGAATTAGATCATTGTGATTTTGTTGTTGGTTTTTAAATTTGTTATTTCTGAGTAGCACCCTTGTAGCACCGGAAGTGGGCTTATGGCTTTCATTCTGATCATCAGAACTACATACTTTTTGCTCAGAAAGGTAGTTCATGCCAAAGTCTATTTTATCAGATTCAGAATATAAGTTTGAATTAACCTTCTGAGGTGATTTTCCGATCTGCCATGTTTTCCCACATTCAGTAACTTCCGGATCATCACATTCATATCATAACTCATTTTCTATAAATGTTTGAGGGTTGTAACTTTTTTCAAATGGGGCTTCAGGACTTGCTTTTTTTTTGTAAGTACTTTTTACCATTATCTATCTCCCCTGACTGGTTTACAGCTTTGGATTCATGTTTTCCTTTTGTATTTTCTATTTTTAGATTAGAATTCCTAATGTTTAGTTTTTTTCCATTCCCCCCCCCCCCACATTATCATTATTCGATTTACTGGATATTTCTACTTTTTTCCCAGAATAAGATTTCGTGATTCTCGGTAATTTACTCTTAAATGAATTTATTTTTCTATTTTCAAATTCTAAATCTCTGTTTTCATCTAAGTTTATGGATTCTCCTGAACTACTAAAGCTGGTTTTAGCCTTTTCCATGGCAGCCATTAGCGTTAAACGTAACGATGACCAATTTTATAATTTCGATCAGTTATTCACAATTAATTTCTTAAATAATCATCATTACAACAAAAGGAAATACTCACTATTAATTCTCCAACATTTTTCAACTATCACTTTCCTTCTTTTAGTGTGAACAGACTATCTCTGGCCAAGCTTTAAATAGCTAACTATTCGCCATGGCAACCGGAAGAGAGCTATCCTCATAAA